>CM053413.1:25143292-25207452 GCA_028644305.1 Xerus rutilus | reverse complement strand
GCCGGGCGCGGTGGCTCACGCCTGTAATCCCAGCACTTAGGGAGGCTGAGACAGGAGGATCGCGAGTTCAAAGCCAGCCTCAGCAACAGCGAGGTGCTAAGTGACTCAGTGAGACCCTGTCTCTACATAAAACACAAAATAGGGCTGGGGATGTGGCTCAGTGGTCGAGTGCCCCTGAGTTCAGTCCCTGGTGCCAAAATAAATAAATAAATAAATTATATAGAGTATTTACTAGTATTCACATTTTACTGATGAGTTTTTAGAAAAAGAGGATAATTGTACACAGCCAGTTGAGTGAACGTGTCAAAGCTGAGCTTTTAATTAACGTAGAAATCCATGTTTTTAACGCTAAGTTATACTGCTAAGGTCTCCACCAAGGAAGAGGGGATAAAGAAAACTAGAAATAGTTCACAAGATTCAGGAATCCCTGCCTAAGACCCCTCTGACGTGCAACCCTTCTTATAGACCCTTTCTTGTCATCTTCCGGGGTGAGAAATGAGCATCACTGATGGAGGATTTCTTGGCTTTAAAGTTGTATATTTATTTACATCTTAACATATGATTACATTAAACAAAAAACAAAATCTTTTAAAATTCCATGAAATCTGCAACTTATAGAAACCCTATGGCAAAGCATTTTGTTTTATTTTATGAATGCTAATAAAGAATCCTGTTGTAAAGGTTTTTTTTTAAATATTTTTTTAGTTGTAGATGGACACAATATCTTTATTTTATTTATTTTTATGTGGTGCTGAGGATCGAACCCAGTGCCTCACGCATGCGAGACAAGCGCTCTACCGCTGAGCCACAATCCCAGCCCCTTGTTGTAAAGTTTTTAAAAAAAAAAAAAAAACCTCAGTGCGCACTGTGCTGAGGAGTAAGTGGTTCTCAGTGAGGCGCAGCTAGTTGGGGGATAGGTAAGTCTGTTTCCTGGTTCTGTGCTTTCTTCCTTCTGGCTTCTGAGCCTTTTCCACTCTTCCACCTCCATCCCCCAGAGTCCACACTTCCTCTCTCACACCTCCAGGTCTCAACAAGGTGGATTTTCCTCCAGAGAGAGCTCTGCACGGAAGCCCAGAATGGGTGCCTCATCACACTCCCCAAAAGCACTCAGGATGCTGCAGCCGACTCGTCTCCTGGGGCTCACTCCTAGCCTATCAGCTCCCTAGGACAGGGCTGCACCTACACGCCTCCCCCCTGTGCTTCCTACAGCAAAGGCTAAGCAGTGCATAAATGAACCACTGAATGAAAGAATGGTCATCCTACTACGTGAAATCCATTCCCATAACGGGAGGAGAGGGAACACGGGATAACAGGAAGAATGTGGCACCTGGAATCAGAATGTCCACTTCCACGTCAGTTGGCTCATCTAAAATAGTAGTAAAACCTAGCTGCTTTTATGCTACTATGGCATAATATCAAAGACTAAATAATTTATTAAGAATAGAGATTGAGCTGGGCATGGTGGTGCAAGCCTGTAATCCCAGCACTTAGGGAGGCTGAGACAGGAGAATCGTGAGTTCAAAGCCAGCCTCAGCAATGGCGAGGCTGCTAAGCAACTCAGTGAGACCCTGTCTCTGCATAAAACACAAAATAGGGCTGGGGATGTGGCTCAGTGGTCAAGTGCCCCTGAGTTCAATCCCCAGTACCAAAAAAAAAAAAAGAATAGAGATTGAGTTCTTAAAATTCTAGAGGCTGGGAAGTTCAAGATCAAGAGGCTGGCGTCTCTTGATCAAGGCCTTCTTGCTACATCACAACATGACAGAAGGTGTCACAGAGCGAGACAGAGCCCAGCATCAAGCCCATTCATAACACTACAAATTCATTCATGGTATGGAGTCCTCCTGACCTAAACACCTCCCATTAGGGGTGTGGGCACCCCGGCAGTGCTGCATTGAACATTAAGTTCCCAGCACATGCTTTGGGGGGGGCACATTCATCCCATAGAAAGAGTTATTTCAATTAGTGATGATAATGTACATAAAAATGGGTCCCTAAGCTACTGATTTTCAACTATGATTGCATGCTAGAACTGCTAGGTAAATGGGCCCACATTCTGGTTCAGTCGCTCAGGATAGGATTTAGTGGTAATATTTCTGAAAGTTCCAGAACATCTGCACAGGACAGAAACAAAGAAGGATATAATACTTGCACAGCTTTGCTGTGTCCAAGTCTCAGCTGCCACACATTGTATCATTTAACAAACCCCCTCGCATAGTATGGGCACTGCCTTCTCATTATCAAGAAATGACCATTCCTAGCTGAGCACGGTGGCGCAAGCTGTAATCCCAGCACTTAGGGAGGCTGAGACAGGAGAATCGTGAGTTCAAAGCCAGCCTCAGCAACTGTGAGGCACTAAGCAACTCAGTGAGACCCTGTCTCTACATAAAACACAAAACAGGGCTGGGGATGTGGCTCAGTGGTCGAGTACCCCTGAGTTCAATCCTCAGTACCAAACAAAAAAGGCCTTTTTTTTTTTTTTGTGGTTCTGGGGATTGAACCCAGGGCCTTGTGCATGCAAGGCAAGCACTCTACCAACTGAGCTATATCCCCAGCCTAAGAAGTGGGGCTACCAACCCTTTTCCTTCTTACCCTCAAACACATCACTTGCCTTCAAAAAAGGATCTACTTCATCTACCTATGGCTGAGGATGTAGCTCAGTGGTAGAACACGCACAAGGCCCTGGGTTCAATCCCCAGCACTGCAAAACAAAACAAAACTATCCAAACCTTCAGATAAGTCTTTATACAAAAATATCTTTAAACTCTGTGTGTGAGAAGAGACAGAGACAGAAGTAGTGAGAAAAAAAGGAGAAAAAGGGAAAGAACTGGGAATAAGAGAGAATTTTCCATTAAAGAATCCAGCAGCCTCAGTGTTCTGGTTAATTCTTTTATACAAAAGCTAAATAGGAGCTTGTTTCCAGCTCCAGTTGTTAGAGCTGACTGGCCCTATAATATCTAGCATAAGAAAATCTTCAACAACAAAAATCAATAAGAGAAGACTGGAGGCTGGGATTGTAGCTCAGAGGTAGAGCTCTTGTCTAGCATGTGTGAAGTACTGGGTTTGATCTCTAGCACCACATAAAACTAAATAAACAAAATAAAGGTTAAGAGAGAGAGAAAAGGTTGGAGCTGGGCATGGTAGTGCACACCTGTAATCCCAGCAGCTCTGGAGGCTGAGGCAGGAGGATCACGAGTTCAAAGCCAGCCTCAGCAATGGCAAGGCACTAAGCAACTCAGTGAGAGCTGTAGCAACTACATAAAATACAAAAAAAGGGCTGGAGATGTGGCTCAGTGGTCAAGTGCTCCTGGGTTCAATCCCTAGTACCTCCCCCAAAAAAAAGAGAGAAAGAGAGAGAAGGTTGGATTCATCCTTTGTCTAACCCTAAAACAATTAAACATCTGAGGTCCCCATGTATAGACCCCCATTGCTCCTCTGCACATGAATTCCCACTAATGCTAGTCCCAAAAGGGAGGAAAGTGGGATCAGAAAGATGGCTGCCATGGCCAAGATGCGACAACCTGGGAGGAGGAGGGACTGAATTAAATGGCCCCCGAGCCCCGGCAACTCCAATCATCTACAAAGAGCCTTTGTGCATTACTAACACTAGGCTGAAAAGCAGAAAGAAGAAATAACCTCCAAATCTCATGGAGGGTGTATCTTTTTCCCTTCTCACAGTCATCAGGCGTAATTTTAAAGCTAGCCATCTCAGCAATGAAAAGGAATCCATGACTGATAAGACATGATAAGACATGACACAGATGTATCTAAAAACATTATGCTGACTAGAGGAAACGAGACACGAGTGAGCACATGCTGTGCAATTCCATTTATATGAAATGCTAGAAAAGGAAAAACTAATCTATAGCTGGGGGTGGAGTGGGAAAGGAAGGGAATCAGGACGGGTTGCCTGGGTGGTAAGGGGCAGGGGTCACAAGAGAACCTTCTGGGGAGATGATTCTATTCTATACCTTGATGGGTAAAAGATGCATGCAACTGTCAAAATTCAGCAAATGCTCACTTAAATGGGTGCATTTCAGTGTGAATTTTTGTATCAAGAAAAAGCCTGCAAACAAATAATGTTAATAATATTGGTTGATGATATGCATGCTGAAACATGAATGAGGAAGTTCACTGACGTTAGCGATTTGCATTGAAATGTATAAAGAAATTGTGCTGATTGATGGAGGGAGGCAGGGATGGACAGACATGTGATATAAAAGGCAAGTATAATAAAGTATTAGTTATAGAGTCCAGGTGGTAGATATCTGTACTTACTGCATAATTCTTTCAACATTTTTGTGGTTTGATATTTTTCATGATAAAATGTTTAGTGGGGAGGGGCTGGGATTATGGCGCAGTGGTAGCGTGCTCGCCTAGCACGCATAAGGCAATGGGTTCGATCCTCAGCACCACATAAAAATAAAATAAAGATATTCTGTCACCTAAAACTAAAAAATAAACACTTTAAAAAAAAATGTTTAGTGGGGAAAAGTAAGTCATCGAGCGGGATGAAAAAGATAAGCTAATTGCTAAGAAAAATCATACTGAAGCTACTGGTAAAAAAAAAAAAAAATCATACTGAAACTGTTTGTGCCAGGTAGGACTGGCACCACTGGGCTTTAAATCAGCTGTAAGCTGCTCAGCCAAAAGAAAAAGGGAAAGGAAGATGGCAAAGCTGAACATCACAGCAATAACTTATTGGACTACTGCCATACCTCAGAGGTGTATGTCAGACAGCAGCATGCTATCTTATTTTACTATCACAAGCTCCCACCCTGAAAGGTAGGCATATCATCCTTTTACAGATAAGCAGACTAAAACTCAGGATGGCGTAGCAACTTACCCGAGGCCACACAGTCTAGGATTTAAAACTGGTTCTGCAGTAAATTCCTTAGCTACACAGAAAAAGAACCATGAGTCCAGTACTTTTCCCTTTTGCTAAGGTCAGGACCATGCCACAGGCACAGGTGTGGCATGGGAGTCACTCCTACCCAGCAATGCCCTCCTCGTCACAGCACTGACACATATATTGATTGCCCTCCTTCCCCCACCCCCATCACGTAAATCTCTCAACAGACAGCACACAGTCACAAGTGGCAGCCAAGGTGAGCAGAGTATTCATACTCAGTCCTCTTTCATCTTCACTTTTCACAGCAAGGGGAATCTACCCACAAGGGAGTTAGCCAACATCTCTGGGCACACACCCTTAGCAACAGGAAGTGAAAAGAGGCTCAGCACTATCAATAGCTTTCTAGCTGAAAGCTAGAAGCCAGAAAGCTAAAAGTTACACTTCACTGACTCCTGTGCAGCTAGGTTCTTCCAAGCAGGTACACTCACACAAGACTGGGAACAACCAGACACAGTAGCCATACACTGGGAGATCAGAACTTAGAGCAAGCCAGTGACAGATGTGTTTGACTCCCCAGAGCAGCTGTGGCAGATATTTCAATGTCCCACCTTTTGTGTCACAGGTACCAAGGCAGAGGTGGATTTAAGGGAGCTGGTAAGAGACAGGCTTTGTTACGCCTGAAAATACAGCATCCAACTTGGTTCTCCCAGAAATACTGTAAATGCTCTAATAAATCCCCTCCTGCTTAGCCTGCTTAGAAGGAATCGAGTGTCTGCAACTATGATCCTGACTAACCAGTGTGCCTTCCAAAGGGCTCTGCCCCTACCTCCCAAATTTTGATCCTGCACAAATGTCTGTAGGCTAAAACAGTAAACCTCCCAGTAAAGGACATAAGCTTCCCGCTTTCCACATAAGGAGGACAGAGGAGGGCAGGGGGAGTAGGGGGAACGTACCACGGTTCATCAGATTTTATCACGGTGTACAGGGTGTACCAGAAAAACAAACCTAGAACAGCCTTTCAAATGTCCCAGGGAACAGAGACAACAGGGCAAATAATGATGTCAGACTTTTACAGGCCCTGGCCTTGCTCCCTAGAGTGGGATTTGGAATAAAAGAGGTTAATCCTGGACACTGGTCCGTGAAGCAGTGATCTCATTCAAAAGCCCTGTTGGCACAGCAGTCTAGGGACAGCCTAATGATGTATAAAGATGGAACTGATTTTTCAACTGTTACAATTTACACATAAAATAAATATATTTGTTCCCTCTAGAAAATACCTTAGAGGTTCCTGGTTTTGTGTCATTACCCAAAACCTTTAGCTCAGGTGAGATAACTCCATCTCCTCTGAGCATGGTTATGAGATCCAGGAACAGCTGGAAACAGCACACAGTCACAGGTGGCAGCCAAGGTGAGCGAGCGGTGCTGGCTAAAATCATTTTCAGGCAGAAATGGTACGAAGAAAGACTACGAAGCAGGCAGACTTCTGCTGCAGCTAGTAACTTACCAGAATGCATCACATAATCTCTGTACCCTATTCCTTCAGTCCAAAAATTGGTTTATAACCTTTCATCTCATAATTTTGTCAAGTGGTATCATTCTGATGGCCATGCTGCTTAAAAGACAAACAGCCACAATGCATTCACTGGTAGTGTGTGGACATGTCTTCTTGCACACTATGAATTCTCAGCCCACACACTGTCAGTCAACTTACATGGTTTACTTAAAGTGCTGCAGCACTAATGGTAAACCCATCTTATGAGTGGCACTCAGAACCGCGTATCAGATACTGCAACCAATTGCGCAGAATCTCCAGGCACAGATTCAATTCTTAAATCCATATTTTGCAACACTGTAGCAAATTTTCTCAAATATAATATTTTGACTATAATGCACAAATCAATAACAATTAGTCTGTTAACTCGTTTTTTTTCAGACCAGAAAAATGTTCATTAAACTTTCACAGACATGATGTGTATCAATCTGGACTATTCAGTTTTAATGTATATCCATGAGTACTCCATGCATACACTAATGTTGCACCACAGAAAGTTTAGTCACAATTGATTTCTAAATAATACTGGCATAATTTTTCTATAAAAAAGCTTCACATATTGATCACATTTCACTTTTTTGCAAAAAAAAAAAAGGCATACAATCTGCAATGATTATGCTGTGAAAATATTCTGAAGGTAATTACAAAAAGGCATCTTTGAAATATTTTCAGCAATGACAGCACTGTTCCAGAAAAGAACCTTACCGTTCTTGGATATGCATATTTGGAAATTTCTATTTGAAAAATACAGCGTTACCCAGATGCAATGGTGCATACCTGTAATCCCAGCAACTCAGGAGGCTGAAGCAGGAAAATCACCAAATCCAAGCCCAGCCTGGGCAACTTAGCAAGACTCTGTCTCAAAATAAAAAGGACTGGGTGTGGGGCTGGGGCTATGGCTCAGCGGTTGAGCGCTTGCCTCGCATACGTGAGGCACTGGGTTCGATCCTCAGCACCACATAAAATAAATAAAGATATTGTGTTCATCCACAACTAAAACAAAATATTAAAAAAAAAAAAAAAAAAAAGGACTGGGTGTGTGGCTCAGCAGTAAAGTGCCCCTGGGTTCAATCTCCAGTGAAGGAGGAGGAGGAGGAGGACAGGAAAGAGGAGAAGGAGGAGGAGGAGAAAAAGAAGAAGAGGAAAAGAAAAGAAAAAATACAACTTTAGAGAGACGTAACATACAGTGAGAATGAATTATTGTCCTTTTCTTCTTGGTTTATTGTGTGTACATCAGTTAAGAAGGAAGGAAAATTAAACATCTGCTATGCTTTAGATTTTGTGGCCATCTGCAAGGAAAAGACTCAAGGTACCACCTTACCCTGTGGTGACAGCCAATTCAGAGCCAGAGTGTCACTTTGACACTCACCATATGTTAGTTCCTGAATAGCCAGTAGCCTGCTTTCCTTTAGCCCTGGCCTGATTTCTACCAATAGTTAGTCCTCTGGGTGTTGCTCTTTTGCAGGGTAATGTAACAATTATAACTCTATTACTGACAAGGTGAAAGCCACACAAAATGACCGTGCACCCCACCAACTGGGGCTTAGAAACGTCTTCCCTGTTGAATCACGTTTGTGTCTTTAGACCCTACTTGATCCTGATACACTAACAACTGTCAGATCTGGGAGTGCGTTCTGCTTTTTAATAATGCCAATTGGTGATATACATACCTACGGATGTCACAAAAGTACATATGGACTCAAAAGAAATGCCAGGTGCAATGGCATACATCTATAATCCCAGCAGGTCCTGAGGCTGAGGCAGGAAGATCACGAGTTCAAAGCCAGCCTCAGCAACTTGGTGAGGCCCTAAGCAACTCAGTGAGACCCTGTCTCTAAATAAAATACAAAATAGGGATAGAGATGTGGCTCAGTGGTTGAGTGCCCCTGAGTTCAATCCCTGGTACCCCCCTCCCAAAAAAAAACAACACAAAAAAGAAATGAAGAAAGATGAAGATACAGTTGTAATGAGAGTGGTGGGATTTGAGTCCTTTTTATTTCCCCAAAGAAGTTTTCATTTTTGTTGCATCAACTTTTTGATAAGACTAAGGCATCCTTCCCATGATGGATGCTAAATCTTACCTGAGATATTTATATTTGAGTACTGGATTCTTCCTTCATCACCTACAGAGCCAAGTGTATTCCAACCTTGTTCTCCAAAAGCCACTAAACTAGGGATCAGCAAGCACTGGCCCATCAACCAGGTCCAGCCCAAAACTTGTTTTTGTAGATAAAGTTTTATTGGAACACAGCCACAGTTATTTGTTTACATATGTCCATGCCTGCTTTCAAGCTACAATGGCAGAGTGGAAATTATTTACTATTTAGCCCTTTACATGTAAAGTTTCTGAATTAAACCAAAGAATAACCACTACAGCACATGGAAGGTTCATTAATGCACCATCAGAAGCATCCCTCGAAGGTCACATACCATCTCTAAAGAGTCAGGGTCCTAAAGACATTTTTAGTAACAGTGGCTCAATGCAGCAGTTCCTCAAGAATGAAGGTGTAGCCGGGTGCGGTGGCGCAAGCCTGTAATCCCTGCACTTTGAGAGGCTGAGACAGGAGAATTGGGAGTTCAAAGCCAGCCTCAGCAACAGCGAAGCGCTAAGCAACTCAGTGAGACCCTGTCTCTACATAAAACACAAAATAGAGCTGGGGATGTGGCTCAGTGGTCGAGTGCCCCTGAGTTCAATACAATAGAAAGAAAGAAAGAAAAAGAAAGAAAGAAAGAACCATGAAATTATGCCTTTTGCAGGGAAATGAGTGGAACTTGAGAACATTTTATTAAGCAAAATAAGCCAAACTCAGAAGGTCAAGGGCTGTATGCTCTCTCATATGTGAAAGCTAGGCAGGAAAAAGGAAAAGAAAGGTGGGGGGAATATTGTGAAAATCCAAGGGAGATCAATAAAATAGCAGAAAGGGGGCCAGAGGAAGGGAGAAGGAAAGAGAAGGGGAAATACTTGGAAATGCTACTAGCCAAATGATACTGTTATATTGTGTGCACGTACAAATATGTAACAACAAATCTCACCATTGTGTACAACTAAAATGCACCAATAAAAAACATTGTACCCCACCCCCCAAAAAATAATGAAGGAGCCTGCCATAGGCTCAAGCAACCACATTAACCAACAAGCTGAAGTCCAGGCAAGAACCCACCCCAAACAATTACTGAAAGGTCTGCCCTAAAGAACTGCTAGGAAGTAGTAGCTCATGGAGAAAAGTCTCAAATTTTCAGTACAGTCTCATCCCAGTAAGCCAGGTACCTCCCTGAATTTAGAAATCTGTCTTCCATTTTTACAACACAATAAACAGTGCACTGTCTACGGACAGATCCAACACATTTCTCAAGGCCAGTTCTTTGTTCATCATCTAGAAAATAAAATAAAAGCAACTTTGCCCACCGAAAGCTATTATTAAACTTTGTACACTTTGCTATATATTTGAGGAAATTAGTGTCAGAGTCGGAGATAAGATATCCCAGACATGATCTTTTAATACCCCGGGAACACAGGGTTCCAGAAAAGCTCTCTGCACATTTGGACGTTTTCTCCATCACTCAAAAACAGCTAATAAATAAACCAGAACATCAGATGAGTCTCAGGGCATCAGCCAGTTAATGTGAGCATCCTCTGCTATTTAACAAAACCACAGGGCAAGAAGACCATTTTCAGCATCACCTTCCTGAACTTTTTCCAAGGTAAGGAAGAGAGGTTCAATTTCTTGTTCTAACTCAGCCACAAACTCTGGGTATAACTTTGAACTAAACATCATCTCCTTGGGATCATTTCCTCCCTTGTAAAACGAAGCCTGGTCAAGTTCATCTGAGGCCCTTCCAGAACCAGCACAATGCCCTATGAAGGAAACTGTTGGCCTCTCCTCCCCTTGACTGGTATTTTCATTTATTTTGGAAAAAGCTTCCAGAAAAAGGATATAGGAAAAACGCCAGGATTATTCCTGGGTTGTGACATGTGGCCACTCTGCTACTTAAAATCAGCTTTCTCTCAAACGTAGAGAATGAAAGCTGCCTATCAGGAAAAATAAAACTCTCCCTCCAGAGGCCTGACGTAGGCCACTGGAAAAAGTGTTTTTCCAAACTCCCTGAGATGGGGAGGACCATTTTGGCACTTGGCTGAATGCTTAAGGAATTACGCATTGAAACGCTCCCATGAGCAAAAGCAACTCAAGACCCAGGCATCTTGCAAACAGGGACCCTCAGAGATCCCTTCCTGTACTTCCATCAGCTTCCCGGTTAACGGTATCACATCCCTGGACCCCTGCATGCCAGAGGAATCACTTGAAATGAGGCACACACCAGCCCCACGGGGCTTAGCATTCAGCTCCTCTGCCACCCTCCCCGCATTCAATAACCCCATGTAAAATTAAACAAACCAGAACTCTGCCTCCAGCTCGTGTTCACGATAACAACAGCATTTACATCAATTAGGATTATAAACAGACGTGGAAATGAGAGGCAATAGGGGAATCAGTTTAAATATTTTGTCTTCAGGCCAAATTCCTTCTTCAGATCCAATTGACCTAAATGAGAAAGCAAGGCCGGAATGGACACAGGAACGGATGCCGTGAGGTTATGGACGGGATTGCATAACACGGCCTCCTCACCTCCCCTCCCCTCCACCCATTTCCAAGTAAGAGTGGGAGACTCTGTCTCCTCTTTCACCAGCACAGAAACCAAATGAGTACCTCTGAACCTTCCCAAATCCCTGGTAACTGTCACCAGAGGCTGTGTGACCTATTCTCCCTCAAGGACATTAGCCATCTAGTCCCTTCACCCCACCCAAGGTTCACTTACCACCTGGAAGAGAATGGACTCTGCATAGCATGGATATGGTATGTCCCTCAAGGGCCCATGTATTGAAGCCTTGGTCCCCAGGATGGTGCTATTGGGAGGTGGTGGAATCTTTTGGAGCAGGGGTCTGGTAAAAGGTCCTTAAGTCACTGGGGATGTGCCCTCAGAGGGCCCCTTTTGCTTCCCAGACAAGCAGTAAGCAGTTTTGCTCCATCATATGCTCATACAATATGCTGCTCATCACAGGCCCAAAGCAACAGGGCTAAGAGATCATGGTCAGAGCCAAAACAAACCTCTTTTCTTTATAAGTTAATTATCTCAGTTTTTTTGTAAGTGTGATGGAAAGCTGACAAACACCCTGCTTTCTTTCTTACACAAAAATCATCCTCCTTAGTCCTCTTTTGAAAGGAAAAATAGATTCCAAGGTCTAAAAACCTCACCTATGAAAATTTAAAACACAACATGCTTGTACACGAAAGCTGCCCCCCAAAATGGTGTAAACCACCTAGCAGCTCACAAATGTCCTAAGAACCCTTTCTCTGAAATATTTAATCAAGAAATATGCCTTTATTATTTTGTTTGCCAGAGCTACTCTACATAAAACATCCTCCCACACCATAAAGTATATTTCCAAGCCAGTCTATAATAAACCAAGTTCCAAAGCTGTGCAGATCCACTCATTGGCTCGATAATCAAATGCTGAGCACTTACAAATGCCAGCCCATGACTGCCCTCGTCACATGACTGTGTCATAAGCCACCAAACAGGAGGGAACACCTAGGTGTGAGGGATCTGCAAGGCCAGGAAGCCAGAGAAGGCTCTAGGAGGGTAGCAACCTCCTACTGTGGAAAGCTAGCATCACTGAACTTTATTTTAGGAAGCAGATACTATTTTTAAAATTTACAGTAAAAGAGTGTGTGCATGTGTCAGAGCAGGGAACACATGGGAACTCTCTGTTCAACTTTACTGTGAGCCTAAAACTCCTCTAAAATGTAAAGTATATGAGAAAGAGAGAAAGAGCACACACTAATGTTGGTGGGGGGGACAGGGTAATTATTGATGTCTTGTTTTTTCTTTGATCTTTGCTGAATTTTCAAACTTTTCCATAAAGAGTAGTGTGTAACAATACTTTCACAATCAGAAAAAATATGTCATTAAAACAGAATAACCATCACCCCCCAAAAAAGAAGGCAATGATATTTGTATTTTAAAAAAAATTTTTTTTGCCAGGCACAGTGGCACACTCCTGTAATCCCACCAGCTCCGGAGGCAGAGGCAGGAGGATCACGAGTTCAAATTCTCAGCAACAGCAACGGAGAGGCACTAAGCAATTCAATGAGACCCTGTTTCTAAATAAAATACAAAATAGGGCTGGGGATGTGGCTCAGTGGTTGAGTGCCCTGAGTTCAATCCCCAGTAGCCCCCTAAAAAAGAAATTCCAGGCGTGAGGTTAGCTCAGTAGTGTAGCACTTGCCTAGCATGTTCAAGGCTCTGGGTTTAATCCCCAGCATCACCAAAAATAAAAATCCAAAAGTCATTGAACTATACACTGAAAAACAGATAAGTACACTTGGTCTGTTAGTCATCCTTCCATAAAGTTAATTTTGTTGGAAGAAAAATTTTAGAACTCTTATATTTCATTTTAAATAGTATATAGTGTAAAAGTTCTCTCCATGGAAGGTTAATACAGGCACACCACACCAGCAGAAGATGTGCCTGTAAAGTCTCTAAGTGTTCCCCACCCCCATCAAGACGATTATTATTAATTAAATTCAAGTGAATTCTCTAATTTGGGCATCACCCATTTTGCATCTGGGATCTTGTAGCTGCCAAGTTTTACTAACAACGACATTCGTAATTCTATTAAATAAATGATTTGCTAAGCAAACGATCATCTTCTGGTTTCGTGGATATAGACTTGCAGCTGGGCGTGATGAAAAAGTTCTGGAGATGGATGGTAGTGACGGTTTCCCAACAACATGGATATACATAATGCCACCCAACTATCCACTTAAAAAGGTTAAAATGGTAAAATTTATGTCATGTATGTTTTACCATAACAAAGTGATTTTTTTTTTTTGAGATTTCATCCCTTTTCAACGGGAGCCCATACAGGAGAGATGTCTTCTGCGCTCTGTTTGATTCTCCAGGTGCCTTTTCTTGCAAAAGGTCTAAAATGAGGGTTCAATCATTTCATCGCTCTAACTGTAGTGAAAGGTCCCTGTGACAAAACTTTTCTATTTGGTGATTTTTCATGAAGTCCACAGACACAGAGAGGTAGATCTGGAAAAGCAAATCCACATTTCCTGGGTGCAAGGCCCATGCACATGGGGGAAACTAGCTCCAAAATTACTGCCCCTTTGACTTCATTCATTAAACAAATATTTGCTGAGCACCTACTATGTGCCAGGCATGGGACCAGGACTCTCCTGGATCTTGCAATATAATGACCTGCTTTCAATCAAAATACTTCATCTCTTTGGCAATTTCAAATAACATTACAAGACATGGCGTGACTTCTGTTTCTCAAAGGACCAATGTGTTTTCTTTCTTTTGTGTGTGTGACAGGAAAATACTGGGGATTGAACCCAGGGGTACTCTAGCTGCTGAAGCACATCCCTAGTCCTTTTTATTTTTTAATTTGAGAACAGGTTTCACTAAGTTGCTGAGGCTGGCCTTGAACTTGTGATCCTCCTGCCTCAGCCTCTGAGTCACTGGGATTACAGGTGTGTACACCACTGTGCCCAGCAATTTGTTGTAGTTGTTCTTTGAAAGGAATCAAACTTAGAAGAACCACAAAAATACCACAAAGAACTCCTCTGTATACCTTCCATCCAGATTCAATCATTATTGATGTTTTGGTGCATTTGCTGTATCATACACTCTGGCCATCTCTCCTCTTCTTTCCTCCATCCACCTCCTCCCCTTCCTTCCCCCTATCTCCTTCCTCTCTCTTCTCCTCTCCCTTTCCCATTCCCTCAGAATGAGTTGGAATCGTCTCCTTTAATCCCTAAATATTTCATTATGTACTTTCCAAGAACAAGTACATTTTCCTATATAACGACAGTATCATTATCCATTTCCAGCAGTTTAACATTGATTCAACAGTATTATTAATATATGGTCTACACTCAACCGCTGCCAGTGGTCCCAACAACAGCAGGCAGGGGGTACACAGGGTAACTTGAAAGCTCACTCTTCAACCACGAGTGAACTGGAGACAACAGCAAGAGACAGCACCTGCACAGACATCCCTGCGGGAGCTTTCCTGAAAGACTCCTAGGGAGAAGAGGTGTCTCATGACCTTGAAGTTCCTTCCTATATTACTTAATGAAGCTGACACCAATAACTACCTCACATTTAACCTGACTTCTTCATGACTCATTTTGGTCCCATTTATTTTTGTTCTATTGTCACTGAAGATCTTAGATAAAAATATGTCTTGTAATAAAATTCAGTAGCATCACCTTCCATACCCTCCTCATTAGAAGCTGTTCTAAATCAATAACCTTCCTGATTAGTACCTCTCTTAGCATCCTCAGTTTTCACCATTATCTGTCCCCTATGGAGACTTTCTAGACCTTTGTGTACGAGCAGGGAGACACTGAGGATTTAACCTGAGGCCCTCTACCACTGAACTACATCACCAGCCCCCTTCTTTTTTTTTATTTTATTTTGAGACAGGGTCTCACTAAGTTGTCAAGGCTGGCCTCAAAATTGCAATCCTCCTGCCTCAGCCTCCCAATTGGTTGCTGGGATTACAGATGAGCACCGCTATTCCTGATCCTTTCCAGATTTTTTTTCTCAAAACATCCGCTCATGAAATATTAAGGCCACAGATATGCTATATACCCACCTATGTCCTGTGCCTATATCTGCACTTTATGCCCAAAGAGTAAACACTTTCCACCACCACCATGCCAAGAACCAATTTCTTAGGGCCACCATTTAGAATGCATGGTCTATGATAATTCACAACCTAGGCTGGGAAAAGGAGGAGAGCAAAGCGTTAACCAGCACGAGAAGGCAAGCTGATTCCAGGTCAGGTTTGAGCTATATTATGTCTGACTCAATACTTGAAACCTCTAATTGGCCCATCTTCCATAGATGTGGCCCAAGTGGATTCCACCTGTCCCAAAAACGGGCTCAAAATATGGAAGATTTTGCACATCTATACCAAGATTAGAAGTCTCAGGGGATGTAAGTAAATCTCCTTCTTCAAAAGGAGGTGGATGGGCCTTTGTGATCTAATAGTGCCTACAGTGTACATGGCAGATCTCTCCAATGACAGTCTACCCAGCACTCTCTTTTTTTTTTGTTACCAGGGATTGAACTCAGGGGCACTCGACCACTGAGCCACATCTCCAGCCCTATTTTGTGTTTTACTTAGAGACAGAGTCTCACTGAGTTGCTTAGCGCCTCGTGTTGCTGAGGCTGGCTTTGAACTCGCAATTCTCCTGTCTCAGCCTCCCTAAGTGCTGGGATTACAGGCGTGCGCCACCACACCCAGCTTACCCAGCACTCTTAATGGGTGAGCAATGGTGTTAGAACCCCTTTGGTCACCAACCACCCACCCATTAGAACCAATACATAGTTCTTCATACCAATTTTTACTTGATGAGGTAAACAGCATGTTTATGTAAAGTCTGAATTGGTGTTTGGTAAGGTATCCAGTACAGCATTTCCAGGTGAGTCTGAAGCAGAATTTTCAGGTATTGCAGGTAGAATGCCTCATAAAACAAAACCAACAGCACCTATCCTGAACTATTTACATGCTTCCCAAAGAAATGAACAAGGATCAAGTTGCCATGGCCCATCACTGACTGACTACCTGCAGTAATATTCAGGAAAATTAAAAGTAAAAACAAGGCAGAAAAAAATCTGAATTCCACTGACTTACTATAAGCAGGAGTTGTACTTCTCTTCCCAGAGCCCAGCTCCAAAATTCTAAAATACAATTTGAAAAAATAAGGATATGGAACTGAATGACATCTTCAACCAACTGGACCTAATTGACATTTACCAGAACAGTTCACCCAATGGCAACCAAATATTCTTCCCAAGTACACATGGAATATTCACTAAGACAGAACACAGCCAAGGTCATAAAACAATCCTCAACAAAGCAAAAGGAGCTAAAATGATACAAAATATATTCTGTGGCCATAGTAGGAAAGTCTTCAAACACTCAGACTTTAATACACTTCTAAATAATTCATGAGTCAAAGAGAAATTCTCAAAGGAAATATGAAATTTTCTGACCTGAATTAAAATGAAAACACAACCTATCAAAATTAGGGAAACCAAAGTAGTACTTAGAGTGAAATTCATAATACTAAATGTTTTTATTAGAAAAGAAGTATTTTTCTAATTTAAACACCTACCACTAGGCACCTAAAGGTTGCACTATGTCCTAATAGTACCACAGGCTGGCAAGCAAGCCTTTACTACATGGCCTTTGGGGACATTTCAAATCCAAAATATAACAGGTTATAAAACAAGGAAGGGACATCTGGCCAGGTGTGGTGGTGCACACCTATAATCCCGCAGCTCAGGAGGCAGAGGCACAAGGATCACAAGTTCAAAGCCAGCCTCAGTAATTAGCAAGGCCCTAAGCAACTTCATGAGATGCTGTCTCTAAATAAAATATATAAAAGAGTTGGAGATGTGGCTCAGTGGTTAAGCACCCCTGAGTTCAATTCCCAGTACCAAAAACACAAAAGGACATCTGGTACTTTCTGAGCAGCCACTCACAGGAAAGAAGCCCTGTGCACCAACCTCTACCCGCTTGGTGAGTACAAAAGTTCACAATGCCCAGATCCATGAAAAGCACACAAATGGGGTATCAGAGCAAAAAGAAGAGACAAACAGGTCCCCGGTCTTTTAATTTTTTTGATTTGGTTTTGGTTTTGGTACTGGTGATGGAACCCAGGGGCACTTAACCACTTAGCCACGTCCCCAGCCCATTTTTATATTTTATTTAGAGACAGAATCTCGCTCAGTTACTTAGGCCCTTGCCAAGTTGCTGAGGCTGGCTTTGAACTCAAGATCCTCCTGCCTCAGCCTCAAGGAAGAGCACGTGGGAGTGTAGTCCCAGCTACTCAGGAGGCTGAGGCAGGAGGATGGCTTCAGCCCTGGAGTTCAAGGCCAGCCTGGGCAACATAGTGACAGAGCATCTCAAAACAAACAAAAAGAAAAGAAACAAAGAGCCAGATTCCTGCTAAACGGTGAAATCTCCAATAGCAAACACGTGCAACACCATGAGCCTTGGACACCAACGGGAAACTAAACTATAGTTCACAGGGAACATGTGCCAGCTTGATGGGCAGGCCAGCACTTGTAGTAGCCTCAAGCCCCAGAGTCTTTATTCTGCAGCCGGACAGGGACAAGGCCACCCAGGTACACAGGAGCTACTCTTAGAAACTGGCCCATCAAGCCTGGTACCATGGAGCACGCCTGTAATCCCAGCGGCTCAGGAGGTTAAGACAGGAGGATCACGAGTTCAAAGCCAGCCTCGGCAAAAAGTGAGGTGCTAAGCAACTAAAAGAGATCCTGTCTCTAAATAAAATACAAAGTAGGGATGGGGCTTAGTGGTCCAATGCCCTTGAGTTCAATCTTCGGTACCTGGCCCCCACAAAAAAAAACCAAAAAGTGAAGAAACTGGTCCATCATCACAGGAAAATTCCAAGTCGCATTCCACGGGCCCTGTGTAGTCAACACACATTTTACAAGCAATTTTGAAACTAACATCACATTCTAGATAATATAGTCACAAATGAAGTTATAGGTTTAAAATCGAGCATAAAGGATAGTTCAGTCCGATTTTCCCATGTTGGAGCAAGGTGAAAGGAGCAGTATGCTTCCCACTTCCTCCCATGTACAGATGAAAACCCAGGAAAGGGTTATATAAGACAAAAAAACTAAACAGGGAAGGGATAAATGCACAAATCTCCCAAGCCTCGGGTTTAATGGTCCTTTTATAAGCTGCAAATATGCTGGCTTTACCTAGTTTAATGGACAATTGCTGGTAGGCACTAACAAATTCAGTCAATTTCACTATAGTTAATGTCTGGAATTGTCTGAGAATCATTTCTACCACACCTGGGCATCTTCCAAAGCACTCTCAAGGAAGCCTACAAAATGGAGGCCTCGGTGGCCACTTTAGAAGACCAGAGTCAAGGTCAATTAGATTATTTCATTAGAGATGGGCTACATTCAGGCAGGAATATACTGTAAGCTCTACAGCCTTTTTTTTTTTTTAAATAGGCCTGACCTTTTTTTTTTTGGTACCGGGATTGAACTCAGGGGTACTAACCACTGAGCCACATCCCCAGACCTATTTTGTGTTTTATGTAGAGACAGGGTCTCACTGAGTTGCTTAGCACCTGCCCGTTGCTGAGGCTGGCTTTGAACTCGCAATTCCCCTGTCTCAGCCTCCCAAAGTGCTGGGATTACAGGCGTGTGCCACTGCACCCAGCTCAAATTTTTTGTAAAGCTTTTAATATAATTTCAAGTTTACAGAGAAGTCACAATAATACACAGAACTATTTACTACTAAAAAAACTAGTAACATTTTGCCACAGCTGCTTTATCATTTTCTCTCTGTATATTTATTTTTCCTAGAACCACTTGAGAGTTTGTTTCCAACATGTGGTGCCTTTAAACCTCTTAACAGTTCAGGGTACAAATATTAAAATCAAGTAATTAACATGGACGCATTATCTAATCTACAGACCTTATACACATGTTGCCCATCTTCAAAATAATGTCATTTATAAAAAGAAACTTTCAGATAACAAGTGACGTTTAGCTGCCACACAAAGGAATTTAAAGTTTTAAACTAAGAAACAAAGCAAAACTAAAGGAAATAAACAAACCCGAAAAAAGCACTAAAAATACCAGTAACGCTACAATGCAAGAAAGGAAAAGGAAGCAAGCCTTTAGATAAATAGAAATTCAGACAATTCCATGACACGAATAACTGCAATTCAGTTTCATCCAAGTTAGCTCATGCTTTGTTTTAAAAAAAAGAACAAAATTTCATATAGACATATTTGATTTCACAGAAAAGAGTTGAATCCTCTGTCTTTGATACAAAGATTTTTTTTCTGAAGCCTATCTTTATGTCCAATCCATAAAAATAGCCCATCCCGTTATTTAAAATGAGAAAGAATTGTGCAGTTTGGGCTTTTTAATACCATTTTCTGAATTTTGGGCTGACTCCAAAGGAATCGTGAGAACTGACATTTGACAGAACAATTTCAGTAGCAGGAAACTCCAAATTAACTAAGCGACCATAACAGCGTTACGATGCACTTTAGGCCAAGGTATCAGCTGCAGACTTCTCATAAAAAGAAAAAGACACACATTAGCCAAGCTAATAAAAATTACCACAGAAGCGATATGCTAGGGTAAAGAGTGGCATCACTATGAAACGCTATGTCCTAAACGTCTGGCAAGGCTCTCTCAACAGCCATTACTAGCACCAACTGAGCTTTTGTCCTGTTCAACTTTTCTGGCACCAATACACTAAGTGAATGGGCTGCAATGAGTGTACAGAAAAGGTATACTCGTGGTGAGCAGAGCAGGCTCAGGAGGCCCATTTTTAAGGTATTAGTAATAGGGTGGAACTCAGATTCACAAGAATCCCAAAAGCCAAGCGCATTCACAAACACATCACCCTCTTTCAGCCGAGTCCACACCACTTCATGAACTGGGAAAAGGCCTCTGCATAAAATCAAGATTCATTTGCCTCCAAATCATCACAGGACCAAAGAGCCCTCTCATCCAGCCCCCAAGAGCCCAGGTGCAAAAAAAAAAAAAAAAAAAAAAGGTCAAGGCAGGCAAGAGAATGTACAGGGCAGCTGGCAAGAGGCAGCCAGGATGCCCAAGAAGAAAGCCCTACACACACAGACCAGAGAAAACCCACCAACCATCACCTACTCACAGAAAGCTATTCTGCTCATGGGCGGGCTACACAGTCACTAATTCAATCACAGGACCTCCTTCTTTTGGAAGGCCCCAGCTGGAGAGAGAAACAGAAAGAGAGAGAGAGGAAAACAGAGACAGAGAAGAACACAGAATAATGATCATCTTGCTGTGAAATGAGCTGGTACTGGTCTGGCCTAAGGCTAAGCCCTCAGTCATCTCATCTATAAAATGAGGAGGTAGGTGTCCAAGTTCTTCCAGAGCAGTGGAAAGAAAAACACACTACAGTCAGACAAATCATGGCTCCACAACTTATTATCTGTGCACTCTCTGTCACTCCAGGCTTGTTTCTTTATGGTAAAACAGGAATTCTACCTGCATCCATTGAAATTAGACTGGTGAATAGATGCTTATAAAAGAAGCTTATTCCCCACTCCCCGTGGAAAATTCCAGCCGTTAGGCCCACTATCTGTGCAATGGCTCTGATCCACAATGTCCTCAGAGACCAGGTTTCTTCTGTCTTGATGGCCTTCATTCCAGTCACCTTGAGGTTCAAGGTGGCTGCTGGAATTCCAGCCATCATGTCTGTATTCTAGTTTTTGTCATCATGTCTATATTCTAAGAGGAAAGGAAAAAAATTGGAAGGGACAGAACAAAGTCCTAGGAAATGATTGTAAGATGACTCTGCTTATATCCAGAATATAATCTCATGGCCATCCCTAGCTGTAAGGAGAGGAATGGATGTGAATATAGTTCTATTTTAGATAGTCATATATCAGCTAAAAACTGGGGTTCTATGACTACAGAAGAAAAGGAAAATGGATAGATCTATGACATCCCCACTCTCGTTTTAATAATTAAGTTGGAAAATAATATAAAGTGTCTAATACTTCCTAGGTTCACAAATAGCACTAGGGCCAACATGCCCCTTTTAGTAATGTGGACACAGTATAGCCAGTGGTCCCAGGAGCCTTTTCCAGCCTGGGCTATCACATCATTGTCTCTTTGGCCACCTCACAAAACCCAGCCACACCAAACCCATCTCCTCCTTTCATGCCTCCAAACCACTGCATTCACAAAGCCACTGTATTCACAAGCCCTCATCTGCAGGATGAACTCCTCTCCTCAACATTCTAGAACATTCTAGGACATTCTTCACCTCATGGCTGCTCTCCCCATGCCAGCCATTCCTACGGCCCAAATGCAGAGTGTTCAGTTCATCCCAACAACCCTATGACACAGACACTACATTGCTCCCATTTTACAGATTAGGAGACTGAGGTACAGGGAGGTTAAATTGCTGGTCTGAAGTCACATAGGTGGTACACAGCAGAGCAGAGATTCAAACACAGGGAATTTTTTGGACCTGGGTCTAGTCTCTTAGCCACCACACTAGACCACCTGAATTACCTGCATTAGGGGTCCAGGGCTTGTTTTATTTTTTTATTTTTTGTTGGTGCATTATAATAAGATATAATGGTGGGATTCATAGTTATACACACACATTACATAATTTGGTCCATTTCATTCCTCAGTACTTCTCCTTTCCCTTTCCTCCTTCCTCAAACTGGTCCCTTTCCTCTACCCTACTGGTCTCCCTTCCATTTTCATGAGATCCTCTCCACCTAACCCCCTTTCTTCTCTCTAGCTTTCATCTATGAACAAAAACATACAACCCTTGACCTTCTGAATTTGGCTTATTTTGGTCAACATAATGCTCTCAAGGTCCACCCATTTTCTTGCAAATGATGCAATTTCATTCTTCTTTATGGCTGAATAAAATTCCACTGTGTACATATACCACATTTTCTTTATCCATTCATCCATTGACAGACACCTAGATGAGTTCCATAGTTTGTTGTGAACTGTGCTGCTATAAACACAGGTATGAATGTATCGCTGTGGTACTGATGACTTTAATTCTTCAGGATAATTGCCAAGACATGGTACAGCTGGGTTCGGTGGTTCAGTTCCTAGTCTTTTGAGGATCTAAGTGTCCTTTTAGATCAGGGATGGTCACATTACATCCCACAGGCCATATGCAGCCCACTGCCTGTTTTACAAATAAAGTTTTTTGGAACACCTCCACTCCCACTTACTTTCAATGGGAGGGTTGCATAGCACCACAGAGACCGAATTGCCCATAAAATGTCAACTCTTTCCTATCTGGCCCTCCCCAGCAGAAGTCTGCCCTCCCCTGTAATGGACTATCAGTGAGCTCCTCAAGGCAGCATCTGTGCTTTGGTCCTCTTATTTCCCCAGATTCTCACATGGCATTTGGCTCATCCACAGGAAATATTTGGGGTACAAACCTTCCACCAGGCTTCCTTATGTGCAAAGAGGAACATGTGTGACAGAGGATGCTGCAGCTCACTCAGGACTTTACACTTCCTCCATTCTGTCCAGAGTGGACTTCACAACCCAAAGGACCAGGGAACTGTTGGGTGCATTTCTTTACATTAATAGAAGCCCACCAATACCCCAATGGACTGACCACCATGGAGACAAGCTGAGGGTCATCAGTATCAGTCACCTTATCCACTAACTCCCCTGAATGCAGGCTCAGGCAGAGCCTCCAATTCCACCATGCTTACAGCCCAGGGTGCCTTGTGGCCTCATGTAGGCCAAGTGACAGCCTCACAGACAGACACTTAAAATCCCAGAAAAAAGTCACTAAGAATCACAAAGAATTCCCTCCTCCCCTCCCCCTCAAAAAAACTGATGCTGGTTGCCTTTCAACTTTTTGTATTTCCATGGATATATTTATAGAAAGAAACCAAACCATACAAAAATATAAATAGTCCCCCTTAAAACTACAACACAAGAAGAAAAAGTTATTCATGGCTCAAAGGCCTTCTCTGACCTTCAAAGAATAGAACTGCCACAAAAAATCGTGTAGAATGTTCCCTAATTTTATCATCGTTATTGATATCATGGCAAGAGACACAAATAAAGCACTTTCTTTCTGAGCTGTAACCATATTCAATCCAGTCTGGGTTATCAAAAATCAAATTCTGGACTGTTTTCTTTTTAATTGACTTGGCCTGGCCCCAAATCACATCAGCGGGAGCCAGAAGAACTGCAAAAAGCCTCCCATGTTTCCGGCACAATCATTTCAAACTTCTTTCAGGACACAAAGGCCCAAATTGCTTCTTTCTTCCCAGAGTCCTCAGGCGACTGTCCACAAGCTGATTGTGAGGAACCTCAGGCTGGGCAGTAGAGACCGCCTTCTACTGTGCAAATCCAAAGCACTGCAGCCACCTGAGTCCTCACGCAGGAGGAAGGGCTAAAACACACCTGCAGATTTGCTAAGGCTTGGTCTAAAAGGACCTGCCAACTCATACCCTAGTCCCACAGAGAGATGTACTCACCGGTCTGTCTAACCCGAGACTCTCAATCCACAAACATCTGCCGAGAACCGATGCTGTAGTTTGGATCTGCAATGTTCCCCAAAGTACCACGTGGTCAGAGGTGGGTGTTATGATTTGGGTATAAGGGGTCCCCCAAAAGCTCACGTGTGAGACAATGCAAGAAGGTTCAGAGGCGAAATGATTAGCTTGTGAGAGTCCTAACCCAATCAGTGAATTAATCCCTTGATGGGAATTAACTGAGTGGTAACTGAAGTGGTGGGTGTGGCTGGAGGAGGTGGGCACTGGGGGCGTGGCTTTGGGAGACATATCTGTATCTGGCAATGGAAGACCTCTCTCTTTGCCTTCTGATCACCAGGTGAGCTGCTTCCCTTTGCCACACTCTTCCGCCATGCTGTTCTCCCTCACCGTGAGTCCTGAGGAATGGAGCCGGCCTTCTACACACTAAGACTTCTGAGACCGTGAGCCCTCAAATAAATTTCCCCTCCTCTATACATGCTCTGTTCAGATCTTTTAGTGGCAGCAACGAAAGATCTGACTAGAACAGTGGTGCTCTGGGAAGTGATTGGATCCTGAGGGCCCTGATTTCATCAGTGGATTCATCCACTGAGAGTTGGATGGTCTACTGGAGGGTGGGACCTAGTTGGAGGAAGGAGGTCACTGGAGGGTGTGTCCTGGAAGGGTTTATCTTCTCTCTGACCCCTTCCTCTCTCTTGCTTTCTGATTTCCAGCTGCCATAAGCAGAGCAGCTTCCCTCCGCCATGCCCTTCCACCAGGCTCTTCTGCCTCACCTCAGGCCCAGAGCAATGGAGTCCACTGACCACAGACTGACACCTCTGAAACAGTAAGCCACAATAAATCTGTCCCCCTCTAAGTTGTTCTTGTCAGGTGTTTCGGTCACAACAATGAAAAGCTGACTAACACAGCCTACTACGTGCTAAGTACCAGGTACCAGGCCTGGCCTGGAGCCTGTCCGAGCCTCACAAGGCTACAAAGTTAGTATCTTTTATAGATAAGGAGACCAAGGCCTAGGGAGTTAAACAACTTGCTCAAGCTCACTGAGCAGAAAAGGGCAGAGCTGGAATGCGAAGGAGGTCCACCCAACTGCACCAGTCTGAGCGCCTGCCCACAGCCCCTCTCAGAAACACTGCAGTTGGCCTAAGGAACAGGCAGCCCCCTGCTTTCCAAAAGCTCCACAGGAGTCACACGAAATTGGCCAGAGTAGGGCACAGTCCATCCACCTGTCCCCTGCCACTGGGTTCAGCCACTCTGGAAAAGAGCTGGCCACTTTCTACATAAGATGTATCTATCTTATGATCCAGCAATTCCAATCCCAGGTATTTACCCAAGAGAAATAAAAGCATATGTCCACACAAAGACTTGCACACAGAGAGCAACTTTATTTATAATAGCCCAAAACTGGAAACAACCCAAATGTCCACCCACAGGTGAATGGATAAACGAATTGTGAACATCCACAGGATGCACTACCACTCAACAACCAAAAGAAACAAACTATAAAGTACTGATAGGCAGAGCAACACGGATGAATCCCAGAAGGTTATGCTGCGCTAAATAAACCAGACTCCGAAACAGATATCCTGTGCGGTTCCATTTACAGGAAATCCAAGAACAGACAAAACCAATTCATAGTAACAGAAATCAGAAAGGGACTGCAGAGGGAAGAGAGCTGGCTGGAACGAAGCACAAAGAAACTTCCAGGGAGAGAGGGAGGCAGAAATATTCTGCGCCTTTGGGGGCAGTGGTTCCCTGACGAAAACCTCTGTCCAAACCCGGAGACCAGAGCACTTATTTCACGTTGATCATTACCTGTAAGCAAAGTCGTCAGGCTAATTAGCGAGTCATTCTGATGACAAAATAGAAAACGCGGATTATTTCACGTATACTTCCAAGTGTAGTTGCTCAACAGCATTTAAAGAAACCCCACAGAAACTCTGATTTGCCCATTGAAAGGAAATTAGGCTTATTGGCTGGCATTACAGTTTGCCTGACAATATTACGTACCTTGCATTTGCCCAAGGGGTCTGCTTAGTAGACAGAGATGTATGAGTCCACCAACCCTTCTTAGCAAGCCCACTAACAGTCATGACAGCTCTGTGGGCCCTCCCAAGGAAGAGATGCCTGTCACCATGGCAACCACTGAAGAGTGGGAAACAGGGACCGGGAAGGGAGGCAGAGATCTTAAGAACCAGCTTACAACTACAACCATGTGGGAATCTGAATAATGCCCCCCACCTCCAAGATGCCCAGATCCTAATCCCTGGAACCTATAAACACTGCCTTATATGGCAAAGACTCTGGCATGTGGCAGATGTGATTAAGAATCTTGAGATGGGAAGATCATCCTGGATTATCTGGGTGGGCCTCAGATGCAATCACAGGAGCTCTCCTAAGAGGGAGGCAGACAGAGGCCTAGCACACACAGACGACAGGAAGGCAAGCACCAATGCAAAGACTGGGGTGATGTCGTTAGGAGCCAAGGACCTGCGGCAGCCACCAGAAACTGGAGAACGCAAGAGGTGGCTTTTCCCTTAAAGTCTCCAGGAGGAGTGCCAGTATTTTGTTCTGCTAACACCTTGATTGTGGTCCAGTAAAACTATTTGATACTTCTGGCCTGCAGAACTGAGAGAATAAATGTGTGTTGCCTTAAACCACCAAGTTTGTGGTCATTTGTTATAGCAGCCATACAGAACTGATAGGGACTAAAAGCCCCTAAATACTCTATAGCTTTGGCCAGTGGTCCATGTTCCTCCCCTGTCAACTCAAACTTCTAATATGTATTCAAAAATAACAAAATCCATTTTCTTTTCTTGAGAGAAAACATCAGAAAATATCTTCATGCACAGGAATAGTAGGCAAAGATTTTCTAAACAGAAGTCAAGGAGAATAAATTATAAAAGAAAGAAAATTTAAACTATTGCTATATTAAAATTAACAATTTGTGTTTATCAAGACATTAAGAAGAAGCTGGGTGCACTGGGGCATGTCTATCATCTCAGGGACTTGGGAGGCTGAGATAGGAGGATGGCAAGTTCGAGGCCAGCCTCAGCAACTTAGCAAAACCCTGTGTCAAAACAAAAATTTTTTAAAAGGACCAAGAATGTAGTTCCATGGTAGAGCACTCTGGGTTTGATACTTAGTATCCACCGCCCCAGCCCCCCAAAAAAAGAGAAGAAGAAGAAGAAGAAAGAAACACCCTAGTAAGATATGAAATGGCGAACCACCAAGAGAGGAAAGTACCTGCTTTCTCTGTATATGATGTCCCCATGCCCACATGTGCACATACCAAAAGGACTGGTACCAGAATATACAAAGAATGCTTAAATGGGCTGAGGTTGTGGTTCAGTGGTAGAGCACTTGCCTAGCACATGTGATACACTGGGTTCCATCCTCCGCACCACATAAAAATAAATAAATAAAGACATTGTGTCCATCTACAGCTAAAAATATATTTTACAAAAAGAGAGATAGAATGTTTAAACAACACCAGATGTGGTGGTGTACACCGTCAAGACGCTGAGGCAGAAAGATCACAAGTTCAAGGCCAGCCTCAGCAACTTGGTGAGACCCTCAGCAACTTAGCAAGAGCCTATCTCAAAACAAAAAATTACAAGGGCTGGGGATGTGGCTCAGTGGTAGAGCACCCCTGGGTTCAATCTCGAGTACCAAATAAATAAAAGAATACTTAAAGCTTAAATATTTAAGTATTTAAATACTTAACTACTTAAAGTACTTAAAATAAATACTTTATTTACCAAATAAATAAAAGAATACTTAAATACGCAAGCCTGTAATGCCAGCACTTAGGGAGGCTAAAACAGGAGAATCGCAAGTTCAAAGCCAGCCTCAGCAACAGCAAGGCACTAAGCAACTCAGCGAGACTCTGTCTCTAAATAAAACACAAAATAGGGCTGGGGATATGGCTCATTGATCAAGTGCCCCTGAGTTCAATCCCCAGTACCAAAAAAAAAAAAAAAAATACTTAAGATTCACTAAGAAAAAGGCAGGCATCCAGCTGACAGGCAGGCAAAGGGCTCGAATAGCACCTCACGAGACATGACGTCCAAATGGCCAATAAACACATGGAAAGGTGCTCATCATCACCAGTCATCAGGAAAAGGCGGGTTTTACATCACAAGGAGATACCACCACTCACCCATCGAAGGGCTGAAATGAAAACAAGACCTGTCAAGTGTGGATAAGGATGGAGAGTGTCGAGAACTCTCACACTCCTGGTGGGAGAATTAACAGATTGGATCACTATGGAAAGCTCTCAGGCAGTATCTATGAAGCCACACAGTGGAAACACTGGACCCCAATATTTCCACTCCTAAGTGCACACCCACAAAAATGCATACTTCTTGTCTCTGAAACACATGCATGAGAATATCCACAGTAGCACTATTTAGAAAGGCCCCAAACTGGGGAGTACTCAAATGTCCATCCATGACATATAAATGTACTTAGTATATTCATATCAAAGACCAAACATCAGGGGCTGGGGTCATAGCTCAGTGGTAGAGCACTTGCTTATTAGCATGCTTGAGGTACTGGGTTCAAATCTCAGCACTACATATAAATAAATAAACTAAATAAAGGTCCATTGGCAACTGAAAAAAATATACAAACATCACATATAAAAAATATTAAAAAATAAATATATATATATATAAAAAAAATATACAAACATCACAATGATACCCAGAAATACAGATGAGCCTCACAAACACGTTCAGAGGAAGAATCCAGACATGAATAATCACACGGATTACATTCTATATGCTATAAAATTCAAAAGGATGCCAACCCTATCCATGCTGTTTCAGTGGGAAGGGTGGACGCTCTGGGGCAGTGGCCATAAGGGACAGCACCAGTGGCAGATGTTGGCTGCCATTTCTAGATCTGGGTGTGCTCCTTTGTGAAAACTCAGTGGCCTGTGTTTGCTCATGATTTGTGTCCCTTTCTAAATGTATGTTAGACTTCAAATTTATCCCCATCACTTACACAGAGACTACATGAAGAAAAGCATGGCTTTATTATATTTTTCTCAACAACTTTTTCAAATTGCAAAATAGTTGCAAGTTTACCATAAGAAAAAAGAGAAGAAAGTAAAAATCACTCATAATCCCACGAACCCAGGAAAACCACGGTAATCATTTTGGGGTAAATTTCTTCTAATACACATTTTTCACACATTCAAAAGTCAGAGACGATGGATCCTGCAGGGAGTAGTTAATATAAAGCAGGTGTTCAATAAATATTTTAAACCATAAGTGAATAAATCTTATTATATGCTGTTTGGTAACCTAGGCAACATCCCTTTATTATTACTGTCTATGAAACAATCCAGTGTCCCTAAAGGATTTTGGTGCGCAGCCTCAGAACAGCCTGGTAGCCCAAGCAGCCAGATGCAAATACTTCCTAAGCATACACAGGCAAGAAAGTAAAACCCAGGGCAGTGATCTAGAACTCTGATATGGCCAATAACCTCTAAAAATATTGGAATACTCAAATAACACTCATTTTAATTCAGTGTAGTTTTAAAAATTAATATCTGCCCCAGCGACTTTCTTTTTCTCTTGTGTGTGCACACACACACACTGGGGATCAAATGCAGAGCCCTGTGCATTGCATGCTAAGCAAGTACTTTACCAATGAGCCACACCCACACCCCGCTGCTCCCCAGTGGCTTTTCTTTTTTAAAATGAGACAAGTAGCCCCAAAATGCAGGAAGCTAAACCGCATTTTCAAAGCCTATTGTCAGCCAGGGTGAGTCCAAAGCAAGCCCTGGATATTTGGTCCCTAACAGCCCACCTGGGTACGTTACGGTGGGCCCTACACCAGCATAGACATGTTCCAAGGAAAGTTAGAATCTCTGACCCAGAAGACAAAAGCTGACGGACAGAGGACAGGACAAATGATAAACTTATTAATACAAAGAAAAGCTGGTAAACAGGTACAAAGCCAAAAATTACAATATTAATATTAATGATAATGTACTCTGTTGTTTTACTATTGTTAATAATATATTATTAGTTACATTATACATAATTATAATAGCAATAATGTTAACAATAGCTAGCACTGGCCAAAATAGAACTAAACCTTAGTTTAAGTACCTCTCTTATTCAGTCAACATTACTACCATGGTTTGGATGTAGTTTGTCCCCTCCAAAATTCATGTTTTGGAGTAACACTATTGAGAGATAGTGGGGCTTCTAAGAGGTGTTTGGGGCATGAGGCGTCCATCTCATGAAGGGAACTAGATTTATTCTGTGAGGAGCAAGTTCTTGCTCTTTTGTGATTAAACTAGTTGCCGTGAGAGAAGGCTGTTATAAAACCAGGTTTCCTCTCATGTTATTTCTTCTGTAAGCGCCGGACTGCCCTTCCCCCTTCCCATCATGTTATGATTCAGTGAGAGACCCTTACCAAATGTAGCCACGATATCTTATCTTCCAGTCTCCAGAGCTCTGAGCTGAATACACTTCTTTCCTTTATAAATCACCTTGTCCCAAGTGTTTTGTTAGAGCAGCAGAAAACAGACTAAGACACTGAATCAGACCCTGTTCTCAACATGGGAGAGAGCAGTGACCAAAGCAGAAAAAATTACCTGTCCTCAGGGAGCTTACAATCTAGTAAGAAAAAGAAAATTTTTAAGTAAAATATGGAGCATGTCACCTGGGAAGGGAGATAGGGATACCAGGCTGGGCAAGGGCAGCTGTAATTGGGTTCCAAGTTTTGAAATGATTCTTTCAAAACAAAGTCATCATTTCCTCCCCCAAAGAACTCTGTGATAATTACGTTAATATGGTCCCTGGGCAACCACAGTACTCAAAAATTTTTAAAAATTTAAAATTTTGGGGCTGGGACTGTAGCTTAGTGGTAGAGCGCTTGCCTTGCATGTGTGAGGCACTGGGTTCGATCCTCAGCACCACATAAAAATAAATAAAGATATTGTGTCCATCTACAACTAAAAAAATATTTTAAAAAACAAATTTTAAATTTTTTTTAAAAAACAAAAATTTCATGGGCCAGAAAGAGTCCATTTAAGAAGAGAAAAATGAAAAATCCAATAATTGCTACCATTTCTGGTTTCTTGCTATGCACTGTTCTCAGTCCCTTAAACACCAGGTACTGAGCTAATGAGAAGAGCAACATGGTTTTCTCCAGAAGAGAAAGCAGAATCCAGAGCATGGGGACCTGGCCCAAGATCACACATGCACCAAGTGTTGATGTTGAGATTCGAAACCAAAGTCTACACTACCCTTCCTCCCCAGCAAATGCCCACTGGTGGCCTGACAATTTTTCCTTTTGCCAATACTTCTTCCTTATCCTAGTCAAGATGTGCCCAGTATTTTACAGAGTTCTTATATCCTCCTAAAAAGACCACCAAATCACTCAAAAAAAGTATTGGGGGCTGGGATTGTAGCTCAGTGGTAGAGCACTTGCCTCGCGTGCGTGAGGCCCTGGGTTCGATCCTCAGCACCACATACAAAGCAATAAAATAAAGACATTGTGTCCATCTACAAATAAAAAAATATTTAAAAAAAAAATATATTGGAAGTTGGTTCCATATTTATAGTGTCCTCCTCTCCAAATAACAAAAAGCGAATGGCAGAGATCGTCAGATATTGACCTAACAATGTCTAGATCCAATTAGAAATTATTTCCTTAAACGCCAGATGTTATAAGCAACCCCAAAGTAGTTCCATTCTGGTTTTTAACCTTGGGGCAAATGAGAGTTCATACAACCAATTTTCTACTAGGTATAGGCATCTCAAGGCACACAGTCCAAAGAGAAGTCTTGGTTGTTCCTCATTCTACCCACAAAACACATTCTTCTCCTGTGGTCCTTGTCTCTGCAAAGGACACCTCAACCTCTCCATCTTGAGGCCAGCAATTCAAGGGTTCTCCCTTTTTGGGGGGACAGGGGTACCAGGGATTGAACTTAGGGGCACTTGACCACTGATCCACATCCTTAGCCCTGTTTTGTATTTTTTATTTAGAGACCGGGTCTCATTGAGTTGCTTAGCACCTCCCTTTTGCTGAGGCTGGCTTTGAACTTGCAAGCCTCCTGCCTCAGCCTCCTAGGCCATTGGGATCACAGGTATGCGCCACAGTGCCCCGCTCAAGGATTATCTTTGACCACTCTCTTTCCAAACCTTCACATCCAATCCAACAGCAATTTCCATCCTCTCCATTTCAGATATATCCCTTCTCTTCAATTCTCTTCCCTCCTCTAAAACCCAAGTCCCAACATCTCCTACCTAGACCACTGGTCTCCTTGCCTCACCATATGGTCCCTTGAAAATTTCATCATAGCAGCCAGAGTGAACCAAGCACCATGTCACCTCCCTGCCTAAAATCCTTCTGGCAACAACACAGTCTGAGATTCCTAGCCTGGCCCACTCCAGGTGCTGTGTAACCTGGCACAGCCTGCCTCCCCAGGTTCTGGAGATCTGTTCTCCCTGATTCCCTCTCTATAAAAACCAAAATGCCATGAGACAGCATTCATCAATGGCTGGGCACAGTGGCGCACACCTGTAATCCCAAAGGCTCAGGAAGCTGAGGCAGGAGGATTATGAGTTTGAGACCAACCTCCACAACTTAGTGAGGCCTAAGCAACTTAGGGAGACCCTGTTTCAAAATAAAAAAGTAAAAAGGGCTGGGGGATGTGATTCAATGTTAATTGCCCCTGGGTTCAATCCTCAGCACCAAAAAAAAAAAAACTAAAAAAGATGGCATTCCATATGAAAATGGGAAGAGCAGATCCAGATCCACACTTAAAAATGATTCCCACAAATATCTGCCTCTATCTCATCACCCTCTTTTTCAACCTTCCTGACACTGACCACTGCCTAAGTGTTTTTGTTCCTTTGTGTAGATGCATTTACTCCTTAAAGCCATCCTGCAAACTAAAATATTTTCTTTAAATACGTATAACAATGAGTTAGACAAAACACTCCAGCCATGTTTTCCTCCTGCTCTGATCACTCCCAGCCCACGAGTGTGAGCCACGCATTCTGGATATACTCTCCTAAGTATGTTCCAGAATATGGGTTTTGTCACCCATGAACATTTCGCTCACGTTCTGACCCTAACTGCCTTCCTAAGGCTGTGCTGATGAGATGGGGAGTGCTACAAATAAATTAAGGCATAATATAATGCTGAATGTTAAGATGTAAGCTTCACAGCAACTTAAAGGCAGGGAAGAGGATTCCAGGGTAAAAACTTCATGGGTGACTTTCAAGAACTGGAGCACACCGTTGGCCTGTGTTTTCTAAACTGGTGTGTTAATGTTAACTCCAACATGATTCTGTTATGTTCTATCCTTTTTTTTTTTTAATTTTTTCCTTGGCTGCAAGTTCTACATTCATCCACTTTCTTTTCAGATGATGAAAGCTCTTTATGCTCATATCCATAAGCTGTTACTTGTGCTATAATTTCACAATAAATGTGTTTTCATTCATGTTTTAAAATTTAAAGACGAGAGAAGAAAAAAAACACGTTGTGAGTGATTGATGTTAAGTCCTGGAAGCTGGTAAGGAGCATTATCAATGGCACAGCAGCTTGGGAGGTCTCACCAAGAATTCTGTGGCTGGTGGCTCATTATCAACTGCAGGTAATTTGAAAAGAACGGCCAAAGGAAGATACTGTGGAGCCCAAAAAGAAAGGTGGCATGAATCAGCCCAACTGTTTGCACAAAGGCACTTCCTAGGATGAGGGGAGTGGTGGACTCACTCTACTGATCAATTCTAAGCTCCCTCCATAAGAACACACCCATAGGTTTTGTTCTCTGGAGGAACTCCAGCTCCTAAAACATAACCTGACACACAGTAGATGCTCAACAAAATGGCCTCTGAATAAATAAACTAACTGAACAAATGAATACATTGTCAAGGTTTGTCTTTATCCTTCTCTCTGTCTTCTCACGGATGCAGATTTCCCTTTTTCCCTTGAGAAAGAAATGTGTGATCACTGGATAACCATAAATCTTCTCCAGCTCAAGAATGGACCCTCCACCATAGTTCAGAGAACGCAATGTGGGAAGCACAGACCCTGACACAAGACATTAACCATTACAGACAATGTCTTTGCAGTCAATGGCAGATTTGGAAAATGGATGAGTCCACTGTGGCAAACAAGCATTGGCAGACAGCTATCAATCACAGTAAAGGTGAAACTTCCCTTAGGCATGCTCAGTAGTATACCAATATCACATTTTACTTAGGTAGCTTTCAACAAGGTAGGTTTGTTATCATCATCATTATTATTATTTATTTTGCTTCTTCTTAATCTTACCTCCAATCTAAACACTACAATGAGTTTAAAACTATGCACAAGTGCCAGGCATGATGGTAAACACCTGTAATCCAGGTTACTTGGGAAGCTGAGGCAGGAGGATGGCAAATTCAAGGCCAGACTCAGCAACTTATTCAGACCCTGTCTCAAAATTAAAAGGCAGGGAGTGAAGGAGACTGGGGGTATAGCTCAGTGGTAAAGTGCCCCTGGTTTCAATCCCCAGAACCAAAAAGAAAAAGTTATGCAAAAGAACATTACTCCAATTCCTCTTAAATCCACTCCAAAAAACAAATCCTTTAATGCACATTGTAGGTAAAATACTACTGAACCAAGTAAAACAACGGTAATCCAGGGTAAAAGCTTTGTTGACCTCATAAACTACCTGAGGAAAAAGGATTAAAAGTGATTACCCACCAAACCAACAAAATGCTGTCACTGACAAGGTACCTTGAGGTGTCATTAACAAGACACAATTTCCAAGAACCAAAAACAGATTGAGTCATCTCATCTCTCTCCAATCCTACGCACTCTACCTATTCTTTTTCTTTTTTTTTTTTTTTTTTTTAATATTTTTTAGTTGTAGATGGATGCAATATCTTTATTTATTTATTTTTATGTGGTGCTGAGGATCGAACCCAGTGACTCACGCATGCGAGGCAAGCCCTCCATCACTGAGCTACAGCCCCAGCCCCTACCTATTCTTTTTCAGCTTTCAAGAATTAAAGGGAGAAAGGAAGGGGTAAGAGCAGACACTGAAGCTATTTTGAGAAATTAAAAAAAAAATTCAAAAGTTAAGTGCCATTTCCACTAACATAGTAACACATCTCCAAGGAAACCCGGGTGACTCTGAAACTTTTATATCTAGAATATCAATAGAGAAATAACTCAGTTGCCATACATCCAAAGTCCTCTTCCTCCAAGTTAAGTTTCATGTACAACAGCCTGCTGTTTCCTAATGGAAGTAATCTGAATCTTTCCAGCTTCCAGGAAGAGATGACCAAAACATCTAGTCCACCCAACAGAGATAAGCAAGACTTTGCAGGATGTGATTCAAATCTACTAAGTGTCATGGACTATTGAAGGGAAGTCAAAGGATCTCACCAACCACCTCTCCAATGCCCTTGCATGGCATTTGTATTTTTTTTCCAGCTTGTTTTTAAAAAACCAAGTTTTTAAAAAAATCAAGAGTTGTGTCATATCTGATCCTTATAAGTTATTCCTCATAACTGTGGTCCACACACCTAGGATCACCCCAACTACACTGGGAGCCCCTTTCCTTGACATTCCCATCCTTCCATGTGTCTGTCCATAAGTAGGCTTCCCAATTTTGAGGCCAAAAGAGAGAGTAAAACTTCAAAAGGCATCTAAAGGGCAAATAATAATTTAAGCAGCAAACTGTCCATTTGGAAAGGGGGAGAGGGTCTTTCCGTTTTATTTTTCTTCCCTTTCCCTCTCCCCCACCCCGCTCCACTTTATTTTAAGAAACTTGCATTGCAGAGACTGGAGGTTGGAAGCCACGAACTGAGGAAGGGGTATACACGCCCACCAGACGCCGAGAAAGACAAGTGGCAAGATCTGTTAGTGGCACTGCTGTTTTTAAACACCAAAGTTTAAAACTGCGTTATGGAGTAAATTGCTGTGATCGGACCAGACGTGCTGTTTCAACCGGGCACAAAGCACGCCTTCCCTGCCTGCCTTTCTCAGCCATTCTTAAGGGTGCGGGAAACTGCTGGCAGGCCGGGCAAGGGAATCAACCAGCACGCTCCTCCTGTCACTCCAAACCCTGCAGGTACCAGCACAGAGGAAAACCAGGGCTCTCGCCTCCCTCCCTGCCACTGCGGTGCGGTCCCGGGGTGGGGCCCCGGCGCACCCTATCCTGGGCTCCCCACCTGGAGAGGAGTAGGGACTCGGAAAGGGCACGGTGCGGAGGCAGCGCCGCGTTCGCGGGTGGCACCATCGCGCGCGCACACAAACACACACTGAGCAGCGCGGGGAGGGGCGCGCGGTGGCGCGGGCGGCGGGCGCGTTACCTGTTCTGCCAGCCCTGGAGGAGGTTGGTGTATTTGCTGAGCACGCCCTCGAGCGCCGGCTCTCGCCTGCGGCTGCCTCCCCCGGACGGGCTAGCGGCCACCGAGCCCGGGCTGCTGCGGCTGCCCCCGCCGCCCAGCCCGGCCGCCGCCGATCGGCTGGAGACCCCCCGGCCCGCCAGGGAGCAGGAGGGCGAGGAACCAGCCGAAGTGGCTCGGCTGCTGCTGCGGCTGCTGCTGTTGCTGCCCCCGCCGCCGTCTGCGCCCTGGGCCGCCCTCTCCATGGTCCCTGCGCGCCCGGGACGCGGGTGCCCGCCGCGGTGGGGGCTGCCGCTGCTGCTACAGCTCCGGGCGCCCGGGCCGCGCGTGGCTGTTCCAAATCCCGGGGAAATGCCTGACTCATACAGGAGGAAGAGGAGGAGGAGGCGAAGGAGAGCTGGGAAGGAAGCCAACGGGGCTGGATGCAGCTGCGGCCGCCCCTCCTCCCGCCGCGGCCAGGGCCCGGCCCCTCCCACCCTCCGCACTAGTTTCCCCCGGCAAGTTCGGAGCTCATGGCCGGCTCAGCCAGCCCTCCTCGGCTTCCTCCTCTTCTTTTGCTTTTCCACGGCCGCTGAGGCCCGGGAAGCAGGGTGCTCCCAGGGCCCGATCGGCAAGGTGGGCACGCCCTAAATCCACGCCCAGCCGCCCTAGCGTCCCTTCTGCCGCCCCCTTTCGGATCCGAAGGGGCGCCAGGGAATCTCCGCGCGTCACTCCCCACCCCCGGCCCACCTCGGGACCTAGAGGAGGGACGGCCCCACCCACTGGGTCCGCCCGGATATGGACCCGCCCGGCCTGACTCGAGCACAGTCTCTCTAGCTGTCTTCCGCACACAACAAGCAGGGACCAGACACGTACACAGTAACCTGGAAGTTGGCCACACCGGCCGAGCAAAGTAACAGGACCGCGAGGCCCTCCGAGTTCTTCTGTGTCTCTGGAGGGGGAGGGGAGGACAAGGTGATTCTCGCAGGTGAGCTCCCCTGGGATGTTGTCAAGCAACAGAGTTAGGACAAAGGCATTAACGGACACCAGGTAAGAGACTCGCATGAGATGAAAGAACTCTCAGATTCCTGCAAGTGCCTCCTTAAATCGAGTGCTCTCAGGAACTCACTTTGCTCATACTAATCCCCTGCCCTAGAGGACACATATGAATTAACAAATCAAAACCTTCCATTGTTACCATACTACCATACACTTTTGGAAACCAGAGATTCTGAAACCCATGAGACTGCACGGAATGCAAGTAAAATGAACAGACAGTTAACAAACCTAAGTATAAAAAAAACTCAAGATACACTGCACTTCAGCTCGGTTTCAACTGTTTCTCAATGCAAAAGTGTCGCTCTTTGGCAAAAGTAGATGAGTTTCACTCTCTCCTCCCCACTCATAATTTTTTATGAATATAAATATTCATTGCAATCTGGAAGTTTCTAAAATTACCTAGGAAGAAAGCTCTTAGGAGTTCAGACTCCCTTCTGCGCACGTGCACACACACACACTCACACACATACACAGAAAACCCAAAACCGGAGGTGATAGATAAGTGATCCCTTTCCAAAGCATCGACAAACTCCTAGAGCAGCTAAATAATTGAACAGTTTAAAAAGTTACTAGATAGAATAAAAGCAGTTTTCATGGGGGCAATTCCCCAGCCTGAGCCCTTTCCTGCCTCACATCCTTCTATAAAGGTTTCACAGGGGGTTTAGCTCTAGAAATCTCCATGGAGAAATTTCTGGGACTGATGAGAAGTGGTTTTACAGCCAGATAAACTACAATCCCAGATGTCTCTGCAATGTAAAAGAAAAAAAATGTTTTTCCAGGAAAGAGACTACATGGACCAACATTGAAGCCAGACAGAGCTGAGTGTTAATCTATGACTTTGATCAAGTTACCTCTTTAGCTTTAGTTTGCTTACCTACCAAATGGAACTAACACTGGCTGAGATGAACTCTGAAAGAATGTATATTTGTTCAAAATATTTACTACCTCTTCCGAAAAAAAGGAATCTTGACCTTAGACTTGCCCATGAAATTGCTCCAGCCAGTGGAATATGAACAGAAGTGATATGCCACATCCAAACATAAGCTTCAAGAGCTGTCATGCAATTTCACCATCTTTCCTTCTATTATACCTGATGATTAGCATGTCTCAGATAAGAGCTCTCCTTAAGCTTGGATCCTAGAGGAACAAAACGTGGATTGTCGCAGAGCCAAAGCCAGTTAGCATTGGCTATACAACATGCACAAAAAAATTGTTTTAAGCCATTGAGGTTTTAACATCATTTTTTAAAACAGTATACTGATGAATACATGAATGTTCATCAAAAGTCCTTCATGGACCAAAAAAAAAAGTCCTTCATTGACATAAAGACGGAGTAGATGGGAGCATACTGATTGATAAATGTCAGTCATCCCTCTTTTTTTATTGGAGACTAGAACTCCAAGCTCCTGCTAAAAAGGGAGAAGTGACATCATGTTATTTCATATTGTATAACCTATACCACCATTTTTCCCTCCTACCCAGCCAATCTATGACTGATTAAGATAGCACAGCAAATTCTCACCCTGGGCTAAAAAACTGAAACCCTTGAGACAGTCCAGTTGAAAAGAACAGTCAAGACCAGGATGGGCCAGGGGCAAGCCAGCTGTGTGGGATCAAAAATAGACCAAGAGGGCTGGGATTGTAGCTCAGCGGTAGAGCGCTTGCCTCGCATGCGTGAGGCCCTGGGTTCGATCCTCAGCACCACATACAAAGCAATAAAATAAAGACATTGTGTCCATCTACAACTAAAAAAAAAAAATAGACCAAGAGCCAGGCACAGTGGCTGAGCCTGTAATCCCAGCACTTTGGGAGCCTGAGACATGAGAATCGCAAGTTCAAAGCCAGCCTCAGCAATGGCGAGGCGCTAAGCAACTCAGTGAGACCTTGTCTCTACATAAAACACAAAATAGGGCTGGGGATGTGGCTCAGGGGTCGAGTGCCCCTGAGTTCAATCCCCAGTACCAAAAAAAAAATTATTTCCAAAACATGTGCCCAATATAAGGGTTTTTTCCTTAATTTACCCAGATTACATAAATCATTAATATAAATAGAAATATAATTAGGATGACTGGAAATCTAACAGCCATCTCAGGATCAGGTGAAGACTTTGAAAATGGAACCCATGCATGATTGCAATAATAAGACAAATGTCTCAAAATAATTGGCAGGATCAGCAACCCCAGCAGAGAGCCAACTCCTAACCCCTCACCTTGTGCTCCACATGAATTTGGATAGCTGGTCTGGAGTTTACAGTAGTTTTGTTTGTGAGTATGTTTTGTGTCTGTTTTTTATAATTTTTTTTTAGTAGTTGATGGATCTTTATTTTATTCATTTATTTTTTATATGTGGTGCTGAGGATCAAACCCAGGGCCTCACGCATGCTAGGCAAGCGCTCTACCACTGAGCTACAGCCCCAGCTGTTGTTGTTGTTGTTGTTGTTGTTGTTTGCTTTTGGTGTTAGGGATTGAACCCAGGGGTGTTCTACCACTGAGCTACATCCCCAGTCCTTTTTATTTTTTATTTTGAGACGGGTCTCTGCAGTCATCCTGCCTCAGCCTCCCGAGTGTCTGGGATTACAGGTGTGCACTACTCCACCCAGCTCTAGTACTTGCTTCTGAAACCCTCTCCTCTAACTGGGAATGTCATTCATGGTGATGACACACAAAGCCTTAGAAGAAATGGACCTTGATCTATCATTGACCTCGTTGGCCAAATGACATGAGTAAAGCCTGCCTCAAGTAGAGAAAAACTTATCACAAGCAGATCATCCTCTGATATCAACTGGACCATTTCTATGTTAGAAACACCTTACTTGATCTGTTCTCCACACCAAATAATAAAACAGTAACAGCTAATATTGAGCACTTACTGTGGCTAGACATTGTATCAAGTGTTTTACACACAGTGACCCATAAATCCCCAGAGGAACCACATAAGGAGGCCCCATAGTTTTTATTCCCATTTTACAGTTGGAGGAAACTGAATCAAAGAGAAGTTAAGCAACATACTCCCTAATTCTCCTGGAATCAGGATTTGAAATCAGGCAATCTGATTACTGAGCCTGAGTTCTTAACCATGTTATACGACCTGTGATGTTGTTTCACAACAGATCCAGTTTCATTTCCTGTACTTAATGAAAGTACTGCTCAGCGCCTGGAATTCCATTTCCTGTTATATTTTTGCTCATTTAGGAATTGATTCTCCCATCACCACTCCAACAGAAACGGGGAGATGCTTGAGCTGCTAGCACCCAGCCAAGGACCTGTACACAATGATGCTCAATAAATGTTTAGTGTTCAAAGCCCAGAAAGTCAGGAGGAGCCAATACTGAGCCAAGGTCTTCTGACAGTGTTCTTGCAAAGTAGTATACTGCTTGAACTTGAGCTGTGATGTGTACATGCAACTTTACCATTCACAGGGTGTTATGGTTTGGATGTGAGGTGTACCCCAAAAGCTCACATGTGAGACAATGCAAGAAGGCTCAGAGGAGAAATGATTGGGTTGTAAGAGTCTTAGCCCAATCAGTGATTTAATCCCCTGATAGGGATTAACTGAGTGGTACCTGAAGTGGTAGGGTGTGGCTGGAGGAGGTGGGGATTGGGCCGTGACTTTGGGTATATATGTGTATCTGGTGAGTGGAGTCTCTCTTTGCTTCCTGATCACCACGTAAGCTGCTTCCCTCTGCCACACTCTTCCGCCATGCTGTTCAGCCTCACCTCCAACCCCAAGGAATGGAGCCGGGCTTCTATGGACTAAGACCTCTGAAACCGTGAGCCCTCAAATAAACTTTTCCTCCTCTATAATTGTTCTGGTTGGGTCCTTTAGTCACAACAGCAAAATAGCTGACTAAATGGCGAGATGAAAATGCCAGAATTACAGTACAGTCTGCCAGCACCATTAAGACCACCGGAGAGTTACATCCAGGGAAACCGAATAGCTGTGAGGGTTATAGCAGCTTTGTGGTACAGCTAAATATGTGTTATATTAATATTCTTCTAAAATGGAAATAACATCAGTTTTGGGGGTTTTTTTGGTACCAGGAATTGAACTCAGGGGCACTCAACCACTGAGCCACGTCCCCAGCCCTATTTTGTGTTTTGTTTAGAGATAGGGTCTCACTGAGTTGCTGAGGCTGGCTTTGAACTTGCGATTCTCCTGTCTCAGCCTCCCAAAGTGCTGGCATTACAGGCATGCGCCACTGCACCCGGCATCACTGTTTTTATTATTAATTTCATTTTAAAAGATGCTTACTTTTAAAGATTCACATATACCAAATTATAAAGCAGAAAATGAAAAATTAATATTTCCTCAGAGGAAACTACTGCTAAAAATTTATGTGTGTGTGTGTGTGTATCTTTCCAGACAGTTTTCTATGCAGAGATAGAATTTTATTCAAAATCAGGTTTGTACTATAAAATATGTAATGCTTTTAATGTGCTTTTGTTCACTCATTGAAGAATGTAGTGTGGTCAGTTTCCTTTAAGCTGTACCATCCTTTTAACAGTTTCAGAGTGGTCTGCAGTATTCAGCCACTCTAATTTAATCATTCCACTACTGATAAATAGTAGGGTATAAAATTTTTGCTATTATAAAAAAGTCCTCTCTATCATCTTTTACCTTAGTTTAACTATTTCCTTAGAATAAGATACAGGAATTGTAATGACTGGGTCAGAAGGCATACTTATTTATAAATACTGCTGTGTACTGCAGAATTACCCCTAGAAGGTGTGGACCAGTTTTTACTGTGCTGATCCTGGCTCCATGTCGCATGTTTGAGCCTTGGCTGGATGGCCTAGATGGGCCTTGGCTGGGACAGTCAAGCTCTCTCTGTTGCATAGCTGCGTCTCTCATCCTTCATAGCTGAGCACAGGCTTGTACCCAGGGAATGGGAGGGATCCTGAGAGAATAAGCAGAGAAGACCTCTGGGAGCCTGTCTGGGGATGGGCCTGAAGTCACTTCTGCCACAGTTCTACAAACAGTGCTGGCACAATTGGACATGCAAAAACACAGAAATACCTGTAGCTCACACTGTATATAAATATTACCTCCAAGTGGATCCAATACTAAACTGCAAAACGAAAAAACTAGACTTTTATAAAAAAACACAGCAGAAATATTCATAAACTTGGGTTCAAAAATAGAGGAAACACATGCTGCCTTTTTGTGCAAAGGGAAGGACTGAGAGGGCAGAACCAAGGCTCTGGGGGCCACAGACCACAGAGAACGATTCCCAGGCTTGAGAACCAATGAAGGAATTTACAACATTCACCACTGTAATTTCAGTTGCCATGGACCACCAACTCCTTGTGCCATCTGTTCCCCACTTTTGAACAGGAATATCGAGAGCAGTTACCCCATGCCTGTTTCCCCATAGGAAACTGAGCATGAAGGGTGCAGGTCACAATGTCTTAGCTTCACAGGTTAGGGGAAGGGACTCCTGGAGCTAAACTTAAGGAGACTCTCCTCACCTAGATCCAACCTCGATGACAAGACTGTGGCTTCAGGCTGGGGCAGTGACAGTAGGAGACCCTTGGGAATATCAAGGAGTGGGAGGAGGGTGTTTTGCACGTGGGAGGAATAGGAATAACTGTGGCCAGAGGGTGGACAGTAATAATTTTCAAGATAAGCTCATAAATTCTGCTATCCTATTTCCCTCGATAGATGGAGTGTGGGGTGGACTTAGTGATCCACCTCTGATGAATACAATGTGATAGCTGTGGTGACATGTCCTGTCCAGGATCAGATTTATGAAAAGATAGTGTTTTTTTGTTTGTTTGTTTTTGTTTTTGTTTTGTCTTAGGTGACAAAGTCTTAGGTGTTTTGTCTTCTGTGTCTCTGTCTCTCTGACTTTTTCCTCTCTCATTCCTCTCTCTAATGAATCCAGCTGCCCTGTCTGTCAGAAGGACACTTAGGTGGCCTTTGAAGAGGCCCATGTAGGAGGCATTAGGGCATGTCAGCCACTATCTAAGTCATCTAGGAAGCAGATTTTCTGGCACCTGCTAACAGCCACATGAGTGGCCTCCAAAGCAGACATCCCCAGGTGAGACTTCAGATGATGACACTGCTGTCCTATGGTTTAACTACAGCCTCCTGATGGGTCCTGAGTCACAGCCCCTGTGAAACTGCCAACACAGTCCTTCCTCTCAGACACTATGAGGTAGTCGTTGTCTGTTGTTTTAAACCAGTAAATTTGTGTTAGTCATTCACAACAGATAACTAATACAGATGTCTAACCTGAAGCCTTTCGTGTCATGATTTTTATCTTTTATCACCACCAATAACCATCTTTTCCATTCTAAGAATAGGGAATAGGAAAAATAAGAGAATTCAGGATAGGTTTTTAAAAAGGTATATTAATGTAGTATCAACAAAAATATGGACACAGAAAAACGGCACAATCTAGAGATTCTAGAAATTGTTCCACACGCATACAGCCAATTGATTTTTCGACAGAATTGCAAAGACAACTCAATGGAATTCTGTTTCCTATTAGTTTTCCTAAACTCGTTTCTTGTTGCTATAAAACATTACCACCCCTACTGACTTAAAACAACATCAATTTATTATTTTCTAATTCTGGCATTCAGAAGAACAAAAAAAATGGGACTTACAGGCTAAAATCAAAGTTATCCACAGGGCAGCATTGTCTTTTCCAGTACCCACATTCAGTGGGGTGTAGCTCAGTCTCAGAGCACTTAAACTGCATGCGCGAGGCCCTAGTCCCAGCGAGCCTGTCCTTGGCTCAAGGCCCCTCCCAGCGAGGCTATCACTCCAGGCTCAGCTGCTGTCACTGCACCTTCTCTGACTCTGACCCTCTCGCATTCCTCTTATAGGGATGCTGGTGGTTAACTGGGCCCACTGGGGTGATCTTTTTTTTTTTAAACACTATCTTTTTTTTTTAATATTTTTATTTTAGTTATAGGTGTACATAATACCTTTACTTTTATGTGGTGCTGAGGATCGAACCCAGTGACTCGCACATGCTAGGCAAGCGCTCTGCCGCTGAGCCACGACTCCAGTCCCTGGGGTGATCTTTTAAACAAATGATGCTGGAACAAATGGATATCTATCTGTAGGGAAAAGAAAGAAAGAAAGAAATATAGAAATTAACTCAGAAAGGATCACCATAAAACAGAATGTGGAAGCTAAAACTTAAATTTTTGGAAGAAAACATAGGAGACACCTTTGTGACCTCAGCTTACCTAAATAGTTCTTAGATAACACATCAATAGCATGATTCATCTTTTTAAAAATATATTTTTAGTTGTAGATGAACACAATACCTTTATTTTATTTGTTTATTTTTATGTGGTGCTGAGGATCAAACCCAGTGCCTCACACATGCCAGGCAAGGACTTTATCACTGAGCTACAACCCCAGCCCACGATCCATTTTTTTTAAATTGGAAAATTAGACAATCAAAATTAGGAATTTTTAGCCAAGCACAGTGGCACATGCGTATAATCCCAGTGGCTTGGGAGGCTGAGACCGGAGGATTGCGAGTTCAAAGCCAGCCTCAGCAACGGCGAGGCACTAAGCAACTCAGTGAGACCCTGTCTCTACATAAGACACAAAATAGGGCTGGGGATGTGGCTCAGTGGTCAAGTGCCCCTGAGTTCAATCTCTGGTACCCCTGCCAAAAAACATTAGAAACTTTTAGTCTACAATGTACAGATACAAACAAGAAAATGAAGTGACAAGCTAAACCCTGGGAAAATAGTTACAAATCATGTATCTAACAAAGGGCTTGCCTCCAGAATATACAAAGAACTCTTGAAGTCCAGAAATAGGACAATAAACTTTATTTTTAAAATGGTTAAAAATTTTTAAACAATCACTTCACCATAAAGATAAGCACATGGGGCTGAGGTTGTAGCTCAATGGTAAAACACTTGCCTAGCATGCGTGAGGCACTGGGTTCGATCCCCAGCATCACATAATAACATAAAGGTATTGTGTCTATCTACAACTAAAAATATTTTTTAAAAAAGATAAGCGCGTGAAGAGATGCTTAAATCATTACTTCTTAGGAAATACAATTTAAAACCACAATAAAATACTACTAGTACAATACTACTAGTAAACAGAAATACATACCACACACACACACACACAAGAGGATATCAAGTGCTGGTGAGGACAAGGAACTCCAATGCATTGCTGGTGAGAATACAAAATAGTACAGCCACTTTGGCCATTTCTTTCAAAGTTTACCATATGATCTAGCAATCCCACTTCTAAATATTTGTACAAATGTAATGAAAATCTATATTTGCAAATACACAAGAAAAACTTACATATGAATATGTATTGCTTCTTTAATCATAATCACTAAAATGTGGAAACAACCTAAATATCCTTCAACAGAGAAATGAATGAAAAAAACAAACCACAAGATATTTATACAACAAACAGCAATAAAAAGAAAGCAAACTATTAATATCACAGGTGAGTCGGTCACACTGGCTCACACCTGTAATCTCAGCAACTCAGGAGGCTGAGACAAGAGGATGACAAGTTCAAAGCCAGCCTCAGCAACAACAAGGCACTAAGCAACTCAGAGAGATCCTGTCTCTACATAAAATACAAAATAGGGCTGGGGATGTGGCTCAGTGGTCGAGTGCCCCTGAGTTTAATCCCCGGTGCCACCTCTACCTAAAAAAAAAAAGAAAGAAAAAAAAAGTCAAAGGTGAATCTCAAGTCCTTATGTTAAGTGAAAGAAGTCAGACTCAAACACATACTATGTGATTCTACTTATATGACATTCTGAAAAAGGCAAAACCGTTGTGAGGACAGATCAGTGGTTCCCAAGAAGTAAGGGTGGAGCGACGGTTTGACTATAAAGACAAAGCTGTAGAGGATTTCTTGGAGGGTAGAGTGATGGAACGATGGAACTGTTCTGTATATCAGTTAAGACAGTGGTTGCAAGGACGCTCTGCTCTTGTCAAAACTCAGACTACCCACCCAAAAAGGTAAATTTTATTAAATGTAAACCCTTTAAATAAATTTTTTAAAAAAAAGAAGAAAAGGGGCTGGAGTTGTAGCTCAGTGACAAACTGCTTGCCTAGCATATGCAAGGCCCTCAGTTCAATCCTGCAAAAAAGGAGAAGAAAAATATATATGAAGTCAGATGCCCAGTGTACCTTCTTGTTAAGAAAATGGGCTTTCAGCGTGAGGATGTGCCTCAGTGCTAGAGTGCTTACCTAGCATGCATGAAGCTCTAGGTTTGATCCCCAGCATAGGGGTGGGGGGAATGGGTTTTCTATGTCAGAAAACAAAACTGGTAGATAGGTGGAGGCCTGCCAGCCAGCCTACCTGCATGGCTGCTCAAGATCAGTGATCTACCAAGTGATATTCCTAAGAGCAGGAGTGCAGGTATATTTTCTGCACACTTCTCTCAAATTCCAGTTCTGTGAGCATTCCAGGAGTGGAGGAACACCAAATCTAAGAGTTTTTTTTTCTTTAATTGGAACTGTACTAAAATGCCAAATACCTTACAAAGGAGTAAACAATCTAGGTATTGGTGTGTTTTGTAACAATATTGAGGCTCCCAAAAGGCCATCAACAAGTACCCCAGCTTTAAAAAAAAAAAACAATTACAGAAAGCCCATTGCCTGGGCTGTGGAAATAGCTCAATTGGTAGAGTGCTTGCCTCCCATGCACAAGGCCCTGGGTTCAATCCTCAGCACCAAAAAGAAAGAGAAAAGAAAGCCCCTGTCCAAAGATGAAGTTATATACAGGTAGTGTGATCTGGGCAGCACAGAGCCACTGTGAATGACCATCCACAATACCTCCCCTCCCCAGCTTGTCACCTGACAAGACACTCAGTGGAGGCTGGAAACAGAATGAATCCAATCTCAGGGTTTGCTTGATAAGGAAAGTGAAGCTCAAAAATAAGGAGGCCACTCCCCCAGGGTCACACTGTGAGTTGGAGGTAGAGTTGGGGAATACAAATTAGAACTACAACTGCCAGTCTTCTGTAGAATGTTCTTTGACTGGATTTTCAATGGCAGTTTTAAGTGGTGTGCAAAACAGGCCTTCCAACTTCTAGCAAGTAAGCCAGAGCAGCAGATGACCAAAACAGGCAAAATACTCCAGGGATGTGTAAATGGAAAACCAAATCAATGTTCCTATAATGAAAACATCTGTCCAAAGAAACCTTTTAAATTTAACTAAGAATTGTAACTTTCTTTCCACTGCAATCTATGGGGAACATCTTGATTTCCCTCAGCTCTTCCATGCAAGAGAACAATGGCATGATTGTGGATTATTTTGCTTGGAGCAGTTCTCAGCTTCTAAATATGAGCCATCTTGTATAGATATGAAGAATTTTTTAAAATATAAGTAGCTGGAGCAGGGAGCAGGGACGCATGGTTAGTGGACCTTGAGGCTTTTATCCACAGATCTAAGAATTGCTTTCCCAAATTTTAAAAAGAGAAAAGAACATGCCACAGAAAGTCTTTAATACATCTTTGTGCTCTCCAGTGTAAGGTAAGACAGGAATTTCAAAAGAAGCTTCTGCCACGGGTTGATGTTCCTTTTTAATTAAACCTAGCATTCAAGTCATTCTCTGTAAGTTGATACAACCAAAGGAAGAAAACAAAATTGCCAGAAACCAAAGGCCAAAACACAGTAAAGAGATCGTACTTCAGAGTACAAAATTTAGCAAGGCCAGGGGGCGCATGTCTGTAATCCCAGCCACTAGGGAGTCTGAGGCAGAAGGATCACAAGTTCAAGGGCAGCCTCAGCAACTTAGTGAAAACTTGTCTCAAAATAAAAAGGGCTGGGGATGTGGCTCAGTGGAAAAGCACCGGTGGGTTGAATTCCCAGAACAAGAGAAAAAAAAAAAAACTTGACAAGTATCCTTGGACAAGAAAAAAGCTCTGTTCTGTGAGAATTCCATTTTAAATAGCAATGAGATTGCAAATCTTAGAGAACAAAAGCCAGGAAGAGGGGCTGGGGGCATAGCTCTGTGGTACAGTGCTTGCCTCACATGTGTGAGGCCCTGGGTTCAATCTCCAGCACCACAAAATAGTCAAGTGAAAGGCTTCTACTCTCCTCCCCACTCACAATAGGAAAGAAGCTAGAGGAAAGGAAATGATCATAGAGATTCATCTTGATGCAAAGGTGGGAGCCTTTATTTATAGACACTGTGCCCTCCTTACAGCTGTATGCTTTGCTTTCTGACAAGACACATTTAGGATCATCATATTCTTGAATTTACTGGCAGACATTATGCAGTAAATTATTTCTGGCTATAAAAGCATACTGGATTTATGTGCATAGCAGAGCCCTGTAAGTATGACTATCACCATGTCAATAGCTGGTGTTTAAGTACTAATAGTTTCCCTATGAGCGTTTATGTGCATCATTCATTTTTATTAATTTATTTCACATCAAACCCAGGGCCTCATGCATGCTAGGCAAGTGTTCTACCTCTAAGCTACATCCCCCACCCACATCATTCATTTGTAAATAGAGGAGTTAGTGACTTGGCAGGTGTTAGACAGAAGGAGGATTTTTGTTTGGTTTGATTTTTACTTTCTATTTCAAATAGTCTGTTTATAACCTTTCTATCAAATAAATATTTGGGATGGAAGAGCTGTAGTATAGGGATTTTTGGAATCCAGAGGACTTGAGTGGTATTGGCTTTGCCTCTTTTTTTTTTTAAACTGGGGATTGAATCCAGAGACTCTTTACCACTGAGCTACATCCCCATATGTTTTTAGTTGTAGATGGACACAATACCTTTATTTTATTGATTATTTTTATGTGGTGCTGAGGATTGAACCCAGTGCCTCATACGTGCAAGGCAAGCACTCTACCACTGAGCCACAACCCCAGCACTGCCCTCCCCTTCACCCCCGCTTTTTTAATTTTGAAACAGGTTCTCTATAAGTTGCTGAGGCTGGCCTTCAACTTGCAATCCTCCTGCCTAGGCCTCCAGAGTTCCTGGGATTATAGGTGTGTGCCACTTCTCCCAGCTCTGGTTTCTCCTCTTCTTGTCATGGGCCTCAGTGTTGTCATCTAAATAATGGTGACAGCAGTACCTACCTCAAGGTGCTGTTGTAAGGCTTAAATAAGATACTTGGGATTGCACATGAAGTCAGCCAAGTACTACAAAATAAGGGAGTATTTAGGGGTTTGTTTTCTTTTCGGCATTTTTTTGTTCCCAGATGAAAGGGGAAAATGAGGCATGTCCTCAGCATAAATTTATACTCCCCACCAGCACAACTCACCTCTGGTGGCTTGCCCTGTCAAATGAAAACTACTCACAAAATATCTGCATGAGTGCTGAGTCAGTTGATTTCTTGCTAACAAGGGAGAATGGTTACAATCTGAGCAGATGGTTGTCACTCAGCCTTGGGCTTATTTGCAATTTAGAAATGGAACTTCACAACTGTATTACTTTGGGATTATAGTGATTGAGATACTTCATTCTGTCACTAGCAAAACCTGCAAAAAAAAAATCCATATTTTTTCCAATGGAGTTTTGATTGCTACATGTCAAATGTGGTCCTTAAGCAATTTGAATTTCCTCTTTTACAACTGTTTTGTTTCTGTTTTTTTTTCAATTGAGTACCCCTCAATTCAGGCCATATTGAGATCTCTGCTCTTTCCTTATCTAAGCTCCTAGTCCTGATTATTCCTTATTGACCCGTGTCTATTGGTTTTTCAGTCCTTGTTGAGTTTTTTTCCCCTTAGTTATGATAGATCTGCACCACCTATCACAGTTATTTTTTTCAACTATTATAGATAAATAAAATGTATCCATTCATTGGCCTTGAGGAGTCATTTCACATTATAGTATAAATGAGTCTTTAAAAACTATTTAGTTTTAGCCGGGCACAGTGGCACAAGCCTGTAATCCCAGCACTTTGGGAGGCTGAGACAGGAGAATTGCGAGTTCAGAGCCAGCCTCAGCAATGGCAAGGCGCTAAACAAATGAGTAAGACTCTGTCTCTAAATAAAACACAAAATAGGGCCGAGGATGTGGCTCAGTGATCTTGTGCCCCTGAATTCAATCCCCGGTACCAAAAGAAAAAAGAAAAAAAAATCAAGAGTCACAAAACTGTGTCTTATTGGGCAGGTATGCTTCTGGAGAATGGGAGCTAGAAGTCCAAGCTTTCTCAAGCCTAGATCATTACAACCCTTTAAGGAAACAATTACTTAAAATCATGGGAAACCTCATCAAAGCAGACAAGCTACAGGAAAAATGGGGCCTGGTAGGTCAGAATCTCCCCCAGCCATAGTTGATTATAATACCTTAAAGGAATTAAAACAGTGATAACATGGGAATTAAGACAGCAATGACATAGTCTGTCATCACTGTCTCTTGTAACCTGGTGTTCACAACCCTCCTTTATCCCCAAAACTATGTCACAACCACCTCAGACACCCCTTGTGACATCGAGAGGACATCTTTCTCAGAGAAAGTTTACTGAAGATTATTTAAAGAGTGATAAATCAATAAAAGGGATACGAGAAATTGAGGCAAGAACAAGGGGACTCAAAACCCTTAAAAACTCCAACTTTAGCCATGTGTGGCAGAGCACACCTGTAATTCCAGCGACTCGGGAGGCTAAGGCAAGGAGGATTGCAAGTTTGAGGCCAGCCTCAGCAACTTAGTGGAAGTCTGTCTCAAAATAAAAATGTAAAACAGGCAGGGTATGTCACTCAGGGGTAAAGCACTCCTGAGTTCTATCTCTAATACCACAAACATTAAAAATTAGATAAATAAATGTGAAACAAGGCACTATTTTGACAGACTCAAGGCAAGGCAGGGCTGTGCGTACAGGTATCATCCCAGGTCCTAAACTATGAAGGAACTCAGGGACTTATTATTTTGGTTAGATACCTGTGGAGAGCTGCATCCAGAACACCATCATCAGGAGCTCCCAGATTCCGGTGTAAATCGAGGCTGCTTCTCTATGTCTGAGACTTGGGTCTTCTAGGCAAGAGTGCAAAGTTTCATTCTTCCTAACATCATTTCAAGGTGTCTGATAGTCCACAATATTAAAGAAGAAAGTTTCTCAATGAGTAAGAAAGCAGTTCTCACTCTGAAAAGGAAGTTGTGTGTGTGTGTGTATGTGTGTATGAGCATTTTGGAAAGGTTTTTTAAGGAAAGCATTAGCAGTATAGAATTTATTCCTAGTCTCCAAAATTCAGAAACACTTTATATGTTCAACATGAGAGAACATAACCAAGAAAGGAGTTCTTGTTTTTGTGACCATCTACAGGGACAGCATGCCCTTGGGAAAAGTACTATTTATTGTTAACCATGGAGCTGATTTTCTACTTTTACTCCATAAAGGGAATGCTTAGGGAAAGCCACTCAGGTGGCCACCACCTACAGCACCTGGCTTGCAAGGCTAATCCTGTAGGGGAGGCACAGCCATTCTTAGATGTGACCCTGAACCATCCCATCCTATTTCCTGAAAACTTTGGGGCAACCAGGTTGACCTTCCACTGATGCTGAGTTTCAGGAAAGCACAATAAGACCCCAGAAATAAAACTGTCACAAAGAAACAAGATGCTGACCAAGGGGAGCATTGACTGAACGGGACTAACCTCCTGCTGGCCTCTTCTCTGGCTGAGTCGTCGAGGGACATGCCCTTTGTAGAAACCAGCCTCCAGGACACACATAAGGTGGAGAGGGGAGGACAGTGGATCAGAAGGGACCAGATGGAATGTTCTAGCACAGGGGCAATGCTAACAGCTCTTCCTAACCTGTTCGTTCTGGCACAGAGGTTGCTTTCTGCAAAATAACAGCTGAATTTGGGAAAGTGAGATAAAAGTGATGGTCACTTATGGAACAAGTAGGAACCTGGTGTCTTCCACAAAGTCACTTTTGCAGGCAAGTACAAGACAGCATTTAAAATTATTTACCTAATTTTAATTCAAATTATTTAAAACTTTCTTATTGAATTTAAAATATCAAAAGGAATGACCAGACTGCAGCCCCTGTTGAAGAAACAGATTTTATCACTTGAAGTGGCAAGAGCTGAGCTTGGAGCCCTGAGCAGATCTGGAAGGACTCCAGTGTCGGGTGGGGACTTTGTCCTGGGCACATTGTGGATGGTGCAAGGCCACAGGCAGGGAGGGACTGTGGAACCAACTTGCTTTTTTTCCTGGATTATGGCTGTAATAGGCAGCCCCTGCCCTCTCGCTGATAAGACAGGAAAGACAGCATAAATAACTCATTTATCACCTGACTTTCTTGTCCAGCTACAGACAAGATAGGAGACTGAGAAGAGAAGGCAAGGAGCCCATAAGAGGAGGGGGAAAAAAACAGAACCAAAAAAACAATACTTGATTTTTTCAATTTTGAGCCTTGAAAATATGCAGCACGAAAACTAGAAAATCTTGTTTCCAGGCACCACATTCTTCTGTTCTTCTGTTTTTCTAAGCTGCTGAGGAATGCAGAAATTGCTTTCTAAAAATTTCCTGAGTTTTTTTGTTCACCTAAACTATCGTGCAAACCTGCTATGGGCCAGATACCAAGAGAACAAGAAAGACAAAAAATTAGGTGCTGCTTTGAGCATCCCACAGCCTTTCTGAGCAACAGACAAATGCACGATTACCTGAAAAGTGTATGCTGAGAGCCTAAGATTGCTTAGGGACAATGTTGCAGACCAAAAATAATAAATAAATAAATAAATAAAGGTTTAATAAAATGCCTTGGTTCAAGGCATTTGTCTTTTATTCTTTCCCATTCAATTCCTATTCATTTCTCTGCACCCCCAACCCCCGCATCCACTTTGATAGACTTGATAAGTACCCTTGGATATGTTGGTATCCTTGTAAAAATACACATATGTGCGATCATGCTGTAGATTTTTTTTTTTTTTGTACCAGGGATTAAACCCAGGAGTGCTTAACCACTGAGCCACATCCTCAGTCCTTTTTTAGTTTTTATTTTGAGATAGTGTATCACTAAGTTACTTTGTGCCTCGCTAAGTTGCTGAGGCTAACTTTGAACTCCAGATCTCGGGCCTCAGCTTCCCCAGCCTCGGGGATTACAGGCACGCGCCACTGCGCCCGGCTGTGCCATAGATCTTAATCCACCTCTGATTTCTTTTGCTCAACAAATATTTTCAGATGCACCCACGATAAATATATGCACCCAGTTTATAGCACCTAATATCTGGAAAGTATTCTGTCCAATGCATGTACTCCACAGGACTTACCCATTCCCCTGGTGATAAACACCTAGCTGCCTCCAGCTGGCCCACTACCACATGAATGCTGAGATGAACATTAGTGGCCTGTCCCTAGAAGGCCGTGAGCAAGTTCTTCCAGCATTTACTGAGGAGCAGGCGGGAGAGTCCTGGTGTGCACGCAGTAAGCCTAGCTACTGGCATGTTGCCCGCAGATTCTCAGCCTGGCATTTGACCTTCTAATAGTCTGTCTAGCACTAAGTGGTATCTTATTTTATTTTGCACCCTGTGGCACCTAATGAAGTTGGTACCTAACGTTAGCTGTTTGTGCATTTTTCTGTTGGATTTCGTTTATATTATTTCTCTGTCACTTTTGATAATATACAAATCTCCCCATTGTGAGCCAGTTGTCAACTTTGCCATAGCACATGTAAGACAAGCCAGCAGGGGTGGGGATGTAGTTCAGCTGTAGAGCACTTGCTTAGCATGTAAGAGGCCCAGAGTTGGATCCCAAGCACCACAAAAATAAATGACTTTGTAATTTCGGTGTAACCTAACCTATTAAAAGTTTACCTTATGGTTTATGTTTTCTGGTTCTTGTCTAAGAAAACCTTCAAACCCACCTCTCCCTCGATCTGACAAAAGATGCTCTTACCACATTTTCTTCTTTTCACGTTAGTGTTTTCTTTCCGTGGTACCTCAGTCCATCTGAAATTCACCTTCATAAACACAATAAAGTAAGGACCTCTAAAGGACTCAAATTAATCTTTTTCCAACTGTGAGACATTATCACCTTTCTCCCAATTTCTGGTGTCAACTTTGTCAGACATACAATCAAGTTCTCCTGTAGGAAAAAAATTAGTTTCTGGTGCCTCAGGGGCCCCGCCACAAGAGGCTATGGGGACAGGGCCTGATGGCAGGGGTCGAGTGTTGGGGGCAGGGTAGTGGATGGGACCACTGGCAGGGAGACAGGGGAAGGAGGTGGGGCTGCAGGGCTCCTCACCCCCCATAGACCAGCTTCCATCGAGGTCTATATTCTTCCTTAAAATAAATAAATATTAAAATATAAATATAAATAAAACAGAAATAAAAACAAGGTTTGCTTCTGAGCCCTCACTTCCATCCCTTTGTGCTAGTCTGTTCATCCACAGCGTGTATACGTACAGCTTTGTTGTCAGGGCTTTGCAGTCTGTGCAGCTACCTGGGAGGTGAATCTTCCTTCTTGGTGCCTCTTTTTCAAAATAACTCATCATGGCTTTCATCCTTCCCTGAACATTTTAGAGGGAGACAGTCAAGTTTTTTTCTTTTTTTTTTAAATATATTTTTTAGTTGTAGATGGATGCAATATCTTTATTTTATTTATTTATTTTTATGTAGTGCTGAGGATGGAACCCAGTGCCTCATGCATGCCAGGCAAGCGCTCAACCCCTGAGCCACAATCCCAGCCCCAACAGTAGTTTCTTTTTTCTTTCTTTTTTTTTTTTTTTTTTGGTACTGGGGATTGAACTCAGGGACACTCAACCACTGAGCCACATCCCCCGACCTATTTTGTGTTTTATATAGAGACAGGTTCTCACTGAGGTGCTTAGCGCCTCGCCATTACTGAGGCTGGCTTTGAACTCCCAATTCTCCTGTCTCAGCCTCCCTAAGTGCTGGGATTACAGGCTTGAGCCACCGCGCCCGGCTCCAACAGTAGTTTCTTAAAAAAGAAAAGAAAGGAAACCCCACTGGAATATTTCTTAGGATTGCATTGAATATATGGGCTAACTGGAAGGGGAATGAGTATCTTTATAATAGTAAACCACCTAGTCCAATATTGTGGTCTCTCTGTTTATTCAAATAAACTTGCCTCCTTTTTAATGTTCTCAACTTTTCTCCAAAGAAGTTTTCTCATTTCTAGATACTCCATAATATAGATACTCACCGTTGCTGAGGCTTTGAACTCATGATTCCTGTCTCAGCCTCCCAAAGTGCTGGGATTACAGGCGTACGCCACCACACCTGGCTGATAAATAATGACAGTTTTATCTCTTCTCTTCTTATCCTTTTATATTTTATTTCTTTTTTACATTTTCTTTTGTACAGGCTAGAGCCATCAATGTTATGTTGAACAGTGGGGATGATATCAGGCATCTTTTCCTTATTTAATTATTTATTTATTGATTTATTTATTTGGATGTCAGGAATTGAACCAAGGGCCTTTTGCACGCTAAGTATTATGTTCTACCACTGAAGTGCATCCCCGCTTTGCCTTATTTCTAATCTTAGGGAGTGCAATTTAACTTCTTCCTTTCAAAAGTTTTTCCTGTAAGATGCCCGTAGGCTTTGGATATAAAGATTCCTAGCCGTAAACTATAATCCATCCTCCCCTTCTTCCATGGTGTCTCAGCTGACTTCTCTGAGAAAACAGAACTGAAGCAAAATGCTGACATTCTATTGGAAAGAGACACAATCTCAGAACCAACAAAAAGCCAAAGAAGTAAGGCTGGGAAGCAGGGAAACAAATACAAGCCGGTCACAACTTCATCACGGCAACAGCCTGAACTCCAGAAGGCAACTTGGAACAACTGAGTCTTGGAAGAGTTGAACAGGTTGAAAAGGGAGCATTGTTTCTGCCAGTGTCCAGGTCAGCAACTTAAGACACTAGGCATGCTGCAGGGCACAGTGGCACATGCCTGTAATCCCAGCTATGCAGGAAGGAGACAGGAGGATCACAAGTCAAGGTTAGCCTGGGCAATTTAGCAAGACCCTATCTCAAATTAAAAAATAAAAAAACTTGGGATACAGCTCAGTGGTAGAGCACCCCTGGTTTCAATCACCAATACTATAAAGAAGAAAAAATTGGCAAATGTTTAGTTTTTACATATACTATATACAGGCAGACAGCAGGAGTGGGATTCTGCTCATTTGAGTCATTGAGGATCCCAGGATAATAGAGCAAGTTTCTCCTCACATGTGGCTAGTTGCAGTGTTACAGCCAAAAAGTCACTGAGAATCCTAAACCAGCCATTAAATGTGGCAGCCCAGAATCATTGGTCACAAGGTCCTACCCAATCTCAAGGGGGCTAATAAGTTCAGTCCTACCATGAGTCCTGAGACCTGGAGGAGACTGGAAATAACTGGTGAATATCATTTAAACTACCAAATTAAATCTACCCACCCAAAAATCTCTTCTCTCCTTATACAAATTTGGTTATACTAGACTAGGTTATACTAGACCCAGTCCAAGTGTTAAGCAGGTTTCCTTGTTTTCCTATTGTCTGGAACAACCCATATGAAATAGAGAATATGCTGGGTGCCTTGGCACACATCTGTAATCCCAGTAACTAGACAGACAGAGTCAGGAGAATCACAAGTTTGAGGCCAGCCTCTGCAATTTAGTGAGACCCTATCTGAAAATAAAGTTTAAAAGGGGCTAAGGATGTAGCTCAGTGGTAGAACACTTGCCTAGCATGTCAGGGGCCTGAGGTCAATATCACAAAATGATGATAATAATAATACAAAGATTAGATGAATGAACACATTTATAAAACCATCCAAGCCTGTAATTTTCAATGGAAAAATCTTTGAGATAATTTTTCTCATGACCTTTGTCTGTTCAAGTTTCCTATTTCTTCTTAAGTTTTGCTTTTTATATTTTTATATACAAAATACTTTTTGTATTATTTTGTTTTTAAATGCCTATTCTACCTGATTTCCTACTTTTCATCTTTTCACCTACTTTTCATCTAATATGTTTATTTGCATGTTTTCTCTCTTTTGCTTAGTTTTTCAGGGGTCTGTCTATCTACTTATATTGAAGACACTTTTACATTGGCTATGTTAAAATATTCTTTTGTGTGGGTTTGTTGCTAATATTAATCAGAATCCTACTGATTTTTATGTTTTTATTATTTCCTTTTGTTTTATATTTTCAAGTTTACTTTGTTCTTTAAGCTGATGCTTGAGTTGAATTGTTAGGTCATTGGTAGCATTTATTTACCCACTTAAAGCTATAAATTTAAAGGCATATGTTTCAACATTTATTATCTGGAATCTATTTGGGAGATAAAACATTCTCTTTAGGCCAGATGAGATCTTTGTTTTGTATGTTCATATACTTTTCCTCACATGCTTTATTCCTAGTGATTTTTCCTACAAAAATAATTGTACAAATGTACAAGGCTACACAGACAAGCTATTTATTGTAAACACCCTACATGTCCATCAGTGAGAGAACTGTATTGATTTCCTGCAGGTTTTGTAATGAATTACCACAAAGTCGGTAGCTTAAAACAACACAAATTTATTCTCTCACAGTTCTAGAAGCCAGAGTCTGCAATGATTTCCCCTGGACCTAAATCAAGGTGTTGGCCGGGCTTTTCTTCCTCTAGAGGTTTTAGAGAAGGCTCCATCTCTTGCCTATTCAAGCTCCTGGCAGCTGCCAAAATTCTTTGGCTTATGGCAGCAACATTCCAACCTCTCTGCCTCTGTCTTCACATCACTTCTGTGAAATCTTCCTCTGCTTCTCTCTTGTCAGGATACTTGTGATTTTATTTAAGGGCCTCTCCACCCGACACACCATCCAATATAATTTCCCCATCTCAAGATCCTTAACTTAATAACATCTGCAAAGACCCTTTTTTCAAAACATTTACAGGTTCCAGAGACTAGGATGTGGACGGTGGAGGACCATTATTCATCTTACTGTAGGAATGATTAAATTATTGCATAGCTGTATGATGAAAGAGTTTGCCATCATTAAGAATGAGCCAGAGGGGCTGGGATTGTAGCTCAGCGGTAGAGCGCTTGCCTTTCATGCGTGAGGCCCTGGGTTCGATCCTCAGTACCACATACAAAACAATAAAATAAAGACATTGTGTCCATCTACAACTAAAAAAATATTAAAAAAAAAGAATGAGCCAGAGCCAGGCACGGTAGCATACGCCTATAATCCCAGCACTTTGGGAGGCTGAGACAGGAGAATTGCAAGTTCAAAGCCAGCTTCAGCAAGGGCGAGGAGCTAAGCAACTCAGTGAAGTACCCCTGAGTTCAATCCCTGGTACCAAAAAAAAAGGAGGGACTAATGAAGGCATTTAAGAAGAAATTTGCCTGCACTGGCACTGTAATGGAGCATTCAGAATATGGAGAAGTAATTTAGCTATGGGGTAACCAGCACAGGAACATGTGCCAGTTCCTGGTAGAGATCAACTGGCTAAGGACCATCCATTGAAAGTTCATGGGGTTTTTTGTTTGTTTGTTTGGGTTGTTTTTGGTTTTGTTTTTTTTTGTTTTTTTGTTTTGGTACTGGGGATTGAACTCAGGGGTACTTAACCACTGAGCCACATCCCCAGCCCTATTTTGTGTTTTATGTAGAGATGGGGTCTCACTGAGTTGCTTAGCGCCTCGCCCTTGCTGAGGCTGGCTTGGAACTCACAATTCTCCTGTCTCAGCCTCCCTAAGTGCTGGGATTACAGGCTTGCGCCACCACGCCCAGCTTGGGCCAGTATTTCTAAAAAACACTGTTACCTTGAAGATAAAAGATTGAATAGTTTTGTGATAAACTGAATTCTGTTCACCCCCCACCTCTCCCTAACAACAAAAACAAAAATATCCATCTGCTGAGGCCCTAATTCCCAGTGTGACTGTATTTGGGGGCAGGACCTTTAAAGAGGTATATAAGGTTACAAGAGTTTGTAAGAATGGAGCCCCAATCTAATCTAATAGGACTGGTGTCCTTGTAAGGAGAAGAAGAGACAACAGGGATGCCCTTGGGAGCAACCAGGCTGCCAGCACCTCCATCTTGGCCTCCAGCATTCAAGACCGACTGTGAGCAAATTAATTTCTCTTGTTTATTCCTCCCAGCCTGTGGTATTTTGTTATGTCAGCCCTAGCAGACTGATAACGCAGGATTCAAAAGCCAATTATATTAGGATTTTCATTTGAGAATGTTCGAGAGATTTCATGGACTAAACATTAAAAGGATCTTTTTCCTAGCATTATACAAGCTTATATAGACATGCTCTTGCTGATTTGGGTAATTACAATAAGTTGTTAAATTTTTCAAAAATTTTTTTGTAGTTGTGTATGGACAGACTGACTTTATTTTATTAGTTTTTTTTTTTAATGTGGTGCTGAGGATCGAACCTAGTGCTTCACACATGCTAGGCAAGCGCTCTGCCACTGAGCCTCAGGTGTTAAATTTTTGTCTAATTTTTGGTAGTGCCAAGCTTTTATTCTTTCAATAGTTCAGTTTGGAAGACAGAATGAAAATGATGCAGGGGCCCAAGGTGGTGGCACATGCATGTAATCCCAGTTACTTAGGAGGCAGAGGTGGGAGGACCCCAAGTTCAACTCCAACTTGGGCAACTTAGTGAGACCCTGCCACAAAATAAAATTCAATAAATAAATGAAAAGGCTGTGGATGTGGCTCAGTGGTAAAGCATCCCTGGGTTCAATTCCCAGTACCACTAAATAAATAAATAAAGTAGTTCTCTTCCATTCATTAAACAAAGAATTATAAAATAAAATGACACAGTGGAAGGCCCCAGGGGGTTGGCATGGGCCTATAATCCCAGTTACTTGAGAGTCTGAGGCAGGAGGATCACAAGTTTGATACCAGCTTGGCCAGTTTAGTGAGACCTTGTCTCAAAATAAAAACTTTAAAAGTACTGGGGCTGTAACTCAGTGGGAAGATTGTCTAACTTGCCAAGGCCCTGGGTTCAATACCCAGGATGAAAAAAAAAAAAAGACACAGTAGCATGGTATAGAGCTTGGAGTGACCTGAACCATAGCTAAACTACTTCCTCGCAGGGGACCCTGCACTAGGTACTCAATATGTCTGTACCTGAGCATTCTGATAGTGTAAAAGAGGGAAGCCCTAAATAAATCTAGTCTCCCAATAGGTTTTGTTTTTTTTTTAAATTTTTTCTTAGTTGTAGATGGACACAATGTCTTTATTTTATTGCTTTGTATTTGGTGGTGAGGATCGAACCCAGGGCCTCACGCATGCGAGGCAAGCGCTCTACCTCTGAGCCACAATCCCAGCCCCCCTCCCAATAGGTTTTGCTACATCTGACTACGTAGTCAGTTTTTCATTGCTGTGACAAAATGCTTGGGCTGGATGGGGGGAGCTTAAATGAGAGAAGATTTATTTTGGCTCATAGTTTCAGAGGTTTCATTCCTTGGTTAGCTGGCTCCAGGGTTGGTAGGCTTCTGGCCTGAGGTCAGAATGGCAGGGCAGAAGAAAGCTACTCAGCTCATGGCATCCAGAAAGCAGAGAGAGAGAAAGAAAGAGAGAGGAAGGGTCTGGGGACAATATATAATCTCCAAGGGCATGTACTCAAGGATCCACTCCCTCCAAGTAGGTTCACCTCCTACAGTTCCATCACCTTATGAATCCCTCAATGCATTCATCCATTGATGAGGCCAGAGCCCTCATAATGCAGAATCTTCTTAAAATCCTCACTTCTGATCTTTGCTGAACTGGGGACTAATCTTTGATTTTTTAAATATATTTTATTTATTTATTTATTCATTCATTCATTCATTTAGTACTGGAGATTGAACTCAAGAGCACTCAACCACTGAGCCACATCCCCAGCCCTATTTTGTATTTTATGCAGAGACAGGGTCTTACTGAGTTGCTTAGTTGCTTAGCAACTCACGGTTACTGAGACTGGCTTTGAACTTGCGATCTTCCTGTCTCAGCCTCCCAAGCCACTGGGATTACAGGCGTGTGCCACTGCACCCGGCAGGGACCAATCTTTTAACACATGAGCTTCTCAGGGACACTTCATATCCAAACCATAGCACCACTTAGTGGGGTCAAACTGTCCTGCAGCAAGACTTGTCTTTGACTTCCCTCCCCTATTTTTTTTTTTTTTTTTTGATACTGGGTATTTAACCCAGGGGCACTTTACCACTGAGCTCCAGCTCCTGTCCTTTTTGTTTTTACAGACAGTGTCTCACTAAATTGCTTAGGGCCTCACTAAATTGCTGAGGCTGGTCCTGAACTTGCAATCCTCCTGCCTTAGCCTCCAAAGCCTCTGGGATTACAGGCATGTACCATCAAGCCTTGCCCTATTCTGTATCTTTTTGTTTGTTTGTTTGTTTGTTTTGGTACTAGGGATTGAACTTAGGTGAACTTGACCACTGAGCCACATCCCCAGCCCTATTTTGAGTTCTATGTTGAGGCAAGGTCTCACTGAGTTGCTGAGCAGGCCTCGCCATTGCTGAGGCTAACTTTGAACTCACAATTCTCCTGTCTCAGTCTCCCAAAGTGCTGGGATTACAGGCACATCACTGCACCCAGCTGTATTCTGTATCTTAATGATTAACTTCAAGGTTAGCTATTCCTAGAAAAAGGAACTTTCTAATCAGTAACTTTACAGAGTTACAGAACCCAGAACATTCAGTAACCTTCAAAAAACAGCATGTGAGCCCACACTGCTGTCATCTGACCACAAAAATTTATGACCATCCAGGCACCCCACCCACCCACCTGAGACTCTATTTAAAGTTTGGGCCTTCAACTCCTAAGCAAGATGATTCTTTAAGACCAAAGTCCCCATCTTCCAACTTGCTGATTTGTTGCCAATAAAGCTTTTCTTTCCCTGTCACTGTGTCTTGAATTAATGGCTTTATCAGGTGGCAGCAAAACCAGATCTTTCATGGTTACAAGAGCTAACTCATGAATTTACTGAGAGTTCAATTAAATGAGAGACTGCATGTAAAGACCTGGAACAATGGCCAGGCACAGTGGCACATGCCTGTGTCTCGGGAGTCTGAGACAGGAGGATCTCAAGTTCAAAGCCAGCCTCAGCAACTTAGTGAGGCCCTAAACAACTCGGTGTGACACGTCTCTAAATATAAAAAGGGGCTAGGGTTGTGGCTCAGTGGTCAAGTGCCCCTGGGTTCAATCCCTGTACCAAAAAAAAAAAAAAAAGAACTGGCACTCGCGTGACAAACACTTGGTTGCCATTACCCTCATTTGATAACAAAAAGTCATTTCTCCTGATTTCCTTAAAAACTGCATTACTTTGGAAAGAAAATAGCATTTTATAATAAAATATTTTCTAGATGAAATTCTTTAGTTTTGTTCACTAAGAGGTCTGAACTTCCAAGGGAACCCAGGAAAGAAGCTGATGACAGCATCCATTTATTGATCTTTGACCAGAGGAACATACCAATTTTTCATGAATTACTCTATTCAATTTGAACGTCTAGAAAACCCAGGTGGAAGATAGCATTATTATTCCCATTGCACAGATGAGGAACCCATACCCAAAGAAGTTAAATAGCTTTTTACTAGAGAATGATACGGGCTAAATAATTTTGTTGTACTGTGTGCATACATGCATATGTAACAATGGATCCCAGCATTATGTACATATATAATGCACCAATAAAAAATATGGAAAGAAAAAAGAAGTTAAATAGTTTTTAAAGGGCTAAAATCTAGAAATACCAGCTGTTTTAACTGCAAAGTCTATTTTCTTATCTACTATGCTATATTGGTATTTATAAAAATATAAATACTTTTTGTCAAGCTACATTTTCTTACTATACTAAGTAGGTTGGTTTGTTTTGAGACAGGGTCTCTCTATGTTGCCAAACCTGACCTCCAACTTCTGGGTTCAAGTAATCTTCCTCCCTTAGTCTCTCAAATAGCTGGGACTACTGACATGTGCCCCTGTACCTGAAGTAGTTTCTTTCTTTCTTTCTTTTTTTTTTTGGTACTGGAGATTGAACTTGGGGTCACTTGACCACTGAGCCATATCCCCAGCCCTATTTTGTGTTTTATTTGGAGACAGGGTCTCACTGAGTTGCTTAGCACATCGCCATTGCTGAGGCTGGCTTTGAACTTGTGATTCTCCTGTCTCAGCCTCCCTAAGTGCTGGGATTACAGGCTTGCGCCACCGCGCCGAGCTTATAGTTTCTATTTTGAATCTTTGTAACAATCCTATGAGATCAGTGCAAGATTTTATCACTGTTTTACACACGAGGAGACTGAGGCTTTGATATCTTACCTAAATGATTTGGCAAGTGGCAGAGCCGAGATTCACACCCTGGTCTGTCTGAGTCCCAGGTTCTGGTACTGTTAAGGTGCTATTCTCAAATTCCCAAATAATTCTCCCGGTCCTTTGAAGGTAAATACAAAAGCTCTATTTTCGGCTGGGGCCGAGTGTGCAGAGAACCAAGCAGTTCTACAACCCTGGACCCTCATTGGAGACAGAAACCAGCTTATAAAGCCTAAAACCACAAAGGGGCAGGGCGGGGCAGGAGAAGCAATCATAATCTAAGCTATATTTCATAGAAATGGAAAGTTACGAAAAAGAGTCATATAGTCATATTCTCAGAAATTACATTCTCAGAAAAACAATCTAGCATTAGTCCCACAGAGCAAGGATATTGTGGTCAGAGTACAAGTAGGCAGGGCAAAGGGGTTCACTTTTATGAGAGTGGGATCCTGTGGAAGGAGGGCCAATTTCACACAGGGTGAGGAATCTGAACAAAATGGGATAAGTTTGGGCTAATTTTCAAATCAGCCCAGAACAGTACTTATAGCTCTGTCTTATGTGTTTCAGTAGACTGCACCAAGCATTGGACTGGGCACTAAGCTGGAGTCCAAGAGAGCGTTCCAAATGAGCTGCGTGACATTTCACTTCTGAGTCTCAATTTTGTCATTTTCTTAAATAAAGAATTTGGGTTAGGTGATTTCTAATTGTTTGGTTTTAAGGTTCCATAATCCCAGGTAAATTTTACATTACCTGGAGCAATTACATTCATTGTGAAACTAAAAGTAAAGAAATAAGATTTTGAAATTATGAAATAATTATAGGCTCCTAAAAGACAGGTATAATTGTGAAGATAATCTAGTATGGGATGGAAGCATGATTTCAATGCTTCAGAAATCAGCTTTGTAGAAAGTTTGGTGCACTGATAGATGATAAGTGGGAACACAGATCAGACTGAGTATCTGTGATCTGAGACAAGTGTTCATTCTCCCTCTTCTTCAGTTTGCTTTTATGTTGAATAGAGATAATTCTAATACCTGTATGTTTGCCTTAAGAAGACTCCTTA
>CM053413.1:25117222-25143192 GCA_028644305.1 Xerus rutilus | reverse complement strand
AAAAAAAAAAAAAAAAAAAAAGAAGACTCCTTATACCAGGCGTGGTGGTGCATGCCTGTAATCCCAGCGACTCAGGAGGCTAAGGCTGGAGGATTGCAAGTTTGAAGCCAGCCTCAGTAATTTAGCAAGTCCCTAAGCAACTTATTCAGACCTTGTCTCAAAATAAAATAGAAGGGGCCAGGAGTATGGCTCAGTGGTTACGTGCCCCTAGGTTCAATTCCTGGTACAAAAAAAAAGAAAAGAAAGAAAGAAAAAACAACTCCTTGCAGATACCAAAATCAGAGAATAAATGTGAAACCACATTAGAAAAAAATTTACTACAAAAATGCTGTAAAAATCCAAGAGACTATCTTTGAAAAGATCTTTTTCATCCCTGAAGCTAGACATCAGCTGTTGAAAAAGGAAAGAAACCAACACAAACCCAAAGGACTGAAAAGAAGTGAAGGAATAAAAAAATAAAAATTGGTGGTTATGAGAAGGAAAAGGTTCACAAAAGAGGAGAGAGGAAAATGAGAGTAAGAAAAAATGCAAAAAAGAAGGGGAAAGGTAATTGCTGAGTTTGTGATCTTCACTGAGAGAGGGTCTAAGCCATTCTTTTTTTTTTTTTTTTTTTTTGGTACCAGGGATTGAACTCAGGAGTACTCAACCACTAAGCCACATCCCCAGCCCTATTTTGTGTTTTTTATTTAGAGACAGGGTCTCACTGAGTTTTTAAGCACCCGCCTTTGCTGAGGCCTCCCATGCTAGCATTACAGGCATGCGCCACCGTGCCCAGTTAAGTCATTCTTAATATAGGAGGCTTTGCAGTTATTATTCCCCAAATTCCATTGAGTTGAATTCCACAAATTGACTCCTCCAAAATCCTCAGGACTGTAGTCTGAGGAAGAGGGCATCCTTCAGCAAAGCCTAGAGTTGTTTTCCTGTTCAGCCACCAGGGGGTGGTACATTCCACTCAATTCAACAAGCATTTACAGTGAATTACCCAATGCAGGGTTGCCTGGAGACTACCCCATAAGCGAGGCACCATTTCTTACTTTCAAATGTAATTGATAATATATTTACTCAAATAATGATGCTTCAAAAAGAAATGAACTATGGATTTGCATTTGGGCCAAGTCTTTAAAGCTGGGAGAGAATTTATGATACACAAAGATATGTGGTGGGAGGAGGTTCTAAAGAGAGGAGTACATTTGGAAAGAAAGATCTGTGCCAAAGATAGAGTAAGATCCTACTATAGTTGGAAGAGAAAGTATTTTCCTAACTCTATGTTGTCACATGTTCAACATCCACACACTCCTCAATGGGGATTTGTTCCATACATGAACAACAACGTAATAGAAACAGGTTGTTAAAAAAGAGAGGCAGCCCAATTTAAAAAAAAAAAAAAAATGCAGTGTATACAATTACAAGTAAAGGTCAAATCTCAATGAGCAGGGTGAAATTATAATCTTTCACCATGTTATCTTTGTCTCTACGATCAATAGCTTAAACTGTATAGTCCAGTTCTCCACCAAATCGGTTTCCCTCCTAACTCTTCATTTCTACTACACTGGAATATATAAACCACAATTTTGGTCTTTGGCTGTGACGGCAAGGGCCTCATCCCTTGGTGAGGTCTAGGTATTTGAAACAAACATGGACCCAGAGATTATGGAGAATTCCATGCTTGATGCTCTCTAGTAGATGAGTCAATGAATCTTTTATGCTTAAGTTCTGGAATCTGGAGGCTTTAATCTACCCTTTGGATACATTTGGCTTTCATAGTGAATCTTCAGTTGTTGCAGCGCTCAAATTTTATTTTTTTGTTCTTTTTGTTTTTAACAGCTGTATTGAAGTATAACGTATGTGCCATAAATTTTGCCCATTATAAGTACACAATTCTTGACTTGCAGTAAACTTAGAGAGTTGTGCCATCATGACCACATTCCAGTTTTAGAATCCCTCCCTTCCTGCTGCAAACACCACTAAAATTTCCTTTAGCCTGTTTGGGGACAATCTGTAATCCTGCCCCCTGTTTCAGGGTTTCACTGACCTGCTTTCTGTCTATCTAAATTTGCCTCCTCTGAGCCTTTCATACAAATGGAATCACTGTAGGCAATCTTTGGAATCTGGCTTTCTTTTTTTTTTTTTTGCCTAGCATGTTTTCAAGACTCATCGATATTGTACTCTCTGTTGCTCTTTTGTTTGCCGCATGAAGTTCCATTATATGAATATACTACATTGTTTATCAATTCACTGATTGCAGGACCTTGGGACAGTTTCCAGTTTTTGATTAAATGCTGATGAGGAACTGCGTACAGACCTTTGTGATGGGAAAGAAAATGCACTGGACAGTTAAGGAGATGATTTCATCCCAACTGCTATAGCAAGCACAACTGTCACTAGGGAGGAACAGCTCCAAGAAAAGGCAGAGGACCTGGGGTGTTGGAGGCAGAAGAAAAAAAGAGTCATCAGTGAGTCTCACTGGAACCATGAGGAAGGACAGAAGAAATGTGCAAGAGCAGAATAGTTGCAATAGTTTGCTTGGGATGCCATAACAAAATGCCACCAACTACATAGCTTAAACAATAAAAATTGATTTTCTCATAGCTCTGGATGCTGGAAGTCCAAGTGCAAAGAATCAACAGGGTTGGTCTCTCCTTGGATTGTGCATGATAACCCACAACTGTGTCCTCAAAAGGCCTTTCCTTGTGAAAATTCTAGTGTCATTTTCTCTTTTTACAATGACACCCATCCTGTTGAGTTAGGGCCCATCCTTAATACCTCATTTAACCATAATTAACTCTTCAAAAGCCCTCTCTCCAAATTTAATTACCTTCTGAGGTGAACTGAGAGTTCCATAAAGAATGTCATCTGGTGGCTGGGGAGGCTGAGACAGGAGGATCATAAGTTCAAAGCCAGTCTCAGCAATAAGCAAAGCTCTAAGCAACTCAGTGAGACCCTGTCTCTAAATAAAATACAAAATAGGCCTGGGGGTGTGGCTCAGTGGTTGAGTGCTCCCAAGTTCAATCCCTGGTACCCAAAAAAAAAAAAAAAAAGAATATCATCTGTAAATAGTCTTATTTTTTCCTTTGCAATATCAGCTTTTATCCTGTTAATAGAGTATATCACATTAATCGGTTTGGGGGTGTTAATGTAACCTTACATTCCCAGAATACAGGACAACCTTGGGATGCACTTGGTTATTGTGTATCACATTGTGTTATGTTGCTGAATTTGGTTTGACAATATTTTACTAAGGATTTTTTATACTTGTATTCATGAGAAACACTGGTCTGCAGTTTTGTTTTCTTATGGTATCTTTGTCTGGCTTTGGTACCAGCATGCTGCTGCCTGCATTGAATGAGTTGGGAAATGTTCTCTGTTGTCTCAAAGAACTTGTAAAGTATTCATATTAGTTCTTTAAATATTTGATAGCATTCACTAGGAAAACTATCTGGAGTTGGGTATTTCTTTTTTAATATTTTTTAATTTGTGGAATGCATTTTGACACATCATACATAAATGGAATATAATTTCTCATTTGTCTGGTTGCACATGATGTACAGTTACACAGGTCATATAATCATATATGAACATAGGGTAATAATGTCCGATTCATTCTACCACCATGCCCCTTCCCCCTCCCTTCACTCCCTTCTATCTAGTCCAAAATACCTCTACTCCCCCCTCTTATTATGAATTAGCATCCGCATATCAGAGAAAGCATTCTGCCTTTGGTTCTTAAGGATTGGCTTATTTCGCTTAGCATAATAGTCCCCAGTTCCATCCATTTACTGGCAAATGCCATAATTTCATTCTTCTTTAAGGCTGAGTAATAGTCCATTGTGTATATATGGAGTTTGGTATTTCTTTGTAGATATTTAAATTACTAACTCAATTTTTTTACTTGTTACAGCTATGTTAAATTTTCTATTTTCTTTTTATTTGTTTGTTTGTTTACTTATTTTTGGTATCAGGAATTGAACCCAAGTGTGCTTAACAAGTGACTCACATCCCCAGTGCTGAGCTTCCATTGTTGAGGGTATGAAGCTTGAGGCTGAATGCTAGGCTCCAGAATAAGTTCCAGCCTAATTCCTTCTCCCTTCCGCCCTTCCTCCCGTTTCTTTTTTCCTCTTTCCCTCCTTCCTCCCTTCCTCTCTTCCTTCCTTGGAAAACAGGAAGACTGTGCTTTAGAAACTCAGCTCTCAGCTGGAATTGGGTGTGAGAGACAGGATGCCTTTCCTGGGATGCTCCAGTGAACTAGGCTGCAGAGAATCCAAGGGTCCCTGGCTGGGAGCCAGCAAAAGAAAGGCAACTGCTGTCAACTCGTCACACAAAGTCTTATCCTTGCTGATGCTGGGAAGGAACATTTTATCCCATTCCTATGTGGAACTTTCTCTTCCTAGGAGCTCTGAACGCCTCTGAGCTCAAGGTCATTTCCTGCACTCCCCACAGATCTGAGCAGTGCAGACCCAGGGCAGGTCTTGGCCCCTGAATCAACGTTGCTTTTCTGCAGAGGTCACGGGTACACCTCATCCATCTGGTGTTTGCTCTTAGGGAGTTCAGCTTGACGGTCAGCGAGTCTAATACTTGTGGGAAGAGAACCAATTAAAATAAGGTGAAAATACATCATTCGGCTCTGACCAGTGTCCATCCCCTAAAGGGGAAAATATCCAAGATAGAACCAGAGAAACCATTAGGAGACACATTGTTTTTATTTGCCAGATAATGGGACGTAGGGCAGGGACTGTGACTTCTTTATGTCTCTTATAGCTCCAAGCTAAACCACTGGCCATCAACAAATAATTTTTAATAATAATGATGATGTTATATTTGAGAGCAATAAATACTCTAGCAGTGCCCATTAAAAGTAGCCTGTAAACCATTTCTTGAAATTGCTTTCTAGCCAGTTTCAAACACAGCTCTATTAAACCATTAGATAAACTAGAAGAGACTATGTCATAAAATAAGAATGGAAATTATGTTGAAGAAGGTTAGAGGCTAAATTTATAGTATCTAAATTTTCTTAAGGACGCAAGTGATAAAATTTTAGCATAGTCGGTTAGTTATATAAAATATTCTCAGGTTTGGAATCATTTTTTGTCCAATTTGGCAATTCTTTATGTCAAGGAAGAGATGAGATAATATGAAATATTTTAAGAAGAGAAATGGAAGGATTGAAAATAATCGAGAAGAGTTTAAGCTTCACCTACAAAAAAAGTAAGCTACTTGACAATTTTATATTTTCAGAGACAGCAAATGCAAGGATTTGTCATATCTGAATCCAAATTGTATCTTAAGCTTATAAATGAAGTCAGGATGCTGGAACTTGGAAAGTTTTAATTTTTATATATTGTCCATAATTTTCTTTAAAAAGACATGATTTGGGTCAGAAGCCTATTTCTTCCAAAAAAAAATTTTTTTAGATTGTCTTCAATTATTTTCTCTAAAAGCTTTGTGTGTGTGTGTGTGTGTGTTGCTAAGGATTAAACTCAGGGCCTCAGGCATGTGCTGTATCACTGAGCTACATTTTCAACCCTAATCTGAAATGTTTTAATATATTGAAAGAGTCCACAAAATTCTAGCTGGGTGTGGTGGCACCTATCTATAATCCCAGCTACTCTGGAGGCTGAGGGAAGAGGATTGCAAGTTTGATACCAGTCTGGGGAAGTTAGTGAGTCCCTCAGCAACTTAGCAAAATCTTGTCCCAAAGCAGAAAACTGAAAAGGGTTGGAGATGTGGCTCAGTGGTTAAGTGCTCCTAAGTTCAATCCCCAGTACCACAATAACAACAATACATAAAATAAGATAAAGAGGACAAGGGTTGTGGCTCAGTGGTAGAGCACTTGCCTAGCATGTGTGAGGCACTGGGTTTGATTCTCAGCACTGCATATAAATAAATAAAACAAAGGTCCATTGACAACTAAAAATTATTTTTTTTAAAAAAAGATAAAGTCATTCAAATTATTAATACTGTTGTCAGTGGTCATAGTTAAGGGCTTGCCAAATCAAAATTTGATGAATTTCCTTGAAAAATGTACTTAGATTTTTATAAATTGTGTTTTACTACACAGTTCCCGTATTATTTCTGATACCATAAAACAACTTTAATGTATATTAAATCTCAGTGGCTTTTTTGTAGAATTATTTTGGCCCAACTTGTCAAAATATGAAGATCTTAAGCACTATTTTAATTCCAAGGCTTTCAAATATCTGTATAAATTGTGTAAGATTAATTTTCATCTTAACAGGAAGTCTTATATTTTAGTACTTAGAATTAATTAACTTGAACTCACATGATCTTGTAGAATTTAAAATCTGACAAAGCATGGACACCAGTCCTAAGGTTAGGAATTTAATTACAAAGTGTCTGGCACCGAGAAGGCACTCAGCAAATACCTGCTGAAGGAGTGAATGGGGTGAAGATATACCTCCTCTATGACAAAGGGGAACTAGAATGCTGTATTGCAGTCAATTAATATTGTACTAGAAACTACTCAAGGATTCTAAGGGGGCTTTTTGGGGGAGGGTGTATTTTTTCTGTTTTTGTTTTTATTTTTTTTGGTACCAAGGATTGAACTCAGAGGCATTTAACACCTGACCCACATCCCCCTACCCCTTTTTGAGACTGGGTCTCACCAAGTTGCTTAGGATCTCACTAAATGCTGAAACTGGCCTTGAACTTGCAATGCTCCAGCCTCAGCCTCTTGAGCTGCTGGGATTACAGGCAAATGCCACTAAACCTGGTTTAGAATATTCAGATTTGAAGGGGAGGTACCAGGACGTGAAACTGCCCAACTGCATGTATGAATGTGTAACAATGAAGCCCACTTGGTGTATGTTTATAATATACCAACAAAAACATTAAAAAATTAAAATTATAAAAAGAATATCCAGATTTGAATTTCGCCATCAGCCACAAGTGACATCAACTCCCAAAGATTGTATAAAAGAGGGACAGAATTCAACTAAAGCCATTCATACATGCTATGACAGGTTCATGGGACTTTTGCTCCAAAGTGAGATTAGCTGCTCTCAAGACAGGAAGCCAGTAGGAGTCATTGTTACTGATTTTTTCCACTCTGACTTAAAGACAGGAAAGATGAGAAATTAAGAATTTCTATCAAACATAGTCTCCCCTCCAAAAGCTCAGACTTCCTAGAAGAAAGGTAATTAATACTTAAAAGAGTCCAATCATAGACTCCAAAACAGAAGAATCAACACCAGGATTTCCAACTGAAGAAATGGATGCTCCATACAGAATTGTCACCCTGGGTCTGCAAGCTCGGAGATACTCATTTGTCTCCAGACATCACCCAATACTCTGAAGCTAAAGGCTGCCATTCTGCCAACCTTGGTCAAGACATTGTATTTGCCAATATGTAACAAGGTCAGGATCCATTTGTAAATTCAGTATTGCTGAATTTAGATTTATCCACACTCTGCAGAGGCAAGGGAGGGAGGCCTAACCATATGCCCAAGCCTGAGATATTTCCACTAAAGGCAATGAGCTAGACACTTTGTAAATCACATCCTAATCATACTCACTGGGCTTTCTGAACCATCGGCAGCCAGAAAAAAGGCTGCTTAACCTTACTCTGACCAAACGACAAGGCTCCTGCTAGTCGTTGCTAACATAGGCAAGCGGGCTTGACCGATACTCACCTAAACCAGAGCTGGACCTCACCGTCCCCGAGCCCCTCCTTGTCAGCACTTTCTGTAACCACTCAGTGACAGCTACCCTCACTTAGTATACCCAGTGGCTAACCCAGTGCTCCTTGGGAGGTGAGCATCCTCTCAGGCAGACCTCTGCCCATGATAGCACATGCTGGAAAAGGGTCCAGCACCCAGGAGACAGATGGAGTGTGAACTTCCGACTTCCCAGGAAGAACCTGGCTGAGTAGGCAGCGGGCAGGAAGCACACAGCCTTCTGTTACTCCACTGCTCTCTGCTGAAAGCTTCCGTCTGCAAGGCAGGATCTGGGACTGGTTCTGCCGGAGAGCAGTAGGACTGGTTTAGTTTTTGTCCGAAGCCTAAAAGGCAGCAGAAATTGATTTGGGCAGAGAGCAGATCCACCTCCCTTGTCTTCTCAGTGTGAGAAGGGAAACCTGATACCTCCCCACCTTGTTTTTAGTACCAAGGATTGAACTCAGGGGCACTCGACCACTGAGCCACATTCCCAGCCCTATTTTGTGTTTTATGTAGAGACAGGGTCTCACTGAGTTGCTTAGCACCTCACCATTGCTGAGGCTGGCTTTGTACTTGAGATTCTCCTGTCTCAGTCTCCCTAAGTGCTGGGATTACAGGCGTGTACCCACCGCGCCCAGTCCAGACCTTTTTAATATTTTATTTACAGACAAGGTCTCAGTAGCTTAGGGCCTCCTAAATTACTCAGGCTGGCTTTGAATTCATGATTGTCTTGGGATTACTCGAGTGGGGCACTAAGCTATGTGCCTCTCTTTTAATGGATGGAATAAGATAGGTAGCTAACAGGAAGCCTGAAAGGAGTGGAGGAGCGTGATCAAAAAAGTCAGAGCCAAGTGCACTGGCACACACCTCTAATCCCAGCACTTTGGGAGGCTGAGATAGGAGAATCGCGAGTTCAAAGCCAGCCTTAGCAATGGTGAGGTGCTCCCTGTCTCTACATAAAACACAATATAGGGCTGGGGATGTGGCTCAGTGATTGAGTACCCCTGAGTTCAGTCTCTGGTACCAAAATAAATAAAGAAATAAAAATAAAAAGAATTCACTATGCACTGCAACATGGATGAGCCTTGAAGCTTTATGACTAGTGAAAAAAGCCAAATCTAAAAGACCACCTGCTAGAGGACTCCATATTGTATAAAATATCTTAAAAAGCAATATCTATTTTTAGATATGGAAATAAGACCAGTGGTGTTGGAGACTGGAGATGGGAAAGAGGATCTAGTGCACACGGGATGAGTGGTGGAATGTATTTAAACATCCATGGTGGTCCTGTTGGTGCAACTCAATGCATTTACTAAAAAATCAGTGGATTGCTAGTTTAACATGGATGAATATTTTTTTCTTTTGAGAAAAAGAAAAAGGAAGGTTATTGCTTTGAGAGCAAAGGAGAAACAGGAGACTCCTGTCCCAGAGGCTGTGATTCTGCCCATCAGCTGGAACAGGGGGCTTTTAAAGAGGTGATTCAAAACCTACATTTCCATGTGTTCTCTGTTGGAGTTGTAATTCACTTGTTAATTTGGGAGACAGTCATTTCTGCGATCTCCCGGTACCATCCCCCAAATCTGGATTACTTTGTTCTTATGGTGGGTGGGTACTCAAGGACAAGCAAATCTGCCTAAAATAGGGAAGAAAGTACTCTTATTTCCCCTGAGATTAGGTAGGGGGAGATATTAGGGAGGAACAGGGAGAGAAGAAGAGAAAGAAACAAGTCCATTTTAAAAATAAGTTGCAGTGGTTATATTCCAAGCATAAAGCAGCAAGGGTTATATGCAAAGCATAAAGTGGACCACTGTTAAATTTCCCTACTGTCAATTTCTATATTCCATTTCTATGGAAAAATGGGCAACAATATCTCCAAACTGCTTCCTGCTGAAAGGGGGTAGTTGGGGGAAGTAACCCAAAGTCCTTGTTCTCTATCAGGTGGGACATGGATAGTTAAGGGCATCCAGCATCAGAGCAGTTCAGAGGTTCACAGTGGCAGATGGCAGATAACTGGACAAGGCATACATAGGGCAGGGATCATGCAAATAGCCAAAGTTGTTGAGACTTTCCTGATTTCAGTGTCCTTTTTCTCAAAATGGACCCTGATAGAGCAACCTTTACTATCTCCTAACTGTCCTGCAGTTGGCTCTCAAGAAGTTCACCAGCACCTTGAATCCTCAGCATGAAAGTGGAATTGCATGGACAGTCAGGCCTGCCCAAGATAGCTGGAACAGAGGCTGCTCTCAGGTCCCATCTGGGGTACCAAATTTGTTGCAGAAAGCTTGGTCCTTGTCCCCAAAGCCAATCCAATAATGAGGACAGAGTTTTGTTTTGTTTTGTTTGGTACTGGGGATTGAACTCAGGGGTATTCGACCACTGAGCCACATCCCCAGCCCTATTTTGTGTTTTATGTAGAGACAAGGTCTCACTGAGTTGCTTAGCGCCTCGCCGTTGCTGAGGCTGGCTTTGAACTCGCGATTCTCCTGTCTCAGCCTCACTAAGTGCTGGGATTACAGGCTTGAGCCACCGCGCCCGGCTGAGGACAGAGTTTTGAGAAAAAAGAAAAGGAAGGTTTATTGCTTTGCTAGCAAAGGAGAAACACAGGGGACTCCTGTCCCAGAGGCTGTGATTCTCAACATGGGTGAATTTTAAGTAGGTAATTAAAACTCAATAAAGCCATTCAGAAAAGCAAGACAAGAAAAATAAAATTAATTGACAAAATTCCTCATCCAAAAGTCAAGATGGATTAAAGACAACTCCAAGTACAAAGACAAAATGAAAGATTAATCGAAAAACAGTAGGAGGAATATTAAAAATTTAGGAGCTATTAAACATTTTATAAAGAGACATCCTTCTGGACATGCAATCAAGAAAGAAAAGAAAGCAATTTCTAAAGGAGATATAACAAGTATGTGGAATATTTTAATTAAAAAGAAAATGCAGCAGGGCACAGTGGCACACACCTATAATCCCAGTGGCTTGGGAGGCTGAAGCAGGAGGATGGCAAGTTCAAAGCCAGCCTCAGCAACTTAGCGGGGCTCTAAGCAATTTAGTGAGACTCTGTCTCAAAACAATAAAATATTAAAAAAGGGCTGGGGGGCTGGGATTGTAGCTCAGTGGTAGAGCGCTTGCCTCACATGCGTGAGGCACTGGGTTCGATCCTCAGCACCACATAAATAAATAAAGATATTGTGTCCATCTACAACAACAACAAAAAAAAATGTAAAAAAAAAAAAAAAGGGCTGGGGATGTGGCTCAGTGGTTAAGTGTTCCTGGATTCAATCTCTGGTGCCATAAAAACATTATATTGAAAGGTTATAATTCAAAATTCCCTTGTATTAGTATTATACATTTTTTAACTTTGGAGAAACAGATTATATCCATAACATAATAAAGAAGCATGAAAGATGAAAATATAAAAGAAAAACAAGTCAATTCATGAAGAAGACTAATCCTTTTACCAAGGCATGACAAAGATAGTCTCACATAGTCACCCAAATGTACCCTAGTAGATCAAATTCAATGATAAAATAAAAAAACAGAAAAGTTGATAAAGTAGAAAATGGGTTAGCTATGTGTTTTAAGGGCCAGGAACAAAGTTCAAGGGCTCCCCAATAAGAAAAACAAAATTACCATATGACTTAACATCCCCTCCTAGTTTAATATACTCAAAGAATTAAAAACAGGTGTCCAAACAATAACTTATACACAAATGTTCATAGCAGCACTATTCACAATAGCCAAAAGGTGAAAACAATCCAAATGTCCATCAACTGATGAATAAACAAAATGTGGTATATCTTGCTGACCACAGTAGTACACACCTGTAATCCTAGTGGCTTGGGAGGCTGAGGCAGGAGGATCACAAGTTCAAAGCCAGCCTCAGCAAGAGAGAGTTGCCAAGCAACTTAGTGAAACCCTGTTTCTAAATAAAATACAAAATAGGGCTGGGATGTGGCTCAGTGGTCAAGTGCCCCTGAATTCAATTCCCAGTACAAAAAAAAAAATGTGCTATATCCATACAATGGAATATTATTGAACCATAAACAGGAATGAAGTACAGGAACAAACCACGACATGGATGAACTTTGAAAACATTATGCCAAGTGAAAGAAGTCAGAAACAAAAATCTACCTATTATATTATTTAATTTCTATGATAATAAAAATATCCACAGTAAGCAAATCCATCAAGACAGAATGCAAATGAGTGGTTGCCAGGGATTGAGAAGAAGATGAAGAGGGAAATGACTACTTAATGGGTACGAGACTTCCTTTAAGGGTAATTACAATGTCCTGAAGTGAGATAGTAGTAATGGTTACACAACACTAATTGTGTATATTTTACCACAATTTAAAAATGGTAAAACAAAATAAAATAAGTGAGGCAAGTTCAGAAACTATGTAGGCTGGAAGCTATCAGACAACTCTACTTTCCAACTTCTCAAAGCAGCCAGCACTCTCTTGAAGGTCACCTGGGTGGTGCGTCTCTGTACTGGCCATATATGTTGGTGATATTTTCCTGTGGTACTAGGGATTGAACCCAGGGGTGCTTTGCCACTAAGCTACATCCCCCAGCCCCTTCTCTCTCTCTCTTTTTTTTTTTTTTGGTATGGGGGATTGAACTCAGGGGTATTCCATCACTGAGCCACATCCCCAGCCCTATTTTGTGTTTTATGTAGAGATGGGTCTCACTGAGTTGCTTAGCACCTCGCCATTGCTGAAGCTGGCTTTTTTTTTTTTTAATATATTTTTAGTTGTAGATGGACACAACACCTTTATTTTATTTATTTTATGTGGTTCTGAGGATTGAACCCAGGGACTCACATGTGCTGGGCGAGCACTCTGCCACTGAGCCACAACCCCAGCCCCTGAAGCTGGCTTTGAATTCGCAATTCTCCTGTCTCAGCCTCCCAAAGTGCTGGGATTACAGGCGTGCACCACCGCGCCCAGCAAGGGGAAGTTTTAAAGACAAAGATGTGGGAGGATTACATCAGATATTTTGAAACAATAATCCTTGGTCACAATGATTAATAAATAATAAGAGTGGTGTCCATCTGAGGTTGAAGGGAAAGTTGCTGGGCAGATGTTCTGGTAGAACTTTTAGGGGGCTGGGGATGTAGCTCAGAGGTAGAGCACTTCACTAGCATATATAGGACCTGGGTTCAATCTCAAGCACTGCCAAAAAGAAAAAAAAACAAAGAAGGAGAAGAATGTTTTGTGTGAGGTTGCAGTGGCCTTTGCAAGCATGAGTTTCTGGCAATTTTTTGTGATAGCTATTATCAGGCAATCATGCTTAAAAACCCTTCTTATAACCACTTAACCAGCTTGCTTACTTGCTTTCCTTTTCTTTCTTTCTGTAGGTTTGACAATTTCTTTCACATTATTCAGCTGGCCTGGCACAGCAGGTAAACAGAAAACTGAGAGGACCTCATGTTGTTCCCTGTGCGGCCTGAGAGGAAGGCTGCAGGAGATGTTCCCTAAGTCCCTGAGAAGGGGGAGGTTTTCGCTGAAATAGAACCAGCCCTCAAGAAGCCCTGCCGTCAGGGACAGCAAAGCAACAACCTGCTTGAATCAATGACCTGGGAGAAAACGAATCCAGCTCCATCTAGGCAGGAACCAACTTGGACAGAAATTAGCCCAGAGTCAACCCCCTCCCTGCCATTTATGTCCCAAGCCACTCTGGAGACAATGGTCCAGAGCAAGGATAAGGATGACTAAATTCAGGCAACCCAGGCAGAGATCACCCAGAAGCAAGGGAGGTTGAGTTTCCTTGCCTGGATGGAATTTCTCAAAAAAAGAAAAGAAAAAAAAAAGTAGATAGACTCATAGAAAAACAAAGTTTTATTTCTTCTGTGATTCATGGTTCAGATGTGGTACCTGCCATAAAAGCAGCAAAGTTTTTTCACAATGTGGCTCTGAACTGCATTCCACCCCCACCTTTGCCCCTTTCTACCCAACACCCGCAATTCTAGAGCACCCAACAGCAGCCAGCTGAAAAGACGCCTGTGTATACCTGCTTTCCCTCCACCCCAGCACAGCCATGACAGGCTTTTAAATGGCCACAAGTGCTGGGCATGGTGGTGCACGGCTGTAATCCCAGTTACTTGGGTCTGAGGCAGGAGGATCACAAGTTTGAGACCAACCTCAGCAATTTAGTGAGACCCTAAGCAACTTAGTGAGACCTGTCTCAAAATAAAAAAAATAAATAACTAAAGAAGGTCCAGGATGTAGGTCAATGGTAAAATGCCCCTGGGGAAGGAAGAAAGGAAGGAAGGAAGGAAGGAAGGAAGGGAGGAAGGGAGGAAGGGAGGAAGGGAGGAAGGGAGGAAGGGAGGAAGGGAGGGAGGGAGGGAGGGAGGAAGGGAGGAAGGGAGGGAGGGAGGAAGGGAGGAAGGGAGGAAGGGAGGAAGGGAGGGAGGGAGGGAGGGAGGGAGGGAGGGAAAAGAAAAGAAAGAGAGAGAAAGAAGGAAGGAAGGGAGGGAGGGAGGGAGGTAAGAAAAGGAAATCTAACTGCTCTGAGGCTACCATGCGGCGGGGAGGGCCAGACCACATAGAGAGGCCATAAGTAAGTATTTCTGCTAGAAGCTCCAACTGAGGTCCCATTCAGCAGCCAATGTCAATTAAAAGGCCTGAGAAGGAAAGGTTCTCCAAATAATTACAGCTCGCTCAGCTATGGAGTTATCCCATCTTTGCAGTCTAGTTAGGACCCAGGTATTGCAAAGTTAACACAAGCTGTCCCCAGTGCATCCCTTCTGAGTTCTTGCCACAAATTTTATGAGTTTGGGGACAGTTTATTTTATAGCAATAGTACTGGAACAGTGCTCCTCTAATTTGTGATGGAGTCAAAGTCCTATTCATGGGCACAAGGGGACAGTGGCACTATTGGGGAGACTGAGGCAGGAAGATTGCAAGTTCTGAACTAGCCTGGGCAACTTACTGAGACCTCATCTCAAAATAAAAATTAAAAAGGGATTGGGGATGTAGCTCAGTGGTAGAGAGCCCTGGGTTCTCTAGAACCCTAGTTCTGCATTTAAAAAAAATAAAGATCATATTCATTGTTAAGCAGCAAAAACACCATCCCCTCCTTGAAGCCTACCTTCGGCTTCAGGGTCAGAAGGAATCCTCTGATCTGAATTGTAAAATATGTAGTTGAACTCTGCATGATCTCTCCTTTCTCCAAGGCTAGTACATTGCAGCTGGCAGGAAGCAGTGCATACAGTAGGAGCTCAAAATTATTTGCTAGAGCCAAGCAGGGTGGCACACATCCGTAATTCCAGCAGCTCAGGAGGCTGAAACAGGAGGATGGCAAGTTCAAAGCCAGCCTCAGCAATTTAGGGAAACCCTGTCTCAAAATAAAAAATAAAAATGGGCTGGGGGTGTGGCTGAGTGGCTAAGCACCTCTGGGTTCAATTGAAGGAAGGAAAGAAGGAAGGAAGGAAGGGAGGAAGGAAAGAAGGAAGGAAGGAAGGAAGGAAGGAAGGAAGGAAGGAAGGAAGGAAGGAAGGAAGGAAGGAAGGTAGGGAGTGAGGGAGGAATATATTATTTGCTAGAGACTGAGAGTGTAGCTCAGTGGGAGAGAATGTGCCTAACATACATAAGGCCTTGGGTTCAATCCCCAACACAGAAGAAGAAAGAAATGAAAAAGTTATTTGCTGAAATAATCTTATTTAAAATAGTGATTCAATGAAACCTCTAAAAATTCACAGGGAAGGGAATCTGATTTTAGAGGACAAACTAGTCTAACTCAAAATGAACACTCTACTTTGAAAGGTTCCAGAAGAACTCTTCCTTTTAAAATTACTTGGCAGTGTGTGGCAACCTACAGTATTTAATTTTGCTTAACTCACAATTTGTTGGTTGAAAGTTTCCTAAAGAGCAGAGAATTTGCCTGTTCATGTCACAGTGCTCAGGGCTTCCAGTGAGGGGGAATGAGGAGCAGGGATTGGTTCTCTGAGTGGGTGGGGGTCTGTTCTCACGTGATACCTGCTTTCTGCCAGGAAGCCTTCTCAGTGGCTCCTTACAGATACAAGAAAACCTTTGTGAGCTACAAGGAACCAGATTACACTAATGTCAATCGTGAGAGTCAGTTTCAATAGCAGCTATTAGGGTGATTTTGATAAGAGTAAACTAATAATTGAGTTTATGCTAACAGATCGGTTTGCAAAAAGACAGCAAAGACTGTTGGGAAAGAGCCTGGGAGAGTGTGGAGAAGGTGAAAGTCTGTGTACACAGTGCAGGTCGCCAGGACATAGAGAGGAGATCGATAATAGGACAACTGAAACCTTGGCTTTCCACCTGGAAAGTTCCAAACTGACAGCATTTCACCTGTAGTCAGAACTGACAAGTGGTTTTAAAGCAGACATCCAAACTTGAAAACAATGCTGGAAGCGAACCGTGTAGAGGTTGCTAACAAAGTGAAGCTGAGCTTCTTCCCCTTCTCACCCCCTGAGGTGGACTCAGCAGCATTACACAAAAAATGTAAGAAGGAATTTGTCTGGGTGTGTACTAGGTGCAGATAAGCCAAAGAATAAACGTGTGATTGCTCAACATTTTACAAAACCAGAATCTCAGCTCTGTTGTTTGTTCTGAACCCGCTTTCCTGTGGGTTCTTATTTCTAACTTGTAGTGCAAAATATTTTTAGACTGCAAAGCATATGTCCTCCATATAGGGTGAGGATGTAGCTCAGTGGCGGAGCACTTGCCTAGCATGTGGAAGATTCTGGGTTCAATCCCCAGTACTGAAAGTGGGGGGGGGGACAAAGTCACCTCCATATATAAAAATACTTACTTTAAAAAGATTGTCACTAGCATCAAAGTGTTCCCAATTTGTTCCTTTTATTTGTTCCTTTTATTACTCCAGTAGCTTTAGTTCTCCCATCTTTAGACCCCAAGTCTTCTGCTTTTTTTTTTTTTTGGTACCAGTGATTTAACGTAGGAACACTTAACCACTGAGTCACATCCCTGACCCATTCTTTAGTTTTGAGACAAAGTCTCACTAAGTTGCTGAGGCTGGCTTTGAACTTGCAATCCTCCTGCCTCAGCCTCCTAGGCCACTGGGATTACAGGTGTGCGCCACCACATCCAGCACTTTCTGTACTTTAAATGAAATCCACTTGCACTAAAACATAGTAACTGTCCCAGGCATCTGCAATTTAAAGACTCCTTTTATAAAACAAATTGTTCTTTTTCCTGTTTTAAAAATGTTTCTGCCAGCCGGGCGCGGTGGCTCAAGCCTGTAATCCCAGCACTTAGGGAGGCTGAGACAGGAGAATCGCGAGTTCAAAGCCAGCCTCGGCAAGGGTGAGGATCTAAGCAACTCAGTGAGACCCTGTCTCTACATAAAACACAAAATAGGGCTGGGGATGTGGCTCAGTGGTCAAGTGCCCCTGAGTTCAATCCCCGGTACCCAAAAAAAAAAAAAAAAAAATGTTTCTGCCACACCAGGTATGTGGTACTGTAATCCCAGCAGTTCAGGAGGGTGAGGTAGGAGGATTGCAAGTTCAAAGCCAGCCTTAGCAAAAGCAAGGTGCTAACAACTCAATGAGACCCTGTGTCTAAATAAAATACAAAATAGGGCTGGGGATGTGGCTCAGTGGGTGAGTGCCCCTGAGTTCAATCCCCTGTACACCCCCCCCCCCAAGTTTCTGTCTCATCAGGTAGGTGAAAAGGTTATGAGGATGGAGGTATGGGGGAGGGAAGCAAGAGGCTTTTCTTTTCTTTTCTTTTCTTTTTTTTCTAGTTTTTTTCTTTTTTATTTAATTTATTCTACTTAGGTATACATAACAGCAGAATGCATTTTGATTCACTGTACACAGATGGAGCACGACTTTTCATTTCTCTGATTGTACGTGATGTAGAATCACATCATATATGCAGTCATACATGAAGCTAGGGCTATGATGTCCATCTCATTCCACTAGGGTTTTCTTTTTCTAAATTGAGAGTGTGGGTGAGTGGCCTCATGGACAAACCAGCATCCATGCATCCATCCAGAGAATATACCACACACCAACCAAGAGGAAGAGTTTCTACTATTGCTGACATGATTTCCTGAGATTCTCTTAAGACTTGAATAGGGTGGCTGCTATTTCCATTTGACCAGTGAGGACACTGAGGTGCACAGAGTTAAATTTTAAAAATATGCAGCTCCCACACAGTGGAACAGGAACTTGAACGCAAGCCATCTGACCCCTATCTGTTCCACTAGCTCCCGTGCTGGCCAGTTCCTATCAACTTCCTTTCTCTTCTTAACCCTGATATCTCCCCTCTCTTATCCCCTTTGCTTCAAGTATGTGAGACTTCAAAGATCACACATTTTCATTGTCTTCTCTCCCAGACATTGTCACTGTGTCCTGAAACCCCTGTTCTATCACCCCTGGGATTGGTAATATCAACTCTACAGGGGCCACCACCTCTGACCCTCTAGCCCCAGCATGGGGATGAAAGGTCCTGAGGTGGAGGGACAAATGTGGGAGAGAGCCCTTTGAAGGAGTGCATTCTTTCTTTGTCACATTTTATCTCCATACCAGAGGAGGGTGCAAGGCTTGCTTAAATTGCTGGAAGTGGCAATTTACGGGCTATTTAGCCTACTTAGAGGGCCAGCCACTGCTCTTGGTTGTTTTTTTGTTTTGTTTTTTGTTTTGTTTTGCAGGACTGGGGATCAAAACTGGGATCACTATACCACTGAGCTACATCCCTAGCTCTTTATATTTTATTTTTTTGGTACCGGGGATTGAACTCGGGGCACTTGACCACTGAGCCACATCCCCAGCCCTATTTTGTGTTTTATGTAGAGACAGGGTCTCACTGAGTTGCTTAGCGCCTCGCCATTGCTGAGGCTGGCTTTGAACTCACGATTCTCCTGTCTCAGCCTCCTTAAGTGCTGGGATTACAGGCTTGCACCACCGTGCCCGGCTTTTATTTTTAAGATAGGATCTCACTAAGTTGCCCAGGCTAGCCTGGAACTTGGAATCCTCCCACCTTAGCCTCCCAAGTATCTGAGATTACAGATGTGCACCACTGTGCTCAGTATGGTTTGTTTTTTGAAGAAAAAAGCTTGGTGAACTGAAGTTAAAAGAGAGAAGAGAAACTGGAAAAAAGGAAGGAAAGAGAATCGCTGTCTGTGGGCCTGATGCACGCTGGCTGGGTGCCACTTTGGAATGGCTAAGGGCAGAGCAAGCACAGAGCTGGGAGAAGGAAAATGGAAGCAAGCAAGGAGTGACCCTGAAAGAAATGTATATAATCTCAAGGAACCTAGGGCAGAAGTCCAAATTAGACACGTGGAGCAGGGCAGCGGGAAGACCAGATGAGCTATACAGAAAGATACCAGCCTTGCCACCGGAGGCTTGGATGCTTGGTAACCATAACACTAACTGTCTGGGTGGCCTTAGTCAAACCATTTTGTCTCACTGAGTCTGTTTTCCAATTGTGAAATAAAGGGTTTAATGTGGAATAGGGTAACTATTAGTTCAGAATTGTCTTAAATGTTCAATGACAACGCTTTGCTCAAAAGACAAAAATCAAAGAACCACATGGAAGAACCAGACTGTTGAATGTGAATGAGCTTCACCAAGCATTTAACAGGACCTACCAATAAATACTTTCTTTATCATAAAAATCTCTAATCTGGAGCTGGGCACAGCGGCGCACACCTGTAATCCCGGCACTTTGGGAGGCTGAGACAGGAGGATCACGGGTTCAAAGCCAGCCTCAGCAATGGCGAGGCACTGAGCAACTCAGTGAGACCCTGTCTCTACATAAAACACAAAATAGGGCTGGGGATGTGGCTCCATGATCAAGTACCCCTGAGTTCAGTCCCCGGTACCAAAAAAAAAAAAGATCTCTAATCTGAAGTATGTTTTTATCTGGTACTTATTTTCCTGTAGAATTTTAGTTCTTTTCAATCTTGACAGCTGATGTTTGCATGATGTCCATTGTCTTTGTAAAGATTAGATGACCAGGGAGAAGATGAATTTAAGCCACTCGGCAAGGCTTTATTGGAATACATGCCCTCGGGCCAAACTCCCCGTCCATCAGAGTGTGTCTGGAGAAATGGCGCTGGAGCTTCCGTGCACAGAGAATTTCAAGAAAACCCGGTCAGGAAGGGGAGGGCTTGGGGGCAGGAAGAGAAGACCAGAGTCCTTCCTGGATAGGTCAGGAAAACCTGCTGATTGACAGAAGGCGTGTCTACTGGTAGCATCAGCATCTGGCTTGCCGCTCCATTCTGCAGCTACTGACTGGCCCCCCTAATTGAACATCCTGGACCCTAACCAGACCTAACAGTCTTTAGGAGTTAGGGAGTCTGTAACAGGTTTTGTGGCGCAGGCCTGCAATCCCAGTGGCTGGGAAGGCTGAGGCAGGCGGATCACCAAGTTCAAAGCCAGCCTCAGCAATTTAGTGAGGCCCTAAGCAATTCAATGAGACCCTGTCTCAAAATTTAAAAAAGGGCTGGGGATGTGGCTCAGTAGTGGAGCACCTGTGGGTTCAAACCTCAGTGTGCGTGTACACACACCCACAAAGGATTTAGAGAATCCTCTCAAACTGGTCTAGACAAAAATTATCAGTGCAGCTACGGAAAACTGCTGAAGAGCACAGAGTCCAAAAGGGACACAGTGAGAGCTGGAAATGCAGGTTTCTGTCATTGGCCTGGATTTAGTGTTAATGTGGCCAACAGCCTGCTGTTACCACATACGGTTCTTGCCTCCAGAACAGGACTTGCAGATGCATTGCAAACAGCATTTGTCAATTCTCAAATCCTTAATCTCTTGCTTTTATTCCCTAACATGCTTTGTAAATACTTGAAATTTCAAAACAAAGGTCATCTAGTCTACTTTTACAAGCTGTTTGAGAAGCATTCAAGATAATACATCCTTTCAAACCAAAAGGATTTTACTTCCCAACATTTTTTTTTACCTTGAATATATTGCCAGAGCACCAACCCTGATATCAGTCATGTGTCTTGGATAACCCGATTCATAGCAGTTTATGTACTAAAAATATTTATGTATTCCATGGTCCTTGATGAGCACAAGAGCAATCTTTCAAAATCATTGCAGTGGATGTCATAAAAATAGAGCTGCAGCCCTGCATCAACTCTGGGTTCAGCTCTCTCTCGGCTGGTGAATTGACTCGATTACAAGAGCAGAATCACAGAACTTTGCATTCCCTCTGCAGGATGGATGGTAGGGGTGATACTAATCTACTTCTCAAAGAAGCAGCAGCTGTCGGCTATTTTCAGCCCCAGGAACAAGGGACCACTTCCCATTAATCCTGAGGTGGGATAGGCGTGGGATGAGGAAGCAAGGAAGCATGCAGAGCCACATGCTGAAGAACAGGAAGGCCTTGAGATCAAAGTTCAGAGTTCAGGTTCTCAGCTCCATGGCTCAGGAACTTTGGGCTTTAACATGAGGGAGAATGACTGGGCTTAGGGTGAGCAGAGACTAGGACGAGTCTGTTCTGTCAGGGTAAGGGGGACTCAGTGCTACTGTTGCCGAATGTTCGGTTCTTGCCCTCGATGCATGCCAATCCAATAACAAGGACACAGTTTTTCAGGAAAAAGACAGTTTATTGCTTTGCTAGCAAAGGAGAAACATGGAGGACTCCTGTCCCAAAGGCTATGATTCTGCCCATCAGCAGGAATGAGTTTTCCAAAGAGGTCATTTAGAGAAAATGAGATTAGGGAGGAGAGATCAGGAAGAAGATCAGGAAAAGAAGATCAAGAAGATGATCAGGGAGGAGAAGGTCTGGAAAAGGTTTAGGGAAAAAATATCAGGGAAGAAAAGGTTGGGGAAAAGGAAAAAAAAATATGTAAGTTTTAAAGCGACAAGGGATATAGTCAAAACATCAAGTGGACCCCTGTTACACTACCAGGGAGCCCGGGGCAAATCACTTAAGCATTCTAGACCCTGCATCCTACCCCCTCATCCTAAATGAACTCTAATACACTGTATCTCAGGGACAGTTATGAAGATGCCTCCTGAATAAACTACAGTGTACCTGACTCCTACTGGCTTCTAATGTAACAGTGCTCCACGCCTCCCTAATCTCTCCCCTTCCCTAATCTCAGAAGAAACAATTACCTTTCTTCCCCATTCTAGGCAGTTATCTGTCCTTGAGTACAAACCCACCATAGGAATGAAGTAATCCAGACTTTGGGAATGGTACCATAAGATCTCTCAAATTAGCAAGTGAATTACAACTTTAGACAGAATACATGGAAATGTAGCCTTTGAGTCACCTCTTTAAAAGCCCCCTGTTCCTGCTGATGCGCAGAATCACAGCCTCTGGGACAGAAGTCCTCTTTGTTTCTCCTTTGCTAGCAAAGCAATAAACCTTCTTTTTTCTTTTTCTCAAAACTATGTCCATATCGGATTAGCATTGGGAGCAAGGATGGAGCTTTTGGCAACACTAGCCCCCTGCTTGATACCAAATAGCAATTCACTGAAAAATTGTTGAATAGATGAATGACTGTGTGTACACACACACACACACACACACACACACACACACACACACACACACATATATTTTCCCCCAAACAGGGTCTGGTCTTTGTTAGGTCAGTTCAGGGTTCAGGGTGTCCACTTAGGGGCGGCCAGCCCAACGCTGACATCAGGAGTAGAGGTGCCTCCTGTCAATCAGCGGGCTTTTCCTGACTCATCCAGGAAGGACTCTAACCTTCTTTTCCTGCCCTAAGCCCTCCCCTTCCTGACTGGGCCTTTTAAAAGTTTCTGTACCCTGGAACACGTGTGCCGTTCTCCTGTACACACTCTGATGCACGGGAGAGTTCAGCCTGAGAGCATGTATTTCCAATAAAGCCTTGCCCAGCGGCTTTAATTCACCTCCTTTTGGTCATCTGGTTTTACAAATGGTGCCGAAAACCCAGGAGGGTTTTTCGGATCTCCTCTGCAGGAGTCGAGATCCACCCTCTTCTCTGAACCAGAACTCCTGAGCCAGTCTAGTTCCTTCATCCGGACTGACAGAAGTGAGGTACGTCCCCCTGCATCTCCCCTGACCTTCTGGCTCCCTCCAATTCCGGAGGTCTATCCGTAAGTCACGCGCGTGCCAGAGACCTCCCCGTTTTAAGGCCTCAAGGACTGAGGAGATGTCCTAGTCCTTGTATGAGCCACCTGACTCAGTTTGGGCCCCCAGAGGGTTACAGGGACGCCTCAACCCCCTGCCCGGCCCTCCGTTCCTCAGGTGAGTGCGATTGGATTCGGGGACGCCTTTTTCTGTTCTCACCCACCCCCACGGGCACCAGAAGGTCATGGGAAATACCGAGTCCTCCTGAGACCCCAAAACTCCATTGGATTGTCCATGTTCCAAGTTTGCCAAATTAGGACTCACTCCAGACCCATGCTGTACATTAGCCTGGCCCCAGTATGGCCTAGACTTTGGGTCAAAATGCCCCCCAAAAGGAACATTTGATTTTGAAATCCTCACTGAAGTGGCAGTCTCTGTCGCTAGATGGGAAATGGACATAAATTCCTTTCACCAAGGCTTTGTTGGAAAGTACGCTCTCGCCCCACCCCCTTTCCCATCTGTTCTGTCCTCTCAAGTTCTCGCTAGAGAAAATCTCAAGCCCCTTTCCCATTTGTTCTTCTGTATCTCCTTCCTCATTCTCAGATCTACACATGCGGCTGCCATTCTGTCCCATTCCCTACCCAGACCCCATCTCCCCTTGCGCTCCCCTCCGGCGGAGTACAGCGCCATCTTCCTGGGAGGCGGCACTGGCCTCAGTCCCAGGGCCGGAGGGCAGAGACGCGATGGGTGGAGCCCTCCCGCCCTGGGGTCCCTGCACCTCTTGCTGGCATCCTGGTGCTCAGACGGGCTAGCTGTCTGAAAACCAAGGAAAAAAGTGTCTTTTATTTTACTGGCCGCATCATTTTTTTTCTAAGACTCTTGCTTTTCTTAAGTTCTATGTTTTTTGAGCTCATGACCTTAATCCTTCACATCTAGGATAATGTTTTCTGATCGGTCCTATTTTTATTCAACAATGGAGTTTTTTTTAAAACATCTAACTGTTAGGTCTGGTCAGGGTCTAAAATGTCCAATTAGGGGAACCAGTCAGCAGCTGTGGAGCAGCAGCAAGCCTGACGCCACCAGTGGGCACACCTCCTGTCAATCAGCAGGTTTTCCTGACCTATCCAGGAAGTACTCTGGTCTTCTCTTCCTGTCCCCAAGCCCTCCCCTTCCTGACCAGGTTTTCTTGAAATTCTCTGTGCACGGAAGCTCCAGCACCATTTCTCCTGGACACACTCTGATGGACGGAGAATTTGGCCCGAGGGCGTGTATTCCAATAAAGCCTTGCCGAGTGGCTTAAATTCATCTTCTCCCTGGTCATCTAATCTTTACACTAACATTGCAATAGAAATCCATCTGCAGGCCTTTACTATTGTTGTGTTGTATGTCTGTGTGTGTGTGTGTGTGTACCATGTACATGGTATCAAAATTGGCACAAATAATGAGCGCTCATGAATTAAAATCTAAAAAAATGGATCCAAATATCTTTAATTCATGTGATTTAAAAGGTTCAATTTAAATTGAGTAAACACAAAACTTTATAGATTCCTATATGAAGTTTTAAAGGTTCCTACTGTTGCCTAAGCCCAGAAATTTACAAGGATTGCTTTGGAATATGAACAGAAGGAATTAAAGATTCTAGGTATGGTATTTATTGGAAAGAAAGAGAATATTTTTGATAAAAAATGTACTACTATAAAACAAAATCTGAAATTTTGTTTTACTACTATAAAGATTATTTTATCAAAATAATTTTCTTACATTTGTCAGGTTTTATCACTTGGGAAATTAACTCTTAAAGTAATTAAGGTTTAGGGCTGGGATTGTGGCTCAGTGGTAGAGTGTTTGCCTCGCATGCATGAGGCACTGGGTTCAATCCTCAGCACCACATAAAAAAATAAAGATATTGTGTCCATCTACAAATAAAAAAATATTTAAAAAAAAGAAATTAAGGTTTATACAACTGTGATTACACAAAAAGAATCTAAATCTTTGAGAACTATACTTAATGTAATAACATCAATGTAATTATGGTCCTACTAGCTCTATTTTTATATTAAATGTGTTCATATCTTTCAGATATACAAGCTTTAAAGTAGAAGGTTTTAAAGATTATATTAAGCTGATGTTCTCCAAACTGAACTTGTATGATATTGATTTATATCATTTAATGTCTTATAACAACCTATCATCAATAAGATAAGGCTATTTTTACATCAGAGTAATCTTTTAAATAAATGAGGACCTAATCTATTTAATATTCTGTTAAGATTTTGCAAGGAGCCCTGTCTTACCTGAGATAGTTCTGTCTCCCAGCTTACTACAATGGCTTCAACGTAGGCCAGACCCCAGTTCATTTAAAGATATGTTCAAAGGATTAATTTTGTTGTAAAGATCATTAGGATCTCAAACAGAGATACAATGTATAACAGCCAAAAATTGAGAAAGCTATTACACAAACTATGTTTTTACTGTTGTTAATTTTATTTTGTATTTTCCTTAAACTTTATGACTATTGCCTGTTAATGTTTTACAGAGGTATTACTTCAAGAACAGACAACCCAATTTAATTTAAAATAAATAAGCCATCACCTACAGGACAGATAGACCTTAAAGTTAAAGCCCAGTACCCTTTCTTTAAGACTAGTGAGATTGGCTTGCTGAGTGTTTAAGATCAAGACTTAAAAACTAAAATTAAATGAAAGGGCCAAGAAACACAGTATTTGGCTCTTGCCCTCTGAGTCAGCCTGAATCCAAGGAATAAGGGAACTTCTCTAAAAGGCTCTACACCTCTAGGCCGCAGAACCTCCCAATCAGGGAGATTTCTGAGACCATTAGAGAATTAAAGAGCTGATCAAATGCCATACGATGAAGAGGAGGTCATCCGTTGAGAGAGAGAACCATCTCTCATGCTTCCTGGGGAAGCCACAAGGTCAGCGCCAAACCTCGACCTATCCTAACAAAGATGGCACTAGCAGTGCTAATAAGCTGCTCTCAAGATCCTCAAGGATGCCTCTCAGGAGACCAAAAGGTGACTCTTAACAATAGGTAAAAACAAAAGTCAATTTGACTTGCTTCATCTTAAAACACCTAGCAAAACAGCAAAACCAAGCCGGGCGCGGTGGCTCACGCTTGTAATCCCAGCACTTAGGGAGGCTGAGACAGGAGAATCGCGAGTTCAAAGCCAGCCTCAGCAATGGCGAGGCACTAAGCAACTCAGTGAGACCCTGTCTCTACATAAAACACAAAATAGGGCTGGGGATGTGGCTCAGTGGTC
>CM053413.1:25040309-25116722 GCA_028644305.1 Xerus rutilus | reverse complement strand
CAGAGATCCACTATTGTTCCCATGTCCTTCCCCACATTATGGATCAGCATCACTTATCAACAAGTACATTCGGCATTTGGTTTTCTGAGATTGGCTTACTTCACTTAGCATGATATTCTCCAACTCCATCCATTTACCTGCAAATGCCATAATTTTATTCTCTCTTATTGCTGAGTAATATTCCATTGTATATATATGCCACAGTTTCTTTATCCAGTCATCTATCGAAGGGCGTCTAGGTTGGTTCCACAATTTAGTTATTGTGAATTGAGCTGCTATAAACATTGAAGTGGCTGCGTCATTGTAGTATGCTGTTTTTAAGTCTTTTGGGTATAGACCTAGAAGTGGGATAGCAGGCTCAAATGGTAAGTTCATTCTTAAATGGGTAGCATACTTCAAGAAAATACTTTATGGAGCTGGGGGTGGTGACACATGCCTGTAATCCCAGCACTTAGGGAGGCTGAGACAGGAGAATCATGAATTCAAAGCCAGCCTCAGCAAGGGTGAGGCGCTAAGCAAATCAATGAGACTCTGTCTCTAAATAAAACACAAAAATAAGGGTGTAGATGTGGCTCAGTGGTCAAATACCCAAGTTCAATCCCTGGTACCAAAAAAAAAAAAAAAGAAAGAAAAAGAAAATACTTTATGGGGCTGGGATTGTAGCTCAGTGGTAGAGCGCTTGCCTCGCATGCGTGAGGCCCTGGGTTCGATCCTCAGCACCACATACAAAGCAATAAAATAAAGACATTGTGTCCATCTACAACTAAAAAAATATTAAAAAAAAAAAAAAAAAAAGAAAATACTTTATGATAGTTATGAGTGGCAACAGCTGGGATGGCAGGAAATCCAGATGTTTAAGTAGGAATGGAAGGGCTGAGGGCGTGGCTCAGTGGTAGAGAGCTCCCCTAGCCCGTGCAAAGCCTGCATTGGTTCTCCAGCACTGACTCCCACCCCAAATCTAAAGAGAAATGGAATCACTAGTCATTAGTCACCATTGCCTGCAGCACAAGAAAGGGCTTCCTTCCTCTCAGGATTTCTTCATTCCACCTGTGGCCAGGGCGCCCTTCCCACAGTCTTGCTTTAGGTTCCTCCCTCTGTTTCTGCTAGAAAGCCTTGTCTTGCTCATGCAGCTCCTTGGCCAGCTTCTTAGGCTGTTTCAGGGGCTTCTTGCCCCCTTCACAGCTGGTCATGGTCTCTGCTGCTTCTTCCCCAGACCCTGACATAGGAAATGGCTATAATCTACCCATTGTTCATTAGCTTGTTCCTAACTTTTAAATTGTATGTAGTATTTATTTATTTATTTAGTGATGCTGGGAATGGAACCAATGATCTCATGCATGCTGGGCAATTGCTTTACCACTAAGCTTCATCCCCAGCACCTTTATTCCTTCTTGCTATAGATTTAGGATATTTCAGTACAAGTAGAAGAAAAGGCAATTTATTTTCTTAGATAATTACACAATTTTTTTCTTCCTTTTTTTATTTTGCCAGTGCTGGGGATGGAACCCAGGGCCTCATGCATGCTGGGCAAGTGCTTTATCACTGAGCTACATCCTCAGCAAATTATGCCTTTTTTTTTTTTTTTTTTTTTTGGTACAAGGGATTGAACCCTGGGGTGCTTTACCACTGAGCCACATCCCCACCTCTTTTTTAAATATTTTAATTAGAGACAGGGTCTTGCTGAGTTGCTTAAGGTCTCAGTAAGTTGCTGAGGCTGGCTTTGAATTTGTGATCCTCCTGCCTCAGTCTCCTGAGCCACTGGGATTATAATCATGTGCCACTGCACCTGCAAATTATGCCACTTTTATGTTTCCACAAAGTATGACACAGCCCCTTCCCCCATCTTCATCAATGCTGGATGTTAGCATATGCTTTTAACTTCTCTCCAGCTTCTAGAAAGAAATCAAACCTTAACCCTGTTTCCTCTTGCAGTATTCAAACTACCTCTGACTCTACACATCTTTAGGTATATATTGGTCGTTTGTGTTTCTACTAGTACAAATTGTCTTTGCAACCCTACACTCATTTTTCTACTAGGATATTCCACTTTCTCTCTACTAATCTACAGGAGCTCTTTATATATTAGGATCTCCATCATTGTTCAGTTCACATTTTGCACAGGGTTTTGAAGCTTAATGGGCAGTGAAGGTGAAGGATCTGGGACCTTTGCTAATAGAGGAAGAGTCCACCTGGGGGATGTCCATAAAGGTTGGTTCTGGGCAGCATGGGGGTTACTCATGAGAGGAAATGTTGAAGAGGGAGAGAACAAGGACCCAAGGTAGAGAAGGGCATCTGAAAGGAAGCATATAGAGTAAGAGGATCTTAATGGATGAGCCCTTCTGAAAGAACTGGGTGGAGTTGCTTTTAATTCATCTAAACTTACCTTACTTATGACAATCAGCTCTTCCACTTACCTATTACTGCAGGGAAGGATGCCAAGACCACTCCAATGATTTTCAGAAACAGGTGTGTGTATGCAGCTGGAAAAAACAGAAAAATCTACATTCCTCTACCAAACAGGTAGATTTCCCCTTCAACCTTCTCATAGCCAGAGGCCTCCTACCTGCTCCCTGAGTGCTCTGCCCAACTCAGGAATGCACCCCTCTCCCTGAGATTGCTGGAAAATCACCTCCCCCTCTGCACAGTCTGGAATAGAAATGCCTAGTCCTTGTTCTAAAACGCAAAACAGAAGAACACAACAATCCTGCTCCATGGAGAGCCTGCTAGACCCAGCTTTGAGTTACTCTTTGATATATAAAACAGCAGTTTTCAGGTTGTGTCTAAATGTGTGTTACTCCATTTTGTAAAGCAGTAGTTTGCCATAGCTACTGTGCTTTGAATCTAAGTGCTGAGGTGAAATGACTATACCTTATTTATGAGCAAATAACCATCACGTGAGCCAGGCGTAGGGGCTTATCCATAACCCCAGCAACTCTTGGGAGATAGGAGAATCACAAATTCAAGGCCAGCCTCAGCAACTTGGCAAGACCGCGTCTCAAAGTAAAAAATAACAAGGTCTGGGGATGTGGCTCAGTGGTAAAGGACCCCTGGGTACAAAAAAAAACAAAAAACTTCACCATCTGCCTGGCAAACCATAAGGCACACGTTGATAAGTAATCATGCCAATAAAAATGACACCTGTGATGTTATCTAATTAATCAGCAGCACAGGAATGCATGGGCATATCAAACTCACATCAGAAAAATCAGGCCCATGAGGTTATCAAACATCACATCACCAAATGAGGCAGCCCTCTCATTGGAGGCCCATAAAAGGAGAAGCATACAGAGACTGGGCACAGCAGCACTCTGACCACATCACCTGGTCACTTGTCACCAGCCTTGCCTAGGAAAATCACCACAGTGATGAACCTCTGAACCTCTGTCCTTAGGCTTGAGCAGAGTGCAATCTCTCCTGCCCATGACAACCTTGCCCAGCCCTCTCCAGGTGACATCTCAAGTTAACACTCCAGGCTGACACCGTGAACCTGCCATCCATCCAGACCTTGGCCTAGAATAAGTTCCTGCGCTTTTACAGTTGTGCACCCTGCACAGGTTCTTGATCTTATCTGACCACCTACAGTGACTTTTCCCATTCCTACCTATCTGCTCTCTGCCTTTGCTCTCAATTCACCCCCTGAGCGCCTGTGGCTGGCTTAACCATTTCTTAGCCTTTCTGAGACCCATTTACATACCATTGTGTGAAGTAGATATGTGACTCCAGTGGTAGAGATATTAGAAATTAAGATAGGAATAAAAGAACTTGTAATTACCTGGCTTATGACTGCCAGGTGACCCACTAGTATTCTGTGAACGGCCACATGAAAGTGGTGGAGCCTGGGAATTGATCGTGGAAAGTCACAAACTTGTTTGTTGTTCATTAATGACATAGCTCACTCATGGCATGCTGTACTTCTACCATTTTCAGAGAATCCTGTCTGTGGTTCCTGTCCTGGGCCCCTCAAAATCTTACAGACTCACTTGAATCCAAGCTTCTCAAAGTCAGTGGTAGGACATGAGGAGGAAAGTGGCCTTTACAGAAATCCACAGCCCTGATCATTTCCAGCCCTGTGCACCAACCAGAGACCTGAGCTCAGAAACAGCTTGCTTCTTGGGGCTTTGAACCTAGTTTTGTGATTGCTGCCAGGAGACCACTGAACTTAGACCTTGATGACATAGTTCTCCATTACCAATCTAGCAAACACATCCAGCGGCGTCATACACTGGGCTTGAATCAAGAGATCTTGATTCTTACCATTTAACATCTTACCGTGGAGTAAAGCTTAAGTGGTTAACTGGTTAAGGTGAGACCTAACTATGAATGACTGGTTAGCTTTCATTTTCTTGGGTGTATTGACATTTCAAATGTTATACCAAGCTGGCTGCAGTGATGCTTGCCTGTAATCCCAGCAACTCAGGAGGCTGAGGCATGACGATCACAAGTCCCAGGCCAGCCTCAGTGATTAAGCAAGACCCTTAACAACTTACCAAGTCCCTGGGTTTTAGTCAACTTTTTTGCTTCTGTGACTAAAGAACACAACCAGAACAACTGTAGTTGAGGAAAAGTTTATTTGAGGGCTCATGATTTCAGAGGTCTTAGTCCATAGAAGGTGTTGGGTAGAGAGATGGCAGCTAGACAAAGGGGGGGCTGGGCATCTGAAGTTACCCGCACGTGTCAAATGGTCGACTGCTCACTGCTCTGACATCAACAATCACTAATGAACAGCTGACCTCTGAAATTGGCCCATATCTGTTACTGGGCCTCAGCCAACCAAGAAGAGACGCCTCTTCATGAGAATCCCCCTCCCTCAATCTACCCATAAAAGGGGCCTCTCCCAGTCTTGGGCACAACTTCCCCGGCCCACACTGTGGACTGGTGAACCTCGCCAAGAGTGGACGCCAATAAAGCCATGCTTTTACCCTTTTGGCTAATGGTCGTGGTCTTTACCACTGATCTGATCTTACAGAAGGCCAGCTCCATTCCTCTGGGCTCGAGGTGAGGCTGAATATCATGACGGAAGAGTGTGGTGGAGGGAAGCAGGTCACATGATGATAAGAAAGCACAGACTCCGCTCATCAGATACAAATACATACCCCATAGCCACGGCCCGAATGAACCACTTCCTCCAGCCACACCCCACCTGCCTCCAGTCACCACTCAATTAATCCCCACCAGGGATTAATTCATTGATTAGGTTAAGGCTATAACCCATTCTCCTCTAAACCTTCTTGCATTGTCTCACATGTGAGCTTTGGGGGGGACAACTCACATACAAACCATAACATCCTGTCACAAAACAAAAAAATAAAAAGGTCCGGGGATGTAGCTCAGTGGTGAAGGGGTGTTAAATCCCTAGTACTCAAAAAAGAAATCAAAGTTTATTCCAAAGCAAATTAATTCCTTAATATACAATGGATAGATCTGTTTGGGAAGTCCGCAGCAAGTAGGAAGAAACTTTGTACCTGTTGAGTGGAAAGGAATAGAATCCCTCCTCCTCACCCCTATAACCTTCCCCATTCCCAGAAAAGGACAGGTGAGGTCTCAGCCTGGGCTGCCCCTGGTGCCTTCCACACCACCCCATTACAACATTACTATTGCAGAAATATGAATTTCGTTAATTTTGTTCCCTCATACCCCCCACAGACTCAGTATAAATATTTGTTAAATGAATAAACAAATATAGACATGTTATGATTGCTAGGGGAAAATATTCAAAAGACTTGGCTTGCAAAAGTGAGTCTATTTACGTTAGAAAGCTTGTTTGGAGTGTACGTGGGATGCCTCCCCTGTCTCTCCCTCTGAGGGTGAGGCATGCAGCTCCACATCACCCCAAACTGCCAAGCAACAGAATTTTCCTCTTGAGAAACTGGTCTGCTGTGAGCCAGGCGTGGTATTGCATGTCTGTAATTCCAGCTACTGGGGAGGCCGAAGCAGGAGGTTTGCAAGTCCTAGCTAGCCTAGACAATTTAGAGAGACCCTGTTTCAAAATCAAAATAAAATAAAATGACATTTTAAAAATGGCTAGGAGGGGGCTGGGGTTGTGGCTCAGCGGTAGAGCGCTTGCCTCGCATGCGTGAGGCCCTGGGTTCGAACCTCAGCACCACATACAAAGCAATAAAATAAAGACATTGTGTCCATCTACAACTAAAAAAAAAAAAAAAAAAATTTTTTTAAATGGCTAGGAGGTAAGTAGCTCAGGGATAGAGCACCCCTGGGTTCAATTCCTAATATGAAAACAAAACAAAACTTCCAATGAGATTTTTATTTTTTATTTTTTCTCTCTTTTTTTTGGTACTGGGGATTGAGCCTGGAGTGCTTTCCCACTGAGCTACATCCCCAGTCTTTTTCATTTTATTTTGAGACAGGGTCTTGCTAAATTGCCCAGGCCAGCCTAGAACTTGCAATCCTCCTATCTCAGACTTCTGACTCGCTGAGATTCCAGCCATGCATCATTGTGTCAGAATATTTTTATCTGTCAGATGGGTACAAAACAAAAGTTTGGCACAGTACTCTTTTGGAAAGGCTGTGGAGAAGTAGGCAGGCTTTCACACTTCAGGTGAGCATATAAACTGGCCTCACCCTGTGGAAGACAATTTGTCCACACCTCTCTGTCTCAAACTTGTTGCTAATTGCACAATACCACAGACTTGGGGTGAAGTTAAGAAGAAAAGAGCCTTATTTTGGCTGATTGTTCTGGAGATTCATAGTGGGGGACCTGAACCTAGAGATGGCCTGCTTGCTGGCAGAGTTCGGTGGCAGCACAGAATCACATGGCACGAGACACCCAGTGTGTGTGCGTGTGGATCCTCAGATCTCGTCCCTCTTGTTATCATGCAACCAGGATTCAGTCATGGGGTACTAATCTGATGACTTTATCTAATCCTAAACACCTCACAAATGCCCCACCACTAAACACCGCAGTGGGATTAACTCTCCACCCTCTTAATACCTTACAGTGAGGATTAAACTTCACAGCGGGAATGAGTTTCAGAGGAACAAACCATATTCAAATCATACCACCCTCAGCATTGCAAACGTGTACAACCTTTGACCTAGAAATCCACCAGGGTGTTTATCCTAGAGATATATTGACATGTGCAAAATAACATCTGTACATTGCAGCAATTTTTGTAAAGAAAATATTGGAAATGATGCAAATAATATCAGCCAATGTCCATCTGTCTCAGTCAGTTCAGGCTGTTATAACAAATGACCATCAACAGTGGCTTCAACTACAAACATTGATTTCTCACAGCTCAGAGGCTGGAGGTCTGAGATCAGAGTGCCAGCAGGGTCAGGCCCTTGGTGAGGCCCTGCTCCTAGTTATATGCTGGAATGGTCTTTCCTTGGTGAATACAGGCAAAGAAGCAAGGTCTGTGTTGTCTCATCATATGAGGCCACTAATTCCATCATGAGGACTCTACCTGATGACCCAAACACTTCCCCAAAGCCCATCTCCAAATACCATCATATTGGAGATTTGGATTTCGATTTAAGAATTTTGTGGGGCCAGGCTCTGTGGTTCACACCTGTAATCCCAGTGGTTTGGGAGGCTGAGGCAGGAGGATCACAAGTTCAAAGCCAGCCTCAGCAACTTAGCGAGGCTCTAAGCAACTCAGTGAGACTCTGTCTCTAAATAAAAAATAAAAAGAAGAATTTTGTGAGGACACAAACATTCAATCCATGCAGATGCTGTTTTCCAAAATGGCATGACTAATTGTTTTCTTAGCCGAAAAAAGAAAGGTGAAGAACAGTGTGTCCATGTTTATCAGCATGGCTGGATTCCTAGGCATGTGGTCAGTATGCACTTTCCCAATCGGTTGGGTCCACGTAACATACTTTAAGCAAGGGGAGCAAAAATGTATATGTCATTTCTGGGAGGAAACTTTTAGGGGCCAGTGAACAGTTTGTCATGTTCCCTGACCCTGTCATTGCAAGCGTGACCCTCTTAATGGTCAAGAGTCTGTTGGCTTGCAATTCCAGATGAGGAAAATGTGAACTGAAGTTACCAGCCAACCCAGGTGTGCTGAGAAAGAAGCCTCTGAGATGTCTGAATGGCCGGTGCAGCACATCTCACTATACTGTGACTGATACAGGATGCTAGACCACTTGTGGTGCAAAAAAAGAAAAAGGTAGAAAAAGTAAGTCTGTAATGGTATTTTCTTGTTTATTGATATACAGTGAAAATAAAAAACAATGGTTTCCTGAAGATAATGGAATTGGGCAAGAACTGGAAGGGAAACGAATAAATATTCATTACTATACAATGTTTTAAGGTTTTATTTATTTTATTTATTTTGATGCTGGGGATTGAATCTATGCCCTAGCGCATATGCTAAGCATGAACTCTACCACTGAGCTACACTCCCAGTCAATTCTGTTCTGTTTTAGAACTATGTGATTATATTACGTTTTCAAGTATGTCTGTCTGTCTATCTATCTATCTATCTATCTATCTATCTATCTATCTATCTATCTATTTTTGTGGCACAATGGTTATTGAACCACTGAGCTAAATCCCCAGCCCCCTACCCTGTTAAAAAGGTTTTTGAGCCAGTTGCAATAGCACATACCTGTAATCCCAGCCACTCGGGAGGCTGAGGCAGGAGGACTGCAAGTTCAAAGCCAGCCTTAGCAATTTAGTGAAATCCTAAGCAACTTGGTGAGACTCTGTCTCTAAATAAAATATAAAAAGGGCTGGAGATGTGGCTCAGTGGTAAGTGCTCCCAGGTTCGACCCCTGATACAAAAAAAAAAAAATAATTTTTAGACAGAGTCTTGCTAAATTGCCCAGGCTGACTTTGAACTTTTGATCCTCTTATCTCAGCTTCTTGAGACAGGTATGTGCCACCATACCCAGCACTTTTTTAAAAAAGTAAATAGTAGCATAAGGATACTATAGAAAAGTGGATGTAAATGCCAGAAGAAGTAGTAAAAGTCATTGAAAGTGGTGGATTCTAGAGAGTGGAATCTGGGGAGAGGGTTGCTACTTTGCCTTCAGAATTGTCATTAGATAATTTTAAAACTATGTGCATCTCCTACTTTAATTTTTAAAAATTAAGAGAGGTGTAGTTCAGTGGTAGAGTACTCACCTGACATACTCAAGGTTCTGAGTTTAATTCCCAGCACCACAAAATTAATGAATTAATAATAAACAATTAAGAGAGCCAGGAACAGTGGTACACACCTGCAATCCCAGTACTGGAGGCTGAGGCAGGAGGATCCCAAGTTTGAAGCCAGCCTTAGCAACCTAGTGACACACTGTCTGAAAGAGAGCTAGGAATGCATGTCAGTGGTAAAATGATATCCCCAGTAACAAAACCAAACCATGGAGAGCAACCACACCGAATTTGTCCACATCTCTAGTCTCTTGCATTGGAAAGTGACATAAAAATGGAATTTTTTCATCTCCACAAGTAACAAACTTTTATTTTTAAAATCTTTTTACTTATTTATTTTTGCGGTACTGGAGATTGGACCCAGGGGTTCTTTTACAACTGAGCGACACCTTCAGCTCTTTTTATTTGGAGACAGGCTTTCACTAAATTGCCCAGGCTGGCCTTGAATTTGCATCCTCCTGCCTCAGTCTGCTGAGTTGCTGGGATTCCAGGTGTGCCCCACTATGCCCGGCTACCATCAGAGCTTTTATGACATATTAGGACCACATTCTTCACCAGACGAGGCACTTGACTATTTTCCCATTGCCTTCAAAATAAAACCCAAGCCAGCTGGGCGTGGTGGCACACACCTGTAATCCCAGCACTTTGGGAGGTTGAGACAGGAGAATCGTGAGTTCAAAGCCAGCCTCAGCAAAGGCGAGGCGCTAAGCAACTCCGTGAGACCCTGTCTCTACATAAAACACAAAGTAGGGCTGGGGATGTGGCTCAGTAGTCGAGTACCCCTGAGTTCAATCCCCGGTACCTAAATAAATAAATAAATAAAACCCAAGCCTCTGTGACAGAACAGAACCCTCATCATCAGGCCCCCACTGACCTGCCTGTCTCATCTGTCTACACCTCTTGCTCAATCCAACATAGTTTTCAGTTTCTCAAAGGAACTACTTGTCCTTTTGCCTCCAAAACATGTTGTTCCCTCTTCCTCACTCTTCCCCCACTTCATTTCAAACCATCCTTCTGTTTAGGCATGCTTCCTCTAGAAAGCCTTAACTAGCAACCGGCTCCAGGTTGGGACCTGTCTGATCTGTTTCCAGAGACCCTTGACTTTCATCAGAGCAACATCAAGCAGGACTTTACGCAAGATACTCATTTCTTTCTCTATCTGGTCTCACTTTCGGACTGGAAGTTCCATGGGGGTGGCGATTTTATCTGTTGTCTTCAACATTGTGTCCTCAGCTCTTGTTCCATGGTGGGAATTCAATAACTATTTGCCAAATAAACAAATAAACAAGATTCAAAGCTGGGCACTGTGGTGCACGCCTGTCATACCAGCAGCTCCAGAGACTAAGGCAGGAGGATTGCAAGTTCAAAGCCAAGCTCAGCAAAAGCGAGGCACTAAGCAACTCAGCGAGACCTTATATCTAAATAAAATACAAAACAGGGCTGGGGATGTGGTTCAGTGGGTGAGTGCCCCTGAGTTCAATCCCCAGTACCCCCAAAAATAAAATAAGATAAACAAGATTCAATTCAGAACAAAGTCTAGGTTGATATTTGACTTTTAATCCAGTAGAAACTTAATAATTATCTTTGCCTTTCTGTGCTGAGGTACAGTGCTAAGTCTGGTAATTTCATTTTGAATACTCTCAAGTTCTTCCACTGATCCAAGCTGGCTGGCAGCCCAGACATAATCTAGAATAATACCTCAGGCTTGGCTGAAAGCTAGCTTCTGAACTAAAGGTAAATTATAATAGTGTGTTTTTTCTTTAAAAAAATAAAAACCAACTTGGGGTGTAGCTCAGTGGTAGAACACTTGCCTGGTGTGTGTGAGGCTCTGGGTTTGATCCCCAGCACTACAAAACAATAACAAACTAAAATCAAAGAAATATAAAATAAAAGCAATAGATTCTCAAACTATCCTAATGTAAGGGAATGGTAAAACCGTGTAGTTACTGAGTAAAACCTGGCATACAGACTCTTTTGATAACTTAATAAACTTAATAAACTTTGATATGAACAAATTACAACTGACACCTGCTATTGCTAAGTATCTGGAGTTCTATTTAGTTCTTGCAAGAAGCCAAATCTGCCTTTTACCTATTATGTCTCTATTCCCCAAGGAAGTGAGATAAAAGCCCTTCTAAGTTTCCATACTGAGACATTGTTTTGTTTTCCTGAGCCAAAAATCTGTAATTTCTCATTAGACTGTCAATAGCAATATTGAAGATGAGCAATTTCACTTGAAGCCAGCTGTACCGGGAACAAATGTCACCCCCAGAGATTGTATAGTGTGTAATTAGGAAGAAGGTATTGGCAGATGTAGTGAGAGGAGGGAGCAGATAAAATGTTTCTCTAGGGTGGCCCCAGTGTGCATCTTACGTGGAATCTGAAGAATGGATTTAACCTATACCAGCCTGTAAAAAAGGTTTCAGTGCCACAGAGAAATTTTTAAAAAAATAAAAATAAAGTGCTGGTCATGATGGTGCACACCTGTAATCTTGGCAGTTTGGGAGGCTGAGGCAGGATTGCAAGTTCAAAGCCAGCCTCAGCAACTTAGCGAGGCCCTAAGCAACTTAGAGAGACTGACTTAAAAAAAAAAAAGACTAGGGATGTGGCCCAGTGGTTAAGCACCCCTGGGTTCAATCCCCAGTACTAAAAAATAAAAAAATAAAATTAAATAAAAATAAAAACTTTGGGAGGGAGTTCAAATTATCCAAATTTATTCTTTTAAGTTGTCATTACAGGCATCTATTTCTTGATGTTGATTGACATTTTTTAATAGGAAATGATGTCAAGTGGAAAAACACAGAAAAGAGTGTATAATATACTAATTAAAAAGAGGAGGAAATAAAAACATATGTTTGTAGATGTGTAGAATATTCTTGGAAAGATACACAATGAAGTCATAATTATGGGAACTGGGCAGCTACTGGAAAAGAGGAGAGAGAATTTCACTATATACCCTGTCAGTTCTTTTGTGTTTTGAACCATGTGAACAAATTAATTATTCAGAAAATATATTAATTAAATCAAAATAAATAATATGAAATTAAAGTAAAATCAGATGAAGTGAAACAAAATGTTGATAGTAGATGGCAAAACCATAGTTTATGTTCTGAATTGGGAAAAAAAATGGCAGTACTCTGTCAAACATCAAAACAATTAAACAGAACTGGGCTCCACGGTGCTCGCCTGTAATCCTAGCAGTTTGGGAAGCTGAGACAGGAGGATTGAGAGTTCAAAGCCAGCCTCAGCAATGTGGCGAGGTCCCAAGCAACTCAGTGACACCCTATCTCTAAATAAAATACAAAGAGGAATGGGGATGTAGCTCAGTGATTAAGTGTCGCTGGGTTCAATCCCTGGTACCAAAACAAACAAACAAACAAAAAACAGTTAAACATATTTTTTATCTATAAAATCTCTAAATCGGGGCTGGGATTGTATCTCAGTGGTAGAACGCTTGCCTCGCATGCATAAGGCACTGGGTTTGATCCTCAGCACCACATCAAAATGAATAAATAAAGATATTGTGTCCACCTACAACTAAAAATTTTTTTTAAAAAAATCCCTAAGTCTGAAAGCTATTTCAAAAATTGGTTTTGGATGGGGGTGTAGCTCAGTAGTAGAGTACCTCTTTAGCATGCTAGAGGCCCTGGGTTCCATCCCCAGCACTGCAAATAATTAATTAACTAACTAAATAATTAAAGTATGATTTTTTTTCAATAAGCCAGTATTAAATAAATGCATTATCATTCCAGATAAAGAAGACAAAAGCACTGATTTGTCCCATCACTGGGATGTTGACTTTTTTTGGAGGGGGGTTACTGGAGATTGGATTCAGGGGCACTCAACCACTGAGCCACATCCCCAGCACTTTTTTTGTCTTTTATTTAGAGACAGAGTCTCACTGAGTTGCTTAGCACCTCTCTTTGCCTGAGGCTGGCTTTGAACTCATGATCCTCCTGCCTCAATCTCCCAAGCTGCTGGGATATATAGAGGGATGTTGACTTTGGCCATTAGGTTAATTAAGGTGATGTCAGCCAATTTCTCCATTGTAAAGTCACTCTCAATCCTTGTGGTGGTTTGTGTGGAGTCTTCGAGGTTGGGTAGCTATCCTTTCCCAGAGCCAGCTTTCATCACCCTTTCTAGCATCCATTGATGACCTTCTGGTACCACCATTCCTCCTTACATGTTAGTTGATATTCTACTGCAAAGAAGAGATTTCCATTCTGCCTCTGTTGTTTATTTCTCTTTTTCCTTCCTTCCCTTTTTTCTTCATTTATTTCCTTTAATCAGCATATACTCATGGATTTTTATTTTATTCAAAGGGTTTAAATCTCTTACTATTGCTATTTATTTTGTTGCTTGCTTTGACACGGATTTGGCTAGTGGGAATCCTCCCTTTGCAATTTCAGCAAGAAGGCCCTTATAAGACACAGACTGTTGAGGCCTTGATCTTGGACACTTGATACTTCACAGCTTCCAGAACTATGTGAAATAAGTCCTGATCTTTTAAAATTACCTAGCCTCAGGTATTTTGTTACAGAAGCACAGACTATGACATCCACACTCTCTCAAGCTCCATTTACTTGCCTTCCATTTATATCTCTACCCACTGCAAGCTGAGTTTATTATGCCCTGTCTCCAAATCAAAATTTACCTCCTCTCTTCAGGATCAGCAATAATCAGGGCTGAGGTAGCCCATACTGACGCTTCTGTATGGACTTGAAAAATGATACTTGCATCTGTCAGAAAATAGTCATCTTGAGCATGCCAATCTGCGATGTCCTCAGTGTGCATGGTGCCTACAACCATGTGTGGGGACTCCATCAGCAGCCTCCTTCCAGCTATCCTGAAGAATACACTGTGACCATTCCTACTTCCGGAATTGCTGTCTTCCTTTGGCAACTGTGATACCACACAATATATTCTTGTTGCTCCTTTCTCATTCCCTCAATCTCTTATTCTTTAATATCCAGTCCATTTCAGAGTCTTGTCTGGTTTGTCCTTTTTTGTTACTTAATTCATCTCTCTGAATGATGTCAATCACTTTCATTCAACATTTACTAGTGTCCTGTCATGCATTGCTTTAGGCACTGACCACTTGCGATTTCCAAGTACACACTGATGAATTACAAATGTGTCCCACACAGACTCACATACACAACTGCCTCACTGAACTTGACCTTGGATACCTCTAACTTCATTTGTTGAGAACTGAATTCATCATTCTTTTCTCCAGATCTATTTTTCCTGGGTTCCTTATTCTAGCAAATCATGCACATTCAGTTGCCCACTTCTGAAAGCTAGTCATCCCCTACTCTTCTCTCCCACCCAAGAAACTAGTGAGTCTTATCTGTCTGTTTCCTACATTCATCCAGGCTTCACCCACTCCTTCCCATCCCTGTTTCCACCACTCTGGTCTCCGCTGCAGTCTAAGCTGTTATCATCACCTCTCTTATCAAATGCTGCAGCAGGCTCCCACCCCTCACTGCCTCCTGGCCTTCTGCCTGTGCATTCATCCAGGGGACTCTTCCCATGACAAAAGGCTGATGTTGTCCAGCTCCCTATAGTGTTTTTTTGGCTCTCAGAATTTCAGTTCTGGGCTGGGGATGCAGCTTAGTGGTAAAGTGCTTCCCTGTTTCCCTAGCATGCATGAGGCCCTGGGTTCCATCCCCGGCAATGTGAAGGAGGAGGAGAAGAAGAAGAGAAATTAAATTCTTCACTTGGCTAATAAGAAGAATCCTGATTAGGCATCTCCTCTACTTCTCTGCCTTCATTTCTCTCTATCTCCTCCTTTCCTTCATTCGCTTTCACTCATCCATTCTTCCCTCCCCACCTGCAGAACTTCTTTTAGTTTCTTAACATGTTTTCTCTTCTCGTCTCTAGACCTTTCCCTGTGCTGTCGCCTCTGCTGGAATAGCCCATTTGCAGCTCTTCTACCCTTTCGCCTATAAACTGAGTTTATTATGCCCTGCCCCCAAACTGATATTCACCTTCTCTCTCTAGGATCAGCCACAACCTGGGTTGAGGCTAACCTATACTAACGCTTTCACAAGAACTGGAGAAATGATACTCCTAAAATCACACCACTTTTTTCTGCAGGCTTCATCAGAGATCTTATTTTATCCAAGTTGCCTTCCTCGAGCCCTCAAATCTAGGGCAAAGTTCTCTTTTGTGTTGCCTGAGCAAGTCAGCAGCATTTATCACAGTCTTGGATAAGTTCCTGTTAATTGCCCTGTCTCCCTCTAAATGTGAGCATTTAAGAAGGTAGAGATCTTGTCTTTCTCTTTAGTTTTTCATCTTTGGGATCTAGCATGGTAACTGGCACATGGTTGAGTGTTCAATAAATAAATGTTGAATAAATGAATGAATAGTTGGAAGAGTGTAGGATATGAAATCCAAAAATCTTGGTCCTGACTCCCCACTGGACTTCTGGAAAGTCGTTTTTTTGTCTCAATATGTAATATGGAGCTATAGAGTATGGCCATTTTAAAACACGGTCCCAAAGTTCTTTGACATTTCTCCTACTGAGAAGTAGGACCTATGTCTCCTCTCTTATAAACTAGACTTTGTAATTTATTGCCCAAAGAGCATGAAAAAAATTTGATGTTTTGGCAATTTTGGAGCTCCAGTCTTAAGAATCTGACAATTTCTGTTTCATTTCTTTTGGGATGCTTGCTTGTGGAACACAGAAAATGCACTATAGGGAGAGAACTCCCAGCAGAGCCCAGATGGAAAAGCTGTACCTGGAAGGAAGCCGAGATATTCCCTTTCATCTTGATCTCTGTAACTACTTTCTTTTTTTTTCTTTCTTTCTTTTTTTGGTGAAACTGGGTATTGAACCCAGGAGCACTCTGCCACTGACCTACACTCCCAACCCTAATCTCTGTAACTAGTCTATAAAACAAATTATGACCTACTATATCTATTCTGGCACAAAGTGTTGTACATATCAGGTGATCAGTAACACTGTAGGTCTATGCTGGGCAGGATGTGTTCACGGAATAAACAGGTTGCTTATTATCATACAAGTGTAGTTGTAACTTTTGTGATTAAGAGTTTCCATATGAAGTATAAAACTTTTAGGCAAAGGTTAAAAATAAATAATTGGGTGTAAATCTTTCTAACACAAGTATATTATTCAAATGCATGACTTCATTAATTTGACAAGTCCGTTTTGTAACACAAATACAAAGGGAATAAAGCTGAACTAGTCCGTCTTTCCCATCATCCTTGTATGTCTCTTGTGTTAGTGCAAATGATTGGAAACAAACCATCAGAAAGCGGAGAGATTGCGCTCTCACCTGCTCCCTTTATTTCCTTAAGTAAATAGCATAAACAATATACATAATTCTTTCCTTCCCTTTTTTCTTCCTTTTGGTACTAGGGATTGAATTTAGGTGCACTCTACCACAGAATTACATCCTGAACCCTTTTTATTTTCTATTTTGAGACAAGATTTCATTAAGTTGCTGAGGCTGGCCTTGAACTTGTGGTCCTCCTGCTTCAGCCTCCTGAGCGAGTCACAGAGACAGAGCACCCAGCCAGAATAACCAGGTTGCTTATTAATTCTTTCACACAATGTAGAGATGAAAAGAAAAAGACAGTGAATCCTCTGGGCATCAAACTAACAGAGTATTTTTCTAGGTACTGCAATATTTGTTTCTTTAGCCCGTGTCCACTGATACTTTTATCCTCAGGTTCTCACTCTTAGCTGCTATTTTCAATCTCCTTTTGACCTGTAAAAACTTTGGGCTGAGCCGGGCACGGTGGTGCATGCCTGTAATCCCAGCACTTAGGGAGGCTGAGACAGGAGAATCGCGAGTTCAAAGCCAACCTCAGCAACAGCGAGGCGCTAAGCAACTCAGTGAGACCCTGTCTCTACATAAAGCGCAAAATACGGCTGGGGATGTGGCTCAGTGGTTGAGTGCCCCTGAGTTCAATCCCCGGTACCAAAAAACAAACAACAAACAAACAAAAAAAAATTGGGCTGGGGATGGTGGTGCACGTGTCTAATCCCAGCAATTAGGGAGGCTGTGGAGGAAGATCACAAGTTCAAAGCCAGCCTCAGCAATTTAGTAAGACCATGTCTCAAAATAAAACACAAGGGGGGCAGGGCTGAGGATGTAGCTCTGTGGGTAAGCACCCCTGGGTTCAATTCCAAGCAAACCCCACCAGCCCCCTCCCCTTTTTTTTTTAAGCCCACATCCTACCTTATCAATCTAGGGTGGTGTGCCTGGGGGGATTTGTTAAAGCTCTTGTGATTTACATGCTGCAAAGTTTAAGAAACTCTGGCTTACACTACTTTGTCTTCCTTCGATTGTGTTTAGCGCATTGCCTGGGGAGACTGATGGTCAGATTGAATAACGTCCTATTTGTCAGGAAGGAGAGAAGCGTGGTCTCGTGGTCTCACCCACAAACAAGGACCAGTTAGGCCCTGGTAAAGCAATGAGGGGGAGAGTCCTGCCTTGAAAGCGGTTGAGGGCACTCCTCCACCCTTACCCAGCCAGCCAAGGGCCTAGGGCCCCAGATAATCCTAGTTCGCTGATAAGTTCAGAGGGGCCTCGCTGCGCATTGTGTGTACAAGTGAGGCAAAGGTGAGTACTTCGAGCTCTGGTCTGCACAGGTTGACCTTGGAGTCAACTTAAGAGTCTCTTGAGGCCAAATAGCAGAGTGGCAGCTGTTCCCGAGTAGGTAGAAAGGAGCGTGCAGGCGGCGTGGGTCAGGCCAGCTCTACCCGGGAGAATGCAGGGTAGCCCCCAGAGCTGGGCATGCAAGTATTTAAGGCAAGACCCGGGCCTGCACGTGGCGCAGCAGGGGCGGCTGTACTGGGGCACGAAGTGGCCGATGGTGTGGACTACATGTCCCGACATGCCTCGGGCAGGGGTGCGCCTGCACTAGAGCGGGGCTGGGAGGCCAGGGCCAGGCGTGCGCAGTGGTTGTTGGGAGTGGCGGGGCGGGTCTTCCCCGGCTGTCATCTGTGGCCCCCGGCGCTCGGGCAGGGGTGGCAGTGGCCATTGGCGGAGAGGCAGGCAGGGCGGGTCGCCGCGAGCCGCTGCGGGCTAGGCTGAGCGGGTAAGGCCGGCAGCCGGCCGGGGAGGCACGGTCTGGGCTGCTGCATACCGGCCTGACCATGGCAGCGACACCACTGAAAGTGTGCATCGTGGGCTCGGGGAACTGGTGAGTGGAGGCGGGCTGGCGGCGCGGGCTCCGCCTCCAGGAAGCCTCATTCCCCGGCGGTCTAGAGCTGCGCACCCCGCAGCAGCGTGGGCACCGGGCACCACGCGAGGGGAGGCGGGGTGGGCGACCTCGAGGCCAAGCTGGGCACTGCGCGCCGGGGGAGGCCGCACCGAGGCACTGGCCCGGGAATCTCTGGGCCCTCGTGCCCGCGGTGGGCAACGCGGACAGAGGGCACCGCGCGCCCACGGGCACCTGTCTGCATCTAGGTAACCGCGCGGCGAGCGCACGGAGGCCACCTGCTCACCACGCCCCGGTGTTTTGCGCAATAACCTAAGGTCGTTCTCAATTCTCCCTACCGATAGCCTGGGTCCAGGAATTGCAGGAGGCCCAACTATTAGTATAGTTTTGGTGTTGAGCAAACCGAAGCACAGAGGGCTTGCCACTCGGGTCTCTAGCGGGGCAGGCTCTGCCCTTTAAGGTGCGGTTCTCGTCTCCGCTTCTGATACGTCCAATATCTTGGTAACGCGGTGTCAGGAAGAAGATCCAAGTTCCAACGGGCCTTGTTTCCCAGGGACGTTGAGAGTTCTTCTCTGGGGAGATGTTTTCAAAGCTTTGCATTTCCAGGGCTTGATTTGACATTAATAAAGCATTCCGTGCCAAGCACTCTTCCAAGCACTTTACACGTGGCAGCTCCTTGGTAGTACCCTTTATCAAACTTACACAGTGAGATTCTGTGGTGTGTTCGGGTGAATGTAGAGGAGCGTGGGGAGGAAAGGAGGCAGAATATAGCATTGGCATTTTCAAGCTCTTTGCGTTTGCCTCACTCTTTTCCAATCGCTGAGGGAGTGGTACAGAATCATTTAGAGTCACCGTGCCCTTTTCCTTTCAGGGCTTTTGTTTACCTGTGTGTCTGTGGTCTGACTCACATCCCAGTTCAGCCTTATAGAAGTGCTGCAGGCATGGGCACATGGTATTTGGTCTCGGACTTATTTCTGTTGCAATCAATCTTACCCTCTTAAAATGGAGAAAATACTTCTCCGAAGAAACCTTAGCCTGGTTCTCAACTTTTCCATCCCATCAAGGGATGAACTTTCTCTGCACCAGTATTGCTGACCTCTGTCCATGCACTGAAATGATTCGATCATTGGTCTCTACTCTTCTCTCCCGGACTTGTGATTGAACCCAGGAGTGCTCTCCCACAGAGCTACATCCCCATTCTAATTACTATTTTTTAATTTTAATTTTTGGTGCTGGACATTAAACCAGGGCCTGTCCCATGCTAAGAACATACTGTACTTTTGAGTTATATCCCCAGCCCCCAAACTAATTTTTAAATACCTAATTAAAGCTGGGTGCAGTGGAACATGCCTATAATCCCAGCACTTTGGGAGGCTGAGACAGGAGAATCTTGAGTTCAAAGCCAGCCTCAGCAAGGGCGAGGTGCTAAGCAACTCAGTGAGACCCTGTCTCTACATAAAACACAAAATAGGGCTGGGGATGTGGCTCAGTGGTCGAGTACCCCTGAGCTCAATCCTCGGTACCAAAAAAGAAAAGAAACCTAATTATATTTGATAAGGTAATACAATTTTTTTATGTGTATATGTGTATGTAGTGCTGGGGATCAAACCCACAGCCTCACACATGATAGGCAAGCATTCTGCCATTAAGCTATATGCCAGACCTTTTAAATTTTATTTTGATGCAGAGTCTGGTTAAGTGGCTTAAGCTAGCTTTGAACTTGTGATCCTCCTGCCTCAGCCTCTTTACAGGTGTGTACCACCATGCCCAACTCATTCACGTTTTTAATAAACTAAAAGGTACAATGAAACATCTCCCATCCACTTTTGCCTTCCCAAGAACCTTCTGAAGGAAAATCAGTATTGATCTCTTCTGACCTTTCTGGAGGATTTCTGTTAGACACAAGTGAATGTTTACATATGTTCTTTTCTCCCTCTGTCCTACAAATACAAGGGTATTGGGCAATTTTTTTTCGACCAACAACAGAAAGTTCTGCATATATCATGGAGTCGGTACCTATCCAGTGCAGAGCTTCATTCAGACTTTCAGGTTGACTTTGCCAATTTGGGTCTCAAGGTCACTTCAGTGAGATGTCAGCTGCCCTGTTGGACCTGCCACTGGAAAAGCACCCATTTAGCACATGTTCTTTTAAAATTAGTTTCCTCTCCTATAAAATTCCACAGATGACAGCCCTCTCTCCTAATTTAGAAGGTGCAGGTAGAAGTGGCACAGCTTTGCCATGCTGGATTTGAGCCTGAGCAATAGTAGTAAAGCGAACCTCCTGAACCCTCCACTGAGATTTGGCTGCAAGCCCTTGGCTTCTTCATTCTAATGTACTTGGTCATTTTCTTGGCCCACTCCAGCCTGGGGAAATGGACTAGAACTTGGCCAGTGACTCTAAAGCAGAGCAATTGAGAAATAAGCCCACAGTTTGGGCTGGTTGCCTGGCTTCATTAATCACAGGATCAGATGGGAACAGATGTTGGCATCTCTGCCATTGCCTTGGTTGAGTACAGAGCCACTCCAGTCCTAGAGAGAGGATCACAGCCTCCCCAAAGAGATTCAGGAACTTAGCAGCTGAAAACAACACCGAGAGCCCCCAAAGGGTGCAGGGAGTGTTTTTCCTAAGTAGTTACTGTATTCTTTACAGCAGTTCACTGGACACAGTCCCTGCCTGTAGGAAACTTACCTTCAGGGCTTGGAAGATAAGATCAAAAGAAATATAATGTGGAATGGAGATTTGTCACACAGTTAAATGTTACATTTTAAATAGTATTTCTTAAAGAGTGCATTTTCTAAAGACTACTGCACCTGAATTACCACTGAAATTAGATTTGCTGGATCATATTCCCTGAGGGTAGGAAATATTTTCCCCTAAGGGACTTTTAGCCTTCCACTAATTTTATTTTATTTATTTTTTTTAAATTTTTTCTGGCATCTTTTTTTTAAATATTTTTTTTATTTTTTAGTTGTAGGTGGACAGAATATCTTTATTTTATTTTTATGTGGTGCTGAGGATCGAACCCAGTGCCTCACGCACGCTAGGCGAGCACGCTACCACTGCGCCACAATCCCAGCCCCCCTTCCACTAATTTTGAAACATATCTCTAGGAGCTGGACCTACCCGTCCAGATCTGGTCCCTGTCTCCAGAACTCAAAGTTCCTTAAGCAATATTTACCCTGGGGACTTTGAAGTAGCTCCTGTGCTTATGTAAATAAAGGTGTTGTTACTTATAAGCTCATAGCCTCAGCCTCCTAAGTCACTGGGACTATAGGCATGCCCCACCACTCTTGGTTTACTACTTATTTATTTATTTATTGGTACTGGGGATTGAACTCAGGGCACTCAACCACGGAGCCACATCCCCAGCCCTATTTTATGTTTTATGTAGAGACAGGGTCTCACTGAGTTGCTTAGCACCTCACCATTGCTGAGGCTGGCTTTGAACTCGTGATCCTCCTGTCTCAGCCTCCCTAAGTGCTGGGATTACAGGCTTGCGCCACTGCGCCCGGCTTACTATTTATTTTTAAAGCAGTTGACATTTTTCTTCCCCTTCTCCTCCTCCTTCTCTTCCTCCTCTTCCTCTTCTCTTTCCTTCTTTCTTTCTTCTTCCTTCTTTCTTCTTCTCCTTCTCGCTTTCTCTTTTTTTTGGTACTAGGGATTGAACTCCCAGGGCACTTAACCACTGCACCACATCTCCAGTCATTTTTAAATTTTTTATTTTGAGACAGGGCCTCACCAAGTTACTGAGGCTGGCTTTGAATTTGCTGTCCTCTTGCTCCAGCCTCCTGAGCCGCTGGGATTATAGGTGTGTGCCACCACATCTGGCTCCTTTTTTAAAAAAAGAAAATATTGTAATGAAGTTTATTGAGTGATGTTGTTTATTAACAATAAATAAATCATGAGTGAAACAGACATCAAAATGATATTTAGAAAGGCGAATGAACCACACACAAAGAATAATAAAAACTGAGGTTTTGCATTACTGAGAGTCTAGTATGTGTTTGGAAACAGTTTCCAGTGATTCTCACAGGGCAGGGACATACAGGCTGTATTCAAATGTTATTGTGTCAACAGGGAGCAGGTGCCAGGTGGCAGTTAGAGTTTGCACTGTGTGGTTTTTTTCCATGATCAATAGATGGGCCTGTGGGCTGTGTTTATCCAAAAACCTTGGGCAAAGCTGTAGAATCTGCTTGTTTAGAGCACTGGGGACAAGGTGATTCTCTGCCATCCGTGCTTAAGAGTGAGACCACTAGGTCCAGTTTATGAGACCATGGCTTAGATTTTTCTCCAGGGTGCTGTGGGTTGCTCTCCTGCGACGGGGGTGGGGGTGGGGGTCTCTCAGGCCGCCTGTGCCTGTGGTTCTAATATGAATCCACCTAAGTAATTCCATTTACTTGGGTGACCATTTCCCCATGGTATGTGGAGTTGATAACTTGGCCGACAAGGTCATGGGTAGGTGTTTTAGAACAGGCTGATTGAGGTGTGGCCCACCCAAAAGTGTTCTGAAGCAAACATGGAAATAAATATTTGTTAAAGTGAGTCTTAGAGGATATCGATTTCAGTTCCCTTCTCTAGCTTGCTTTTTTTTTTTTTGGTACTGGGGATTGAACTCAGGGGCACTCGACCACTAAGCCACATCCCCAGCCCTATTTTGTATTTTTTTTAGAGACTGGGTCTCACTGAGTTGCTTAGCGCCTCACTGTTGCTGAGGCTGGCTTTGAACTTGCGATTCTCCTGTCTCAGCTCCCAAAGTGCTGCGATTACGGGCGTGTGCCATCGTGCCCAGCTTAGCTTGCATTGTTTTTTTTTTTTTTTTTTTTTTGATTGGTTAACAGGACTTGGGGCCTGCTGAAACTCATCTGCTTTGAATTTATGGGGTCTGTCAAAACATCCAAAACACAAGAATGACTTATGATTACAATGTAAGCAAACTTCAGTGATATATGTCTATATTGGAAAGTAAAGCGTGAAGATACCATTTGCTTGTAATCCTACTAATAGGAAGCCAGTGTGATCACTCAGCTTCTCCACCTTTAATGTGCTTGTGGATCTTTTGGGGATGATGCTGCAGTACAGATTCTGAGGTGGTGGATCTTTTTTTTTTTTTAATTGCAATCAGGGATTGAACCCAGAGGCACTTAACCACTGAGCCACATCCTCAGCCTGTTTTATTTTGAGGCAGGGTCTCACCAAGTTGCTTAGGGCCTCACTAAGTTGCTGAGGCTGGCCTCAAACTTGTGATCCTCTTGCCTCAGCCACCCGAATCACTGGGTTTACAGACATGCAACACCGTGCCCAACCAAAGGGGTAGATCTTGAGTGGCATTTCTAACAAGCTCCCAGGGATGCTTTTTGCTGCTGATCCATGAACTACACTTTGAGAAGAGCCACACTACAGACTGGACCCTATGCTAGTTCTTGTGTGTTTTCTCACAGTCCCTTTACTGTGGGTTACATTGTGGTAATATACACAGTATGAAATTCCCCATCTTAACTGTGCTTTAAGTCCAGCTCAGTACATTCACACTGTCACACACCAATCTGTAGAACTCTCCTCATCTTGCAGAACTAACACTGGATATTCATTTTCATTAAACAACAGATCCTCCTGCCACTCTCCCTCCAGCTTCGGCAACTGACCTGTGACTATGTCTTTGTGATTTGACTGTTCTAAGACTCAAATAAGCAGTCCTGTAAGTGGAACCATACATTCCGTGCTCTTCTGTGCCTGGCTTATCTCACTTAGCATAATTTGTTCAAGGCTCATACATATTTAGCATGTGTCATAATTTCCTTTTTAAGATTGAATAATGTCCCATTGTAAATACCATACACACCACAATTTGTCTATCCATTTATCAGTCAATGGACACTTACTTGGATTACTTTTACCTTTTGGTTGTTGTGAATAATTCTGCCATGAACGTGGTATCAAATACCTATTTGAGTATCTGCTTTTAGTTCTCTTGAGTATATTCCCAGGAGTGGGAGGGCTGGGTCATATGATGATTCTATTTTTAATTTTTTTTTTTTTTACTGGGGATTGAATCCAGGGATGCTTAACTGAGCCACGTGCCCAGCCCGTTTTTATATTGTGTTTAGAGACAGGGTCTCACAGAGTTACTTAGGGTCTCACTAAGTTGCTGAATCTGGCTTTGAACTTGTGATTCTTCTGCCGCAGCCTCTTGAGCTGCTGGCATTACAGGCATGTGCCACTGTTCCTGGCCCTGTTTTAAATTTTCTGAGGATTCATCATACTGTTGTCCACGGCAGCTGCCGCACTGTATAGTCATATCAACAGTTGAAATGCATGAGGATTCAAATTTCTCCACATCCTCATCCAAACTTTTCTGTTTTTGACGTAGCCATTCTGGTGAGTGGGAGGTGGTATATTTATTAATTGCAAAACATCACATGGCTTGTACAGTTTGCATCCTGCATTTCTGCTAAATGTATCCTTCTATGGGAAGCATGTCCCTCTGCAGTTTGAATTTTGGTAGATAGACGCCCTTTTTGTCTCCCTCCTTTTCTTTCAGTGAAGATGTTTGTTGATCTTTTTTTCTCTGTAGTTTCTTCTTTTGATTCCAAGCTTAGAAAGCTTCCCTATGTGGAGATCAAATAAATATTCACCAAGCCGAACCTATTTTTAATATTTCATTTTTTACATTTGCATCTAATATGCAGGTGTTTGATTGTACTTTAAAAGCCCTTTAACTAGAAAGAATTACACAAAACGTTAACAGTGTTTCTGCTTTGGTAGTAAGATTATTCATAATTCTTTTTTCTTCTTTCATGCAACGCCCATATGAGTAAAAGAGTAGATGTTATTTAAACCAAAATTGACCACCCTCTTAACCAGGGAACCATAACTCAGATCTGCTCTGCGGGGAGACAAAATTATGGAATGTATGAGCCCTTACTGATTTACCTCCTTGGACCTATATTTCCTGTTTAGTAAAAGGAAAGATGAACTGGAGGATCCTTTCTGGCCTCAAAAGATTCTGCACCCCAGAAGTGCATGGATCATTCAAATTCTTTCTCTTGTTTTGTACTGGGGATTGAATTTAGGGGAGTTCTATCAATGAGTTACATCCCCAGCTCCCTCCACTCTTTTTTTTTTTTTTTTTCAATTGTGAGAGAGAGTCTCCCTGAGTTGCTTAGTGCTTTGCTAAGTTGCTGAGGTTGGTCTCATACTTGCAATCCTCCTGTCTCAGCCTCTGGAGTTGCTGGGATCACCACGTCCGCCAGGCCACTGAAATTCTGTTGAGTTTTGCCTGACTTGATAAGTAGCCATTCCTTGGCTAATGAGTGGATCCTCATCCTGATTGAAATATCATACCTTCTTAGGAGTGAGAAGGAAGGCCAAGGACTGAGTGAATGGCCAAGGGTTCAGCTGGGGCTTTGTCAAGCTGGAGATCAGGACCTGGTGTCCTTGGAGCTGGGACCCAGGGCAGAAGAAGGAAGCAATGGAGACCCACCTTGGGGTGTGAATCTCTTCTTCTGTGAGAACTACCTGTGTGGTCTCCTGGCTTCCCTTTGTTCATGTAAAAGGCAGGGGGAGTAATAACACTACCTGCCTCAGAGGGATGGGGAAGCGTGAAACAGAATGTGGGTAGACTGGTGAACATTCGAAAGGGGTGGGAGGTGGGAGGAACTCACCACTATGCCTACAAGGACAGCTAAGTAAAGTGTTTGAAACAGGGCCTGACCCCTGGAGGATGCTGGGTCAAGGCTGGTCTTGCCCACCCTGTCCCCTTCTTACCGCTCCTTGCCCTCTTTCTCATCTCCCCCTCCCTCCTCTTGCAATCCCACCTTCTCTGCCCTGTTTCCTTCCTCCTGCCTGTCCTTCCCGGTCCCCCTCTGCTTCTGCCTCCTCCTCCCTTTCCTAGGGTCCTTAACCTCATCCCATTTCTCCTTCTCTGATTGCTCCTCCTTCTATTTCTTCCTTTCTGCCTCTTCCCCCTGCCCCAGCCCCCTCCTGCTACTGACCTTTACTCTGGCCTTCCCTCTGCCTGAAGGCTCCCCTGCCACCTCCCTAGGTGAGGCCCACCTAGCCTTCAGAGTTCAGCCCTAGCTGCACTCTGTCCAGGCTTCCCATGAATGGCCTGACAAGTGTCACCATGTCACCTCCTGTTGGCCACATTGGTCACTGTACTGGAACATAATCAATCTCCATTTATCAGTCTCCAAGCTGCTTTTCTTCCCTTGTATTCCTGCACCTTCATGGGGTCCAGCTTGCATCAATAAATGATTCTACTTTACATCAGGGCAAATATAAATTAGGAAGTATGGACTTTGGGAACAGAATCCAGAGCTGCTGGCTTAGAGTGACAGGGTGACTTGGGTAACTTATTATTGCTCTTCAGTTTCTTCCTCTGTAAAATAGCATGACGTACACTCTCTTGTGGACTGTGGTAAAGAAGAAATTTTCTTGAGTTTTTTTTTTTTTTTAATTTGTAGCACTAGGGATTGAACCCAGGAATGCTGTGCTACGGTTACATCCACAGCCTTTTTTTTTTTTTTTAATTTTGAGACAAGTTCTCACTAAATTTCCCAAGCTGGCCTTGAACTTGCAATCCTTCTACCTCAGACTCCTGAACTGCTAGAATGACGTGCACTATCATGCCTAGCTGAAATAAGATCTTATATCAAATACACACCTTCCCAAGATGCTTTTAAGTTTCACTTGCATAGCATTGTAGAAGTTATGGGTTAGGGTATATGTTGAGGCTTGAGATAATTCATGATTTCATAAATAATGTGGTTTCATGCCTGTGTAAATAAAGATCCAGGACCGCCATCAGCAGACCTGAGTCTCTTGCAGTTCTGACACTCCCTAGCTACAGATCTTTGCTCCAGAGGCCTTCCTGCAAAGCTCTTCCACCCCTTCCCCAGGTAAAGCCCACCTGGGGTTGTATGAGATGAGGCAAGGTTACAATCACTGGGTTTAGTTGGAATAAACTTCCATAATGTTCTTTGCTTATTACATGCTTCCTTGCAAGTTTACTTTAAAAGAATGCTTTAGAGTGCTGTAGTAAATACTACAAGTAGAAGATAATAGCAACAAAAAAGGAGGAAAACACAAGTATTACTAGTATCGTGCCAGATACTACCACCTGCCAAGGCTCAGACTGAGGCCTTTCCAGGTTTTGTGAAGAAGGAAGATTGGGAACAGGTGGGCACATGCCAGAGGGATGGTACCACATGCTAGCACTCAGATGAACCACACTGTGCACTCCTGAGGACCGTGAGCCTTAACAAAGGCAAGCAAGCCAGTGTCATTTGAGTCATGTGTGTGAGTAGCATCCAGCCTGTGGATCTACCCATGATTCCCATTTCTCATTTTGGAAAACACTGGATTCAATCAAAGACCTGGAGGAGACCTTTAGGTCACCTGCTGTGCCTGTCATTTGGTGGGTTGAATAAGCTGGGCCAGATGTAGAATTGGCTGCTAATGCCCGTGACCCACGGATGGACCCATACCTGACTGGGCTTGTACAGTGTCACAACAACTGGCTGGATGTGGAGGCTCCACCAGTGAGGCCATGGGACCCCAAGCACAGCAGTTCACTCACAAACCACCCTCGTGGGTTGTGCTTTGATTTTTTTTTTTTTTAATGTGGTCCTGGCAGTTGAACTCAGAGCCTCATATACCCTAGGAAAGTGCTGTACCACTGAGCCCTAGGCCCAGTGAAATATTTTTTTCTTTTTTTTGGGTACTAGGGATGGAACTCAGGGGTACTCTACCACTGAACCACATCCCCAGCCCTATTTTGTGTTTTGTGTAGAGACAGGGTCTCACTGAGTTGCTTAGCGCCTCGCCGTGCTGAGGCTGGCTTTGAACTCCAATTCTCCTGCCTCAGCCTCCCAAAGTGCTGGAATTACAGGCGTGCACCACCGCACCCCGCTCCAGTAAAATATTTTTAGAAGAGGGTATATTACATATAAATAGACTCAGCTTCCTCCCAAACACTCCCATGGCTCTATTAAGTGAAGCCATTCCTTCCCACTGGTCAGAAGAGGTAACCTGTGCAGCACACCAGGTCCCCACAGTCCCACGTGCTCTCTTTGACCTTGTGGAAGTTCCTTGACGCCAGAACACTATGCACTGACCTGTTGTCTCCCTGAATAGTGAGCAGCAGTTTCCAAGATTAGAATGGAGGTGATAGTGCCAGAGGAGAGATTCCTGGCTCCTTTCTCCAAAGCTACAGGAGGAGAATTGGATTAACAGGTATTTATCTAATGAGCCATCCTGCTGGCATAGAATAAGGTACCGCTGCCTAGCCTTGACATTTATAGCCATTCTTTTGTGAAGGAGGAGGACATCAGAGTTCTAAATCATTGTGCAGAGCAGCCCTTCCCACCCCTGGCTGCATGTTGAGTCACCAGGGAGCTTTAAAAACCACACCCTGGAGGTGCCAATTTCATTGATCTGGGGTGTGGCCTGGGACTCAGGATTTTTAACTCTCCTGGGTAATTCTAATGTGGAGCCAAAGTTGAGAACTTCTGGTTTGGTTTATCTATTCTGTCTTCAGGAAAGGGAAAATTATTGTAATCTATGTTAGAATTATTGAAATTTTTGTGCTCGTTAAAGCACAGAGATCAAAATTCTAGGATGCTAAGGGTAGTGGCAAACAGATGTATTCCCAGTGACTCAGGAGGCTGAGGCAGGAGGGCCTCAAGTTCAAGGGAAGCCTGGGCAACTTAGTAGACCCTGTGTCAAAATAAAAAATAAAAAGAGCTGAAGATGTAGCTCAGTGGTACAATGTCCCCTGGAACTACATCTATTTCATCCCAGCTGTGTGTGTGTGTCCCCAGAACTACACACACACACAGCTGGGATGAAATAGAGCTGGTTAGAATAACAGACTCATGGGGGGAGTAAGGATAAACATCTCCAATGTTCTTCCACATCAGCTAGGCTTGCCCCACCCCCACCCAATTATCATTCCTTATTCCATAATAATTGTTAGAAAAAATAGCAAACGCCATAACATTTGAATTTGCCAGGTGCTCTTTACAACCTTCTTTCATTTGCTCCTCACTCTGGGAAGGCTGCCCAAGAAACAAGTCATTTCTCAAGTTGGAGGCGGAAGCTGATTGGCTCAGCTGGAATCAGGCGCCCACCCACCCAGTCATAGGATTCTACCAGCTGGCATATGGCATAGGTGCCTGCCTGACTGGCCTCCTCTGCCCGAAGCCACAGCTATCTTGAAGATTGATGTTGACTAGATAGGGTTCCTTCACTTCCCTGTGTCCTATGCAGAGACTGTCCATCATTAGAGCTGAACAGAGATGCAGAAAGAAAGGCTGAAGGCCTCCTGGATGCCAGTGGGTGGCGAGGTGGGAGATGGTGGGGTGTATACTGTCTGGGGATCTGGGCCCTGCACTCTTACTTTGCACCTTTTCTGGAACACATGTCAAGAACCACTCAGGTTCTTATCTTGCCATTATGATTCCACCTTGGGCCTGTTACAGTTCATGGGAACACAGTTTATTTTACAGTGGCTACATTTTAATCTCCTTGATGAGTTTGAAATATAGCCTAGTTTCCTTGGAGGCTTCACAAACCCTCTGGTGTCAAGTTCATACTTTTAAGTTTATTTCTCTTTTTAGCCTAGACACTGTTCCAAGATAGTTTGGTTCTTACTGGTTTCAAGGGGTGGTGCTTTTTGACCTTGTACCAAATTCTGGGGCTCTCCTGATCCTAGAAGTGGTCTTTCCAGGTAAGAACAGGCTTAAGTTTCAAGTGGCTTGAGGCCAATACACATCCGGTCTTACACAAGCTCAGCGCGTGAGCCAGAGTCAAATTCAAAAACACAGGTCTTCTGAATTTTGATTGAATGCTCTGTCTCTTCTGCCCAGTGAATTTATCTATCTATCTATCTATCTGTCTATCTATCTATCTATCTATCTATTTATTTTCCATGATTTCTTTTGTAGGGGTTCAGCTGTTGCAAAAATAATTGGTAATAATGTCAAGAAACTGCAGAAGTTTGCCTCCACAGTCAAGATGTGGGTCTTTGAGGAAACAGTCAATGGGAGAAAACTGACAGACATCATAAATAATGACCACGAAAATGTAAAATATCTCCCTGGACACAAGCTGCCCGAAAATGTGGTAAGACTTTGGGGTGAAAAGTACGTGTGGTTGATTCTGCTTGTTGTATCCAACTGAGTAGCACTTGGCACCTAGACACGGGGAAGCTGCTTCCCATTTTCCCAGTTCTTTTCTATTACCAATTACTTGGTTTGTATTGGTTTTCTTGACTCTGAAAATGGGCTTCGTATTAGTTTCCTAGGGCTGCCACCTAACAAAGTGCCATAGATTAAAATTGATGAATTAATTAATTAATTTTATTTTTTTATTTGGGTACTGGGGATTGAACCCAGGGGCACTTAACCACTGAATCATATCCCCAGCCCCCTTTTTTTAAAAATATTTTTTAGTTGTCAATGGACCTTTATTTTATTTATTTATATGTGGTGCTGAGAATTGAACCCAGTGCCTCACGCATGCTAGGCAAGTGCTCTACCACTGAGCCACACCCCAGCCCTCCCCAGCCCTTTTTTATATTTTATTTAGAGACAGGGTCTCGCTAAATTGCTTAGGGTCTTGTTAAGTTGCTGGGGCTGGCTTTGAACTTGCGATCCTCCTGCCTCAGCCTCCTGAGCCGCTGGAATTATAGGCATACGCCAGCACACTTGGCTGAAATGTATTTTCTTACGATACTGGCAGCTTGAGATCTCCGTGTGAGCAGGGTTGGTTTCTTTGGGGTGTCTCCTTGGCTTATAGATGGCTGTCTCCCCTGTCCTCCCTGTGTCATAACTGTCTCTAATCCTATGAAGACAGTAGTCCTATTAGATTAGGGCTTAACATGTGTACAACATTTGGAGTTCATTTCCTCCTTCAAGATGCTGTTTCCAAGCACATTCTGAGGTCCTGGGGGTTAGGACGTCAATATATGGGTTTGTAGTATTCCATAGTACATTCCATAATAAACTTCCTCCTTGGCATTCGAAATGCAGGTCACATCGGAGCACCTTTGCCTGTGGCTGTTGGGGTCTCCTGTAGCTCCTGATGTACCTTGCTAAGTGTGTGCGACTTTGCTTAGGTCGTGGAGCAGTTCATGCACTGGTCTATAATTAAAAACCAGGGTCGAGGTCTAAATTACAGATGAAGATAGAAGAAAATGAGAAAGTATAAAACTGGTAGTTTAAAATTCAAGCTTATTAGGTTTGGAGAGAAAAATACAGGTTATTTCTGATCCTTGTTCCATTGGTTTGCGGGAAAAGAAAAAATGAACGTGGGAAGTAAAAAGGGTGCACACCCTGCTGCCGGCTGGAGGGAGTTTATGAACTTCTGTGACCAGATTCACCCCTCAGTGGCTTCCTGACAGACCACTGGGCTGCCCGATTCCTGACTTACCTGAAGCCATCTCCTACGTTAATGAAGTCACCTTTACTGTATCTTCACTCAAAGTCCTTCATGATCATGTCCTATGCATGCAGAGCAGGATTGGGTGTGAGCCCAGAAAGGGGAAGAGGATAACACTACTTTCCTCAAGGAATTAAGCAGGGGAAACTGATTTGTAAACTAATAAATATGGGGAAGTTGGAGGTGCCCAGGCCTAGCTTACTGAAGATTTTTATTTGGCTTTTAATTATAGAGTGTTGGTTGGTGTCAAGCATAGACTGTCTCATTTAATCTTCTTAAGGGCCCCCTTAGGTAGGTGTTGTTAGTTTTCCTATTGTGCTGATAATTACACGGTTGTGGAGGGGAAGGGAACCAAGACTCCGCCAGATGAACTTGCCTAAGGTGGTGAGCCAGGGCCAGCCTCGGATCTGCTTCCTGGTGGACTCATTGCTGAACCTGCTGATCAGTTGCCTTCTAGGCAATAACAACTTAGTCTCCTCTACGTCCCTGAACTAGGGTGAACCAGCATTGCCCCACAGTTATTTGTGGTGCAGGGAGGAAGTGTCCCTAGGACTATGAATTTGGAAGTTAAGCATCTGATGGAAAGAATAAAAGGGACATCTACAGAAGGAACCAGGGTCATCACTAATCCATCCTGGGCTTGTAAATTCCCTTGACCTTCCCTTTTCTCATGTTTTTCAATTGCTCCTGCCCTTCTGCATGTACGTGCCTCATGTTCTGTCCCCACCCCCACTCTGCTTTGTGCCAGTCCACCTGTACCTGCCTATCTCCCTCTACCTGTCCGAGCATGTGGCCCTGACTTTCTGGGTCTAACTCTCTAGGTAGCCACAGAGCCTAGCCTGGTGCTTTTCCTTTACTTGATGCTCAAGGAGTGTTGGGGGAGGTGAATCTGCCAAGTGACTCTGTGAAGCTAGAGTCTATGCCGTGAATGAGACCACACAGAGGAGGCAAGGCCATCATCCCTACAGTCATCCTGGCTCCACACCCACTGACTCCGACTGCCCTAGGTCCCTAGGCGTGGACAGAGGGAGGAGAGAAAGGAAGAAAATTCTCCCAGGATCCTACTGATAAGCCTTGTAGGCTCATGGAAATGAATGTGTGTGTTCTCTAGAGTGGACATGGTGTGGTTTCTGACTTTTTATTGTTGTGGATAGTGCCCTTGGGAACAGTGGATAGTGCTCCTGGAAACTACCTGTGTATGCCAAGTTGCAGAATCTCAGGGTCACAGGGAATGCACAGTCCTTTACTCCTGGAAAGGCTTGTTTTTAACCTTTTTTGTTCTTACAAATTGAAGGGTGAGTGAGATATGCATGTCCATCAACACAGGATTGCCATTTATGATGTCTGTCAGTTAACTGAGCTGGCTAGAGATTGTGAGTCTTTTCAGCTTGGAGCCCCAGATTGCTGCTGACCTCACCCTTTCCCAGGTCCATATTCATGGTGTGACCCTGTCCCCGCTAGGAATCTTCTCTAACAGTGACTTCACCATGGCACAGCCTGCTCCCTGGAAGCTGGGCCAGTCTGAGTGTGTGATTTCCCCTTGGACTTGATTGGAGAGAATACTTAACTTCCTGTCACTGCAAGACACAAATTGTTGATCCTATTTTATAGCTCTCCATCCAGAGCCTGTGTTTAGAGCTCATCCAGGTACAGAGTTCTTCTGCCTTCATGCTTCAGCTGCCTCAGTGTGACACCAGGATTTATGATTACAGTGTCCTTTATGAAATATAGCTGTCATTTCCTCTCATCTTTGTCTTCTAAGCTTTGCCACTTTTTTTTTTTAAACTGCTCTGCTAAGATGCAATCCACAGACCATATAATTCAGTGGTTTCTAGTATATTCACATTGTTAAATAACCATCACCACAGTCAATTTTTAAACATTTTCATCACACTGAAAAGAAACCTGTACCCTTTAGTAGTCACCTGCAATTTTCCCCTATGGCTCCCCACCCCTGGGCAACTGCTAATCTACTTTCTATCACTACAGATTTGCTTTGTTTTTTGTTTTTTCGTTTTTTTGTTTTTGGCAATGCTGGGAATTGAACCCAGGCCTCACATGTACTAAGCCAGCCCTCTGCCACTGAGCTACATCCTCAGCCTCATTTGCTTAGTCTTTATATTTTATATCAATGACATCATGCATTACGTGGCCTTGTATGACCAGCTTCTTTCACTCAGCCTGTTTTCAAGGTTCATCTGTGCTGTAGCATGTTGTCGGTCAGTACTTTATTCCTTTTTTAGGTGTGAATACTATCCTATTGTATGTGTCGTAGTCTATTATTGGTTGTTGTAACAGAATACTCGAGATGGTGTGATTTATAAAGGAAAGAAGTTTTATAGCTCATGGTTCTGGGAAGCTCAAGGGCATAGCGACAGCATCTGGTGAGGGTCTTCATGCTGCATGATAACATGGTAGAAGGCGAAAGGACCAGTGAGTGTGTACAAGAGAGAAAGCTCCAGGGAACACTTGCTGTATAACAACCCTCTTGCAGGAAGTAACCCACTCCCAGGATAACAATATTAATCCGTTTGTGAGAGCTCTGTCCCCATGACCCAGGCACCTCTCACTAGGCCCCACTCCCAACACCACTGCATTGGGAGTTCAGCTTCCAACACACGGATTCTGGGGGACAAGCACTCAATACAGTACCGTATTTTGTTTATCCGCTCATTAGTTGACAGACCTTTGGGCAGTTTCCAGTTGTTGGCTCCACGTTATCATGAATAATGCTGTTGTGAATGTTTATGTACACTATTTTGTGGGAACATATGTTTTCAGTTCTTTTGAGCATATACCCAGGAATTTTTGGGTCATACAGTTGTTCTGTATTTAACTTTTTAAGGAACTGCCAGACTGTTTTACAAAGTGGCACTACCATTTTACATGACCACAGTGGTATGCAAGAGTCCTAATTTCTCTATATTCTCACCAGCATTTATTATCTGGCCTTTTTTAAAAAGATGTTGATGGACCTTTATTTTATTCATTTATTTATATGTGGTGCTGAGAATCAAACTCAGTGCCTCACACATGCCAGGCAAGCACTCTACCATGGAGCCACAACCCCAGCCCCATCATCTGGCCTTTTAATCCTAGCTATCCTAGTGCGTGTAATGTGGTATCTCATTAATAGTTTTGGTTTTCATTTACCTGATGACTGACAGTATTGAGCAGTTTTTTGTGTGCTTATTGACTGTTGGTATACCTTTAGAGTCATGTATATTCAGATCCTTCATCGATTTATAAAATTGAATTATCCTTTTTTTTTTTTTTTTGTACTAGGGATTTTTTTGTTCCAGGGGTGTTTAACTACTGAGCTACTGAGCTTTTATTTCATGATAAGGTCTTGCTAAGTTGCTGAGGCTGGCTTTGAATTTGCAGTCCTGCCTCAGCCTCCCAAGCTCCTAGGATTACAGGCATGCACCACTGTGCCTGGCTTAAATTGGATTGGCTTTTTATTATTGAGTTGTAAGACTTCTTCATATATTCTAGATACAAGTCCCTTTTTAGATATGATTCACAAGTACTTTTTCCCTTCTGTGAGTAGTCTTGTCACTTGTTTGAGTTATCCTTTGAAGCACAAAAGTTTTTAATTTTGAAGTCCAATTGATATTTTTTTTTTTCTGTTATCACTTTGGGTATGGTTTCTTGCAAATGTTTACATTCACTGATGTTTCCTTAGCACCTTGTCCCGGCATTATTTGTGGTCTGACTGAATGCCAGGGATGGTGGAAATGGTGAAGAAGTTCAAACCAGGATGAACAGGATGAAGAATCTTGTTTTGATGCTTTAGATGGTATCTAATGGGAACGAGTTATTCCAAGCCTTCTTTTTTTTTTTTTTGGTACCAGGGATTGAACTCAGGGGTACTCGACCACTGAGCCACATCCCCAGTCCTATTTTGTGTTTTATGTAGAGACAGGGTCTCACTGAGTTGCTTAGCACCTCGCCATGGCTGAGGCTGGTTTTGAATTCACGATTCTCCTGTCTCAGCCTCCCGACGTGCTGGGATTACAGGCGTGTGCCACCACGCCCCACTGCAAGACTTTTTAATGACCATTTTTTTTTTGGGGGGGGGTAATGGGATTGGGATTTTAACTGGAAAACTTCTGAGAATTGGAATATCAGTTCAGTGGAAAGCCATGGTGTTAATTATTTTCCTCCCTGGGTTTACCCTTTTTATTTTCACCAGAGTAGTAGTCCTTAGTAATGTTACTCAAATTTTAGTGTTCATCAGAATCACCTGGATAGCTTAACAGGGATCCAGAGCCTGTTCCTAGAGTTTCTGGTTCACTGAGTGTCAGGCCCACGAATTTGCATTTCCAAGTTCCAGATGGTCTAGGGGTCATGCGTTGAGAACCACAGGTATACATAACAAGTTGGCATTATGGGTGTAGTACTGGGGAATCCAGGTGGTTAATAGCTGTATTTATAGAAGCAGCCTCACTTACCAATAGTGGCATGTTTCTAAAAGAATCATCAAATGAGGTTACCTGTGCCCAAGGATCCATTTTCTGCGTGTAGAGCCAAGTACATGAGTTTTACCTGAGGTCCAACTGAAAATGAGTTAAGAGAACAGAAGGAAATTACAATATTTTTGAGCCTCTGCTGTGCCCCAGGTACTACTTAGCTGTTTTACTCACAGTATCATGTTTAATATAAATACCTGTTTTCCAGAGGAGGTGCGTCAGTTTGCTCTTGGGCCCAGTCAGCAGAAACTGGTGACAGATCCAGGCCAAACTTTCTCACCTACTCCATAGCAGTCAGACCATCTTAACTGTGCCATTTTGGTTAATTTTCAAAACTGTGTCCTCAGGTAGATTCATACAGACTTGAGCTAGAAATAATTTTAATGGTTCCAAGAGATCAGATACAAATGATGACAACATTATTATCTCTGCTTTGGATTATCATTATTTATCCATAATGATCATGTATGAGAAGGTTCATGGATTTGGCAGAAAAATGTTCATTTGAATGATTGCTTCTACATTTTCAGATATTTCTAAGACTCAAAAAGCTCTGGACAGAAATGTACCAAAATATTGATGGTGATCATTTCTAGTTTCTGGGATTGTGAACAGTTCTTCTTTTTCTACATATACCCCCCCCCCCAAATTAGATCCACTGTATCTGTTTATAGTTATAAATGAATGGAGAGGCTTTTAATCTCAGTTAGCTTTAAAGGCCATAAAATAGCATCTAGGGAGGGTGAGAGGTTTGTCTCCTAGGATAGGAAGGGGGTATTTCTCTTGCTGGCTCTGTGTGGCTGTACATAACATGTTGATAATGCATAGGAGCTTATAGAGCAGACAATACACAGTAAACTCCAGAGGATACAAAAGAAATGTCAGACTTGTCCACACAGACTGTATCAGTTTTTTTTCAATTATTATTATTTTTAAACTGGAGAGTGAACCTAATAAGGGGAGAGCATGACATCCAGCCAGAACTGTCTATTCCAGTTCTTCTTGGTCTCTGTAGCATTCCTTCCTTCCTTTCTGGTATGGGGCAGGACCCTTTCTGGAATGGAGTCTTACGGGCAGCTCCAGGGCAGAAAGGAGCTGGAAGCTAGAATAGTATTTTTAAGGTCTATGACTAGCTTTGGGGAAGAGGAATTCTGGTTTCTATGACTTGCCTTGGGGAAAAGGTTTTCTTTTTTATGTTTTTGAGACAAGGTCTCTCCATGTTGCCCAGGCTGACTCTGAACTCCTGAGCTCCAGCGATCCTCTAGCCCCAGCCTCCTGGAGTGCCTCTCACCACAGCAGGCAGTCTGGGTGAAGAGAAATTCTAGTTTCCTTGGCTTGCCTGGGGTGTGGGTGGGGGAGTTGAGGGGTGAGATACAAGAGCGAAGGAAAAAGGTCAGGGAAAAACTTTGCTTTTGAGGCTACTTCTAAGGTCTTCACTTGGTGGGGATCATTTTCAGAACCCTAACATTGGTAATCAATCCTGGTCACTTGTGGCTGCCCAGCCTAAATTACCAATTTGAACGCCTTTGAAGAAGAAAGGCTTTTCCTGCCTGTAGGCGAGCCAGTAAAGCTTAAAGTGCCAGGCTTTAGGTACACTGTGTGGTCAATGATCCTTTGTGTTGCTGTTCAAACCAGCTTAAGCTAACACAGAATGTTTGGGTTCTTGCCACTAAAAAAATCCAGGTAGGGCTGGTTTCAGGTGCATTGGCTTAAAAAATACCAGCTAGGCCCTGTTTTCACCTCTGCCTTCCACGGAATTGGCTTCATCCCCATGACAGCCTCTTGGCCTAGGTTCTCCTATTTCTAAAATGACTGTGTTCCTTCCAAACTTCACAACAGCATCCCATACTGTTCCAGGAAAAGACCCATAGCCAGCTCAGAAGAGGAAGGAAGGAGCTGTTCCCCAGCAGTCCCAGCAAGCATCTGCTGGCTTCTCATTGCCTCTGTTTGATTGGCTTGAGCATGTTAAGGACCCTCCCTGAAGTAAGGGAGGGGCCAAATTTTCCAAAATTTGACATTAAAATGCAAGCAGCATCTAGGCAAATTTCTGTAATCCCAGTGACGAGGCTGAGGCAGGACAATCATAAGTTCAAAGCCAGCCTGGGCAACTTTGAAAGACCCTGTCTCAAAAAATAAAAAGAAGGCTGCAGGGATAGCTTTGTGGTAGAGCATCCATGAGTGCAATCCTCAGTACCAAAATAAATAAAGTAAAATAAAATAAAATGTAAGAGCAGCTTTTAAAAGGAAATTTAGGGGCACTTTTCCTAGAAAGAAAGGCAGTCTCGCAGTCCTCCATGCCTACTAAAAGAATAGGGAGAGAAACCTTCCTAGATAGACAGAGGAGTAACTGTCCCTCCTCATGCCTGCAGGTTGCTGTCTCCAACCTCAGCGAGGCCGTGAAGGATGCAGACCTGCTGGTGTTCGTAATCCCCCACCAGTTCATTCACAAAATCTGCGATGAGATCACTGGCAGAGTACCCAAGAAAGCACTGGGGATCACCCTCATCAAGGTAACTGGTGAGCACACCAGGCAAGAAACTCATGGCTAGATGTTGGTCTCATTCCCTCTTTGATCTGCTTGAGAGGTGGAGCTGGAGGGAAGGTGGTGGCAATTTTCAATGTTTTGTTTGCATTTTTAAGGATGCCTAAAAGGTAATTAAAAAAAAAAGCCAGGTGCAGTGGCACACACCTGTAATCCCAGAGGCTCGGGGAACAGAGACAGGAGGATCGTGAGTTCAAAGCCAGCCTCAGCAAAGGCGAGGCGCTAAGCAACTCAGTGAGACCCTGTCTCTAAATAAAATAAAATATAGGGCTGGGGATGTGGCTCAGTTGCCGAGTGTCCTTGAGTTCAGTCCCTGGTACCCCCACTCACCAAAAAAAAAAAAAAAAAAAAAGGAACACCTCAGAAACCTAGTTTTAGCACAAGGGCTGCTTTCCATCATCGTAGGTGAGCAGCTTGGCGAGGTGAGGCCAGCTGCCCTGATGGGCCCTGCTGTCAACCTGTAGCCCACTCTGGGGCTCAGCCTGCATCTGGGAATCACCACTTACCACTTTGCATTAGCTGGGAAATTGATCCTCGTTCCTGGGTGTATGTCCTAAAGCTTTTGTTTTTTGTTTTTGTTTTTTTAACCAGAAGTCCTCAAACCACCCCCAGAGCTTCATGCACTTAATTGTGGAAGGAGAACCTTGCATTTTTATTTATTTTAACCTCTAACTGAAATGGACATTTATGAAACAGCCAGTGTTTAAGTAACAGTGTGTTAGCAGGACCTGTGACCCTGTTGTCAGTTGAAGTCACAGGGACTTTCATATCACTTTATAGCAGTTTCAGATCTCAAGATGTCATTTATGCTTGTTGCTTCTTGGGAAATTATAATAATTATTAGACCTGTCATGACATCTTTTTTCTAAGTGCATCTATAAAACGGTGCATGTATTACTTGTTCACAGATTTGGAGTTTTGTTTTTTTTTTTGCTTAGTTGTTGATGGACCTTTATTTTATTTACTTACATGCAGTGCTGAGAATTGAACCCAGTGCCTCACACATGCTGGGCAAGTGCTCTACCGCTAAGCCACAACCCCAGCCCCACAAATTTGGAGTTCTAAAAAAACATTTTGATGACTATTTATATATAATTGGCTCCCTGGGTAATCTTATATATTTTGTTTTATGCATGTGAAATACTGAAGATGAGTCTGTAAGCTTCACCACACCACTAGGGGTGGAGTCCAGGACATTAAAAAAAAAATTCATGAAGCCACTAAAGAGGCTGTTCCAGAGTGTCCATAGAATATTTGTGAAAGTAAACTGGAATAACCCATGTGTCAATCAGCAATAGAGTGGATAAATGAACTGTGAATTATTCATTTTAGAATATTATATAGCAGTGAACATAAATGAACCAGAACCTTCATGTAGCCACATGGATGAATCTCTAAAATAAGAATGTAGCACGAAACAGCACATCCCAGGTGAATAGTGCAATTCCATTTATAGACTTTCAAAAGGAGGCATAAGAACATAAAATTGCTTAGAGCAGTTACACGTGACAAAGTGACGAAGAGAAAAGGAGGCAACAACGCCTACAGCATTCAGAGTGGTGCTTCAGTCTAGGGGAGGGAAGGGTGAAGGTAGAGGAATTTGGGGAGAGACACAGGAGACTGCTGTGATTTTGGTCCTGTTCTACATGTTCTATTCTTTCTTCTTTTTCTTTTCTTTTTTTTGGTCCTATTTTGTATTTTATGTAGAGACAGGGTCTCACTGAGTTGCTTAGTGCCTTGCCGTGGCTGAGGCTGGCTTTGAATTCGTGATCCTCCTGCCTCAGCCTCCCGAGCTGCTGTGATTACAGGCATGCGCCACTGCCATGTTCTATTTCTTAACCTGAGTGGTGGATACATGTTTGTTTTACTCTTTTCAGCTTATTATTCTTTAAGCAGTGCCAATGCAGTGTGAACATTTTCTCTTGTAATTAAGAGAGGTTTTTCAAGTCATGCATACCGTTGGATATCTGAATGCAGAGTACCTGTAAAGCAACTCATGCCTCTTTGATTTGGTGATTCCCCCACTAACTTCTTGACATCCTTATAGGGCATAGACGAGGGTCCTGAGGGACTGAAACTCATTTCTGACATCATCCGTGAGAAGATGGGCATTGACATCAGTGTGCTGATGGGCGCCAACATTGCCAGCGAGGTAGCTGCAGAGAAGTTCTGTGAGACCACCATTGGTAAGGGCTGCTGATGAAAGGAAGGGCCCCGAGAGCCAGGCATCTGGTGCTTGAGCATGTCCATTTCCATTTCTGGTCTTTTTTTTTTTTAATATTTTTTTAGTTGTAGATGGACACAATGTCTTTATTTTATTGCTTTGTACGTGGTGCTGAGGATCGAACCCAGGGCCTCACACATGCAAGGCAAGCACTCTACTGCTGAGCTACAATCCCAGCCCCCATTTCTGGTCTTTTCTATAGTAGACTCTTTTTTTTTTTTTTGGTACCAGGGATTGAACTCAGGGGCACTCGACTACTGAGCCACATCCCCAGCCCTATTTTGTGTTTTATGTAGAGACAAGGTCTCACTGAGTTGCTTAGTGCCTCGCTGTTGCTGAGGCTGGCTTTGAACTTGTGATTCTCCTGTCTCAGCCTCCCAAAGTGCTGGGATTACAGGCTTGCACCACCATGCCCAGCTTTCTATAGTGGACTCTTATCCCTATGATGGACATTCAGTGGGTGGGGGTTTTATGTAAGGAGGACATTCTGTGGAACTGAAATCTTTCAACAACCTCTAGAGTGTATGTCAGGCCATGTGACCCCAAAGGTTAGACACAGAAATGCAAGGTTGCAGATGGCTACAATCATGGTGGAGATCTCTTGGGCCTTTGAAGCCCAGCTGTTTCTTTGCTCACAAATGCTAATATCTGGGTCCTCACTGATTCCAATAAGAACAACAACAACAACAGTAAATTTATGGGAATGGTCCCCATTTTCAGGTGAATAAACCAAGTCTCAGAGAATAAATTACCTGCCCCAAGGTCACATGCCAGTATAGAACCCAGGCATGAATTTGGGTCTCCTATGTCCTGAAATAGTGAGCTTTTTCTATTCTTACACCTTAGGAAGTGGAGACGTTATTTGCATGCCGGTGTGAAAGTTCTTATTTCCTGTAAAGAGGGCTTTGAGGGTTCTCATGTGCCTGTTGCCCATATTAAAGGATGCATTGTTGGAAAAGTAATATTATTGTATTTTTAGATGCTTTGCTTATAAAGGTTAAAGTTTTATCTGCCACTTCAGAACTCACTTCTACCCTCGTCAGATATACAAGTAACATGAGTCATGACAAAAGGAAGCCTGTGAGAGGTCCGGCTGTCTTGAGTGAGATGGGGCACTGGGAAAGTGCAGCTTTAGGTTCTCACATGTGTTCATAGATAGGACAATTAGAGTTTTGTTGCAACCTCCCTTTTATTTTTTAAAATGTAAGTAATTCACTGTATCATTAGGGAAAAATAGAGATAATCAAAAGAAAACTGTTATTTGTTTAATTTTCATTTGGTATATATATGTATATTTTTTCTATTCAGGCGAACTTTTATGTATTCAGTTTATTGTTAAGTCATATACTGTTTTATAATTGCTTTATTCACTTAATATGTAGCAGCTTTTAAAGTCCAGGAATATACATCTTCATAGCTACATTGTATTCCATCAACAATTTCATGTCTGGACATTTAAAACTTTTTTGAGCAACATTTTTTTGAAGAGCAGAGGTAGCTGAATAAATTAAGAAGTATAGGGAAGTGGAAACTTTCCCTCTGAAGGTTTGGTAATCTAGTCTACTGAAACATACTGGCAATAAATTAACATAAGAAAAAGACGGTGAATGCAGTGAACAGCTCGAGGGCTTGGGAGCCATACAAAATATGAAACTCAAAGAAGGTCCAGATGGTTGAGGTTTAAATACCCTCTCTGTAGGGGAGGGGGATGGAATGCCCATTTTAGGGGGAATAAGTGATTTTTAGGGGAGAGACTGAGCCCAGAGAACTGACAGAGGCCTGGGATAAAGTTCCCCTGGGCTGTGGGTGTAGAGTTGGATTTTCTATCTCCTCCTCTGTGATAGGAGTTTAATCTTCCGTGGTTAATGGCATTTCAGTAAGGAGATTTGAAAGCAACTGTGTTCCTCTTTGGCGGATCCTGTCTTTGAGTAGATGAGAGAATTGCAGGGAAGCCCTTCGCTGTGTCATTGCTCCCCAGGTCCTTTAATTTTTAGGTCCAAAATGGTATATTTTGGGGGTATCATTTTCTAAACCCCAACAGAAGATACCATGAATGGCCTATTCACCTGTGTAGATTGACACTTACAAAGGTGTACAGACACAGGTTAAAAAAAAAAAATTCAAACAGTATGAGAAGGTGGGAAATAAGAACTAAGATAGTAATTTCCCATCAAATTCTCTCTTTCCAAAGGGAATTACTTAGCAGTTCTAAATATCCTTCCGGAAAATAATTTCTTTATGCATGTACACTAGTACCTACTAGTATAATTCACTATACATATACATACTAGTATGTATGTATGGTTTATTCTTTCATGGTTAATTCTTTTATCCACCTGCAAATTTAATATAGCCTGTGAAATGATGTAATTACTTTTTCCCCCAGAAAAGAAAACGAGCTGTTCCAACTCAATCCTGTTTGCCAATAAACCTTTCCCAGTTGGTTGGAAATGACTGATTATTCAATTGTTCTATAGGCCTGGGAATTAATTTCCAGTCCCTGATTTAAATCTTCTATCCACCTGCATTTTTTGGCAGGATGTTGACCTGCCCTAACCCCGTCTGCTGAAGGAAAGTTTCTGGCTGGATGCATTAGGCTTTTTGGTTTGTAAAGACAGACAAATGCTCGTAAGTCACATCTCTTTCCCTTTGGTTTTTGTTTGCCCAAGGCTTCTGTCTTCTCGATGGGTTAGACTGTGCCTGACACTAGTGACCTAGTTACCAACCACTATGAATTTAACTAAGCAAAACATTGAAAGTGAGGTAGAACATGAAGGTGATGTTTTGAAAACTGTTTTATATAACCTGAATTTTAAAATATCAGCAAGCCCAAAGTAAGCAATGAGTTACAAAACAACTGGCCCACACTCCTCAAAATGTCAATGTCATCAGAGACAATGAAGAGCTAATGGAGTATCCCAGATTAAGACACTAGAGAGCCATGAAGACCAGTAGGTACAGTGCAGGATCCTGGGTGGGACCCTGGGCTGAGAAGGAAGGTTGCTGTAAAAAACAGCACTGGGCACCGGCGTGCACATCTGTAATCCCAGCAGCTCAGGAGGCTGAGGCAAGAGGATCGTGGGTTCAAAGCCAGCCTCAGCAATTGAGTGAGGCCCTAAGCTACTCAGCAAGACCCTGTCTCAAAATAAAATATAAAAAAGGGGATGTGTGGCTCAGTGGTTAAGTACCTCTGGGTTCAATCCCTGGCAAGACTTGAATATGGAGTATGTGTTAGGTAGTGTCACTTGAATATGGAGTATGTGTTAGGTAGTATCACGTCAACAGTGACTTCCATGTATCTGATAATTGCACTGTGATTCTCCAGATATCCTTTCTTGATGACCTTGGGAACCAGCTAATTTTTAATTGTAGTAGACTCAGGAATCTTGGCCCACTGTGTCTTCTGTCAGGAAGAAGAAGAATGGCACAATTTTGAATCTTTTAGAAATTGTCATGGTGAGCAACAGTGCCCCCTTGTGGTAAGAGCTCCCTTTGTTCTTGGACTCCACCACACAATCTGAGACTTCTCATTACACAAAGGTTGTTCAACGCCTATTGTATATCAGGCAGTGTTAAAGATCCAGGATACATGTGCTCCTTGAGGAGCTTCCCAGCAAACAAACCTGAAATCATAGGCAGACATGAGGATTTGGAGGGACTTTTAATAAATCAGTGGATGATCTCTACAACTTGGTGTGACAGGATTTTCCTGTCTTTGGGTTTGTGTTCAATTTTGGGCAGCCCCTCACATGGCTCTTGGGTATTACCAGTATTGTGGTAGGTGGCCTGGGTCACTGTTTGCCACATCTGACTGGTAATAATAATAAAGTTAGTGCTTTCTTATTCATGATTAATAATTTTTAAAATGTACATTTGAGAAAATGTGAGAGTGCCATAAGTCAAGCCCACCTCTGATGTGTGTTACTAGCCATAGAGGAGCCCAGAGACCCCGCCTGTATGCATGGCAAACAGAGAGCTCACTTTCTTCTGCCCATTCCTCAGGTTGCTCTCAGCAGCAACTCGGGCCCAGTGCTGTTTTTTACAGCAACCTTCCTTCTCAGGCCAGGGTCCCACCCAGGATCCTGCACTGTACCTACTTATCTTATCTCTTCCCACACCTCTCAGCTGGACAAAAGTGACTTGAGAGGGGCTCATCCGGGTGCTTACAGCATACCTCCCATTGGAGGCGTGAGCAGAGGTGTATGGTGAGGTAGAGGAGGGGCTCGCTGTGGAGGTAATATGCTGTGGGGCTGGGGCTGGTTTACCACGTGACAAAAACAGCGTTGCACAGAATCACCTAGAAGACCTTGTAGACTGTCCAAAAGAGGAAGAGAACAGCTTGCTCAAACTGGCATAGTGCCAATATTTGGAAAAGGCAAATGCAACCAAATAACGGATAACAGTAATGCCTATAGAATAGAAAATGGATTTCTATGTATTGGGTGTCAGTATTTTAAATGTTTTATTATGGAGCATTAAGAAAGAAAGAAAGAAAGGTAGAAAGAACAGTACCACGAACCCAATGTACCCCTCACTCATCTTCAGAATGATTGATTCCTGGCTAGCCTTACTTATCTACATCCCATCTTCTCTTTCCATGGATTATGAATTCCCTGGATTATGTTCACATTGTATAATTTCTGACTGTAATTTTAATTGTTAGACATCTTGGTTTTTTTTTCTGCCTTGGAGGCATATAGGTCTAGTTGTGATCTTTGTTTGTTGCTTGTCTTATCTCTTCCCACACCTCGGAGGTAGCATAGCAGAGAGGGCCTTGGAGCCAGAGCAGCATATGGGTTAGAATTTGGGCTATCTCCTACTAGCTAGCTGGGTGACCATGGCAAGTTGGTAAACTCCTTTGGGCCTTTGTCTCCCTGTCTGTAAATGTAGATGATCAAAATCATAATCATGCAAAGTCAGCTGACTCCATAATTATCTTATGTGATCTTTGAGTGTTACAACCAAGACAGTTTTCTCATGTGATTCTTCACAACCACCCTGAGAGTGCCGTAGCATTTTTACTCACAAGGAAACTGAAGCTAGAAGAGGCTAAATCAAAGGTTTGCAAATTTGTCTTCCTGTTGGAATTATCTAGGGAGCCTCAAAAACTATTGATGCCTGCTCCACTCCAGAGATTGTGATTTAATTGGTCTAAGATGTGGCCAGGGCACTGGAGTTATTAAAGATTCCCAGGTGACTATAATGTGCAGGCAAGCTTGGGAGCTGCTGGGCTCCTGCCTCAGGGCAGGCAGAGCTCAATTGCCCTAGTCCTCAGTGTGCTTTCTGCTGCCCTGTGTGGAGCCTTTGACTTGGGAGCTGGAACTTGATTGGCAAGTCTTGTGTTCCTAATTTCAGAGCCCTGGAGGAGGGTGGATTTGGTAAGTCCACCTGCACCCCACCAGCCAGAGCAGGTTTCACCTGAGGCTTTAGGTATAAGATTTTAGTTTTGTTTTGCTTTTTAATCATAGGTCTCCAAAACAAATAAATCAAGATAAATATGTGAAAACCACTGAACATTCTGCACAGTCTAGGAACTATCCCAAAGGAACAAGTACTCTGACCGCAAAACAAGTACTCTGACCGCATTCTCATCTTCAAAAATTTAGGGGAAGCATTTTGAGATTATAGGCACAGCGCCACCACACCCAGCAGGGAAAACAGATTTTAAAACCCACAAATGTTATATACCCAATTTTAAGAAAAAATCTATTCACATTCGACAAATTAGAGATGTATGTCATATTGTAAATGACGCTTGTGGAATTATGGGATGTCTATTTTCTATTTCTGCTCCTATGCATTTTCTAAATTGTTTTGCGATCAATGGGTTAACTTTTGTAATATCAGTTATAATTTTAACCACTATCGAGTGTGTGAAGATTGAGATTAGAGATTGTTCCTAATTTTTTTTTATTCCCTAACTTTTCTCAATAGGCAGCAAAGTAATGGAGAACGGCCTTCTCTTCAAAGAACTTCTGCAAACCCCCAATTTTCGAATAACTGTGGTTGATGATGCAGACACAGTTGAACTTTGTGGTGCTCTTAAGGTAAAGACAGCCTTGTCATTCATCCCAAAGAGAGGAGTTGTGTGCCCAGGTTCTCATTATTATTGAATCTCACCCTGAAGAATGGGCTCTGTGTTTTGTGCATTCTTCAGGGAAGAATGGTGAATTGAGAGCTTTGTTTGTAACTTCCTGTTTTGCTGCAACCTTTCCTGGGTGGCAGAGTTCCTCTTATTTAGGGTTTGCTTTTACTTGTATACATGGGGAATTGGATGCTTTGTTCTTTGGACATTGGTGGGTGGCATTCCCCTTTGGTTTTCCTGGAGTCTAACCCAGGAGCAGATGATTCCATTCATTCATTCATCTGTTTTGCCGTTACCTTAAGCCAGGAACAGGAACTTGTTCCCCCTGAATTCTGTGCTCTACTGGTTTAGTGGTTTGGCTGGTTGCTCTTTTTGTCAAGGAAAAAAATAGTCTGCTGTTGACAAGAGTTTTTTTCTGAGAATAGTTTATCTTTGCCCTTGAGAGGGAAAAGAAACAACCTCAATTGGCCAGTGACTTGGGAGTCTCTGAGACAAAAACCACACAGATTTAGTTATAGACCGATGGGGTTATATTCATGCATCGGGGCAGCCAAGGATGTCCTACCAAATAGCGAGTGATGTATGTCATATTGTAAATGACGCTTATACATTCTACTGTCATGTATAACTAATTAGAACAAATTAAAAAACAACAACAACAACAAATAGCGAGTGCTACCACAGTGCCATGGCAGCCTGATGGAACAGTGGGGTTTCGTAAGGTGGAAACAAGGAAACAGAAGAATAGGAAAAAAATAACCAGATTGCTTAACATCAGGATACTTTAGGTTACTTTTTTTAAGGTTTAAAATAGAGAGAGCTTCCTCCTGTTTTCAGGGAAACAAAACTGGTCAGTTTTGGGATCTCTCTCCTTCAAGTTTCAGTTTGGTGATGTGGCATTTAGCATGAGTGGCTCCATTTTAGTTTGGTCTGGTCTGTGAGGCCCAGTGCAGTCCAAAATAATGGCCTCCCATAATTTTTAAGTAACAGGAGGTAAAGGAAAAAATGTCCACATCTGGGCTCCTGACTAGTCCACTAGTGCCTTTGAAAACCTAAGTCATGATATCTCTCTGTCCTGACTGGGAAACATCCAGGAGTAAGCTAACACATCAGGTTATACTAAAAGAAAAAGGAAAAGATGAACACCCTATTTGGTTCACTTTTTTTTTTCTTGCAGTACTGGTAATTGAACCTAGGGGTCACTGTACCACTGATCTACATCACCAGTCCTTTCAGGATTTTTTTTGACCTAAGGTCTCCCCAGGTTGCTGAGGCTGGCTTCAAACTTGCCATCCTCCTGCCTCAGCCTCCCTAGTTGGTGGGATTAGAGACGTGCACTACCATGCCCAGCTTGTTTCTGAATTGTCTCTTCCCAGAATGAATATTGTGTGTATCTGCATCGTCATGATATACAATGAGCATTTAAAAAATTAAAGCCAATTATAGACTTGGGCTCCCAGGCAGTACACATCCGCATTTCTAAATGTGTCCATATTTCTAAACGCGTGTGTAAGTATTCTTTCCATTATGTGCAGGCCCTGTTACTCATTTAAGATGCTGGCTTTGGATGCTTTGTTTATTTTTGTTGGTTGGGATTTTTATGTGTTTTTAATAGTTCCCCATTAAGCTAATGACCACTTGACAGCAGCAGGAATGGGGGGCATCATGAATGCCTAATTGCTCAGCACTGGCCAGAGCTCCAAAGCTGTTTTTGAGTGACTGGATGTTTTTTGATAGTCAATGGAGAAGCTGTGAAATTGTGCTCAGAACAAAGGGTGCTGGATGAGAAGATTCTAGATGGAGCATTCTGGAAAAGCTTCTGTTAGTGGGATCCCTTGCTGGCCTTGTGTGTGAACTTAGAATGACTTTTCATTTTTCCTGGCCAGAAGCCTGTAAGTGGATTTGTTCTTGTTACCATGACAAAAGGTGATGGATGGGGTGGAGGCAGGTGGAGCTTGAGGGCCACTTACTGGTCTTTGCCCTTGGGTACCCTTTGAAAGCAGATTAGTTACCATCATTCCTGTGGGCCTGCATCCGAGCTGGGATTTTTGAAAATTGAAAAAATAGACACTCTGGCAGTTTTGAGTCTATGGTATCATGCAGATTAGGAGATCAAGACCCAAGGAGTGAATGACTGGAGGGTAGCAAATATTGGTACAGTTGGAGTCCACAAGGGTTTTGAGAACCATCGTCCAGTGTTCTTTGGTTACTAGGTACAACTTGACTTTTCTGGTTTGTCTCTAAGGACTATGAATAAAATGAAACCTTCTTCATCAGAACTTGCCCAAGCAAAGACAAAAATGATCATATGTTGCTCTCATTGTGTAAATAGTGGTTCTCTTGGGTTTGCCTGATTATGAAAGCAGTTATATTCATTCGGTCTCATACAACAGATAGGTAGAAGAAAGTGAAAAATCACTGACCATCCCGCATCCTGAAGTGACCTGCGAATGTTTGTTATAGACTCTTCCAGACCTTCTAACAGGTATACATGTGTATATCCACTTTGAAAAACAAAAACTAGATTCTACTTTTTTTAAAAAATATTTTTATTAGTTATAGATGAACACAATGCCTTTCTATTATTTGTTTATTTTTTATGTGGTGCTGAGAATTGAACTCAGTGCCTCACACATGCCAGGCAAGTGCTCTACCACTGAGCCACAACCCCAGCCCTAGATTCCACTTTTCAAGTAGTTTGACGTTTTACTTTTTTCATATTAAGAACCTGTAGTCATCTTTGGTGACTGGCCAGTTTTAAAAGTACGTAATCTTTGTTTGCTTTTTTCAGTACTGGAAATGGAACCCAGGGGTATTTTACCATTGAGCTACATCCCCAGACCTTTTTACTTTATTTGAGACAGAGTCTCACTAAGTTGCTGAGGCTGGCCTCAATCTTGCGATCCCCCTGCTTCAGTCTTCTGAGTAGCTGGAATTATACATGTATACCATTGCACTTGGTAGTACATAATCATTTTTGTACACAAAACCATGAAGTCATTTAACTTACTGAAAAACAAAACAGAAACATCAAAAGGGCTCCCTACAAGGATAAAATGAAAAGAAAATTCAAAGGGATTATGCATAATCAGTTTATACCAATACATCTTACTACCTTCAGAATGCCTTTCACCTTTTAGCTATGTTAATTTTTTAATCAGAAAAGAAGTTAAAAAATTAACTTTATGTAAATGGCATCTATTTTAACAGTAATATATCATCAAAAGACAAAATGACAACACAGTTATAGTTGTAATTGACTTTCATTTGTGATTCGTGAAAAGTGGGCAGCTTCTGTTCTGCCAAATAGCATGAGAGCTCCCAGGGGCAGGACAGTGGGGTTCATAGGAAAAAAACAAGGAAGCAGAACAACAGAGGGAAACCTGATTGGTTAATGCCAGGTTACTTCAGCTTCCTTGGTTTTTAAGAGTTAAGGCAGAGAGGTCAGGTGCGATGGCACATACCTGTAATCCCAGTGGCTTGGGAGGCTGAAGGCAGGAGAAGCACAGGTTTAAACCCAGCCTCAGCAACTTAGTGAGGTCTAAGTAACTTATCAAGACCCTGTCTCAATATAAAAAAATTTTTTTTAAAGAGCTGGAGATGTGGTTCAGTGGTTAAATGCCTCTGAGTTCAATCCCTGGTACCCTCCCTCCCCCCAAAAAAAAAAGAAAAAAGAAAAGAGTTAAGGCAAAGAAATCTCCTGTTTTCAGGGGGGAATTTTTATTTTTTTAAGAGTTTCAGTTTGATGAAGTAGCATTTAGCATAAGTGACTCCATTTTGGTTTGCTCTAGTGTTTGGGGACCTAATGCAGGAGATCAGTCCAAAATAATGACCTCTATCATAACCATTTTTGTAGTAGATATGTCCACAACAGAGCATTTCCATTAACCCCAGATAATTCCAAGAATAGTCTCTACCACCACACTTCCAGCCAGGCACCACTGATCTGCTTTTATACACAATAGTTTTACATTTTCTAGAATTTTTATAAATAGAATTGCACAGTATGTATTCTTCTGTGTCTGTCTTCTTTCCTTGGGGTGCATTTCTGTTTGTTTTAATGTAAATTTTAAGAGGTAAGTAAACCGAAAAGTACAAAACTCATTAAGTATGTATAGCTGCTTTATCAGGATTAAGATGAAACTTATAAGAAACCCAAAATAATAGTGGCTGAAGAAGGTAGAAGGTTTTCTTTCTTTCCTTCTTAATGTAAAAATCTAGAATACACATGACCAACTTTCCTCCATAGAATCCTAAGGGACCCAGGCTCTTTCGGCCTCCCTGGAGTATGGCGTTTGTCCTCTTATTCTAAGAAAGTGACTGTGTTACTCTGGAAGAAGAGAACAGATTGGGGATAAGCCAGCAGCCTGTACCACAGATTCATGTGTTTCTCTGTGTGGCTGTTCTGTGGTTCCGATTGTAGGGCATTGTTTTAGTCAACTTTTTCATTGCTGTGACTAAAGAATCTGACCAGAACAATAGAGGAGGGAAAGTTTATTTGAGGGCTTACAGTTTCAGAGGTCTTAGTCCATAGAAGGCCAGCTCCATTTCTTGGGGGCTTGAGATGAGGCTGAACATCATGGTGGAGAGGGAAGCAGCTCATATCATGGTGATCAAAAAGCAGAGAGAAACTCCACTCTCTAGATACAAATATACACACCAAAGCCACACCCTAATTCCCACCTCCTGCAGCCATACCCTACCACTTCAGTTACCACTCAATTAATACCTATCAGTGGGTTAATTCACTGATTATTAAGACCCTTACAACCTAGTCATTTTTTCTCTGATCCTTCTTACATTGTCTCATGTGAGCTTTTGGGGGACACCTCACATCCAAACCATAACAGTCATGGAGGTTGCTCCAGGGCATTGGCTGTGATGCACCATGTTCAGCCTTGTGCCTGGTCTCCAGTCAGGACCCCTTCTAGACCCAGTCAGGCATTTGTGTGAATGACACAAGTCCACATAGTTCACTAGGGTATGTGGAGATTTATGTTCACATTCAAATTAAGTAATGTTTTCCCACAGAAAGCAATTTGTTTCTTTCTTTTAGAACAAATTAGCTTTTTTTTTAAAAGAGAAAAAAAAATGCTTTTAGCAAGGCACATTGATATATACCTATATTCCTAACTACTGAGGAGACTGAGGCAGGAGGCCAGCCTGGGCAACTTAGCAAGACTCTGTCCCAAAATAAAAATTTAACAAAGGATTAAGATGTACTTACCTAGTATTAAATAAATAGTGGTGGAGAACTTACCTGGCATGTGCAAGGCCCTGGGTTTGATCCCTAGCACTGAAAAAAAAGAAAAAGAAAGAAAATGCTTTTAGAACTTTTCTAAAATACTATTTTGTCAGCCAAGGAAGTAAGCATTCAGTATAGAAAACTCCCCAGAGGCGAGTTCCTGGGCTGGATGACAGCGGTCGCGGTTGTGTGGTCAGAGCTGCTCCTCTGGCCCGGCTGCCACAGCAGCAGCGCTTCTGCTGGTGGCTGACATGCTGCCAGGCCTGCCTTCTTGCCTCAGTCTCCCTCTCTAGCATCCATGCTGGACTCCTTCTCGCCACCCGCTGCCTGGCAGTCCTGTGCGGGATCTTCTCATTAGTGACCCTGGTTTCCTGGCTTCATCTCCATCCTGGCTTTCATTTGGCTCCTTTGGCAAAAAAGGGTGAAGGTCCAGACACAGGCAGCGGTAGAACTTCTGCTTTGGCGCTGTTGGGCGGTCCAGCACCGTGTTAACGGGTGAAGCCACTCTGGGTGGCCTGAGTTGTCATCAGCTACAACTGCCCTGAATTGTCAGGGTACAGTGGCAGGACAGCTCAGGCTCCACCTCCATGAACAGAACAGAATAAAAAACAAAAAACAGAAAACAGTGCAGGTACTTGGAAGGGATTTTAACTTCTTGTCGTCATTACAGAGCACTGTGCAGCCAAATGGGAATACAAGCACCACAGGACCTGTTGGAGGAAATGCTGTGGCCCCTGTCTCCCAGACATAGGTCTCCTCCATGTGTCAGTCCAACGCCACATCCAGCACAGCAGGCCTAATGTTGATAGCCAACCTCATAGTGTTCCTTCTCTGGGAGGTGATCTCTACTCAGCCCAGAGCCACAGCCGATCGCCAACAGGGCTGACCCTCCAGCTGATGAGGCGCCCTAGAACTTCCCCAGCCATCTTAGCCTGGGCACAGGTCATCTATGAGTTGTGATTGTATCTCTGGCCTTCCTTCTTGTCCTAAAATAGTTCTGGGGGTGGTGCTCTGTGCTCAGGACTCCAGCAGTGGCTCCCCATCCTAATTCCTCTAATTAAAAGTTTTCAAAATTTAAAAAATTCAGTTTATGTCACAGTAGCCACATTTCAAATGCTCAGTGGTCACATGGCTGGTGGTTATTGGGTAGAGCAGATATAAAACATTATGTCATCGCAGAAACTTCTTTTGGACACTGCTGCCCTAGCTAAGGCAGCTTCATCTCAGGGTGCCTGGCTTGGTCCTGGCTAAGCATGGGCCTGACCTCAGCCTTCCTTGACACCTTGGCCTGGCTGCCTTGTACAGGGCCCAACCTGCAAGCAGCTTGCGTTTAGTAAGCCCACACTCCTCAGGCAGGGTCTTCTGAGGACAGGTGCTTCAGGAGCTAGCCTCAGGAAGGATCAGATGGATGTTGGACTTACAGAAAGTAGTAGATATTGATCTGGGTTTCTGTGGAGTGATTCTTTCTAGGTGTGAGAGTGTCTGCATAAGCTGCAGGTATCTGACTGGCTTTCAGGTCTTCCATTCTTTTTGTGGGAGAATGGCCGTGGAAGAGGCCCAGAGCCCTCCCTGTCCAACCTGTCCCAATTCAGAATTGCAATGACTGCACTTCAGGGTGAATGATTGCCCCGAGTTCTGCCATAACCCAGGAGACGGGGAAAGGTTTAAGCATGTCTGTCTTTGGAAAGTCCTGGTATTTTTAGCTGCAGATAGTTTAAAGCAGTTTTAAATGCACAGTGGGTAATGATAACTTTCCACAGCTGAGCGATCTCAGAGGCCATCTGCTCCCATGCTATTCAAACACAGGCTCTAACTGGCTCAGTATGTCTATTTTTCTTTTGACAGTGATAAGTGGCAGAGGGAGAGGGCAAAGATTTCAAGAGCCATCATAAAGTGATTAAACTGGGTGGAGTTTAATCCCTTGCTTCCCTTGGTGCAGAAGTTAGCTATCTAGTGGGAGCTTCTAGGTGCCCTGCAGTGAGGCACAGGGGGCAGAGTGGGTCTGTGAACCAGGTCCCTGGAGCATGCTCTGACTCCTTCTCTCACCAGAGAGGTATTCTTGGCAAGCCAGGGAGGAAATGGGAAGGTAGGTACACACTTCAGAGTCATCAGGGAAATTAAGATGAGGCTGCAGGCAAAGGGCCTGGTGCAGCTCTCTGTAGGCATTCAATAAGTAATGCCCCTGTCCTCCTGTCTGCAGGAGACTTGGAAATGGAGTCCCTTGTACCTTCCATTTAGCCCATAGATGTTTCCTGGGGTTGGTTTGTCAGGTACCCATGACAGAATGGGTGTGATAGATGGGGACATGGTGCCTGAAGCACCAGAAAGTAGTTTATGTGATCTAACCACTAGGCTAACTGTCCCCATCCTAAGCCTCAGCCTTGGCAACCGTAATAAAGCTTGCTCATCACACTGGCCTCAGAGCTTCTGCTATTGGTGCCCCTACATGTCCCGGTGTCACCTTGTTGCCCCAGTGTTCTCCCACTGTCTGCAGCCCCCAGGGTAGGGTGCCAGCACTTCAGTTCTTCCCATTTTTCACCTCATCCCTCACAATTGACGGGTCACATGTTTTAAGAGATATTATTTTTGCCAGACCCAATGGCACACACCAGTAATCCCAGCAACTTGGGAAGCTGAGGCAAAAGGATTACAAATTTGAGGCCAGCCTCAGCAACTTAGTGGGGCCCCAAGGAATTTAGCAAGATCCATCCCAAAATGAAGCTGAGCACAGTGGTGCAAGCCTATAATCCCAGCAGCTCAGGAGGCTGAAACAGGAGGATTGCAAGTTCAAAGACAGCCTCACCAAAAAGCGAGGCACTAAGCAACTCAGTGAGACTCTGTCTCTAAATAAAACAAAAAATAGGGTTGGGGATGTGGCTCCATGGTCAAGTGCCCCAGAGTTCAATCCTCGGTACCAAACAAAAAAATAAATAAATAAAATAAAAAATAAAAAGGGCCAGAGATGCAGGTCAGGGTTAAAGCACCCCCTGGGTTCAATCCCATATATATATACATATATATATGTATATATATATATATATATATATATATATATAATATTCTTTTGTTAATAAAATACGGGTTCTTTTGAAGAAAAAAAGCACATATTTCTGCTTATTTCCCTTTAGTTCCCAACTTGCTTCATGGTTTTTGTTTTCAGTTGTTTTGTTTGCAGTTCTGGGTGCCCGCATGCTGGGCAACTGCTCTCCTACTGAGCTATATTCCCGGCCCTTTCCATTTTGAGATGGAGTCTCTTGATAAGTTGCGGAGGCTGGCTTCAAATGTAAAATCCTCCTGCTTCAACCTCCTGAGTAGCAGGGATTGCAGGCTGCACCACTGCACGCCCAGCTTGCCTCATATTTTAAGATCTCCTAAGGCACAAATACCTAAATAATCATGAGGTATTACTGAGAAACGCTAGTGTGGTTAGATAGAGTCAAAGTACTTGTCTTTTCCTGGCAAGGGAAGAGGAAATAGAAAAGTTGAAGGGGCCAGGCGCCAGGGGGCGTTACTTGTGCACCTGTTTTAGTTTTCCTGTGAGGTCAAGGGTTGGCAAACATTTTCCATAGGGCCAGATAGAAGATGTTTGAGCGTCGTGGACCTCAGGGACTCTGGGGCTCTGTTGCAACTTCACATGTGCCATGGCAGCACAGAAGCAGCCACAGGCAGTGTGCGAATGAGGGGGTGTGGCTGCGTTCCCAGAAAACAGTGTTTGCAAAACTAGCAGTTGGCTCTTGGGTTGCCAACCCCTGAACCAGATTATCAACTTTGGAAGAGGAGGGCTCACGTCTGATTCATCATGTGTCTGTCAGAGCCATGCAGAGAGTGAATACTGCGTGAGCATTTGTTTAGAGATTATTCAATGAAACAAAACACTGAAACTCAGAGCTGCACTTATGTGGACCTGATAACCCAGCATTTCAGCTCCTATGCTGAATTGCCTGCATATAGTCACCAAAGGACATGTACCAGGGTGTCCCTGGTGGCACTATTCATAATGGCCCCAAGCTGGAACCTACTCCAGTGCCTACTGACAGAAGAAAGGATAAATTACGGTACATTCACACAACAGAATATTATGCAATATTTAAAATAAACGTGCTATGTGTAAAAATATGAATAAATCTCACAACTGTGGTATGGAATGGAGACAATGAATCTAGATGTACATGATTAGATACTATATGATTACATTCATAGAACAGTTTTATTGATTGATTGATTGATTGGTACCAGGGGCGCTTAACCACTGAGCCATATCCCACCTCCTTTTAAAACATTTTGAGATGGGGTCTGGTTGAGTTGCTTAGGGCCTTGCTAAGTTTCTGAGGCTGACTCTGAACCTGAGATCCTCCTGCCTCAGCCTCCTGAGCCTCTGGGGTCACAAATGGGAATCACTGTACCTGGCTCATAGAATAAAGACAGGTAAAACGAGTCGATGCTGTGAGAGGTGAGAGCAGTCACTTTTGGAGGACAGCTGGCAGGAAGGATATCAGAGGGCTCTTTCTACAGCACAGGTTACACTGATTCTGGATCAGGGTGCTGACTACATGGTGTATTCAGTTTGTGAAAATTCATCAAATTATACACATAGGATTTGTACACTTTTCTGCGTGAGTGTTATAATTGAACAAAGCATTCTGTTTTAATAAAAGTAACTCAAAAGGCAAAGTAGTTTGTCAAACAGACTTTAAGCATAGACTGCTCTCAGCCATTCTAATTTCTGACTGATGGGTACTACTGCACTGCTGCTACTGTCCCCACAGGTGGGCTCCTCGTCCTGTAAGTGGGATACAGAAGCCCCTGTTTCTTCCTTCACCCCCACACTCTCCCTTTGTGTAGAAGCATTTTGAGGTGGAACCAGTGTCTCACTGTCCCCCTCTGCAGCCTTATCCACAAGGATGCTCTAACAGCAGCCCGGCTTTGTTGTGTCCTTTGCAGAACATTGTGGCCGTGGGAGCCGGGTTCTGCGACGGCCTCCGCTGTGGAGACAACACCAAAGCCGCCGTCATCCGCCTCGGCCTCATGGAAATGATTGCGTTCGCCCGGATCTTCTGCAAGGGCCAGGTGTCCACAGCCACCTTCCTGGAGAGCTGTGGGGTGGCCGACCTGATCACCACCTGCTACGGAGGGCGAAACCGCAGGGTGGCAGAAGCATTCGCCAGAACTGGGAAGGTAGCCCCTCCCTGCCCTCCCACTCCTCACCACCCCCAGCCCTGCGGAGAGCAGTGTCAGCACCTCTCTCTATTCTGTCTTCCCTGGCCGAAGTCACTTGACACCTCTGGCCAAGAGTCTCCATCATTTTTGGCTAGCTGCAGAGGATGACAGCTCTCCTCCCCACTCTCCTCTTAAAATCAATCGCTCACCAGTCTTTGCTATAGATTTTTTATTTTTAATCTTTTGCTTTTAAGACCATTGAAGAATTGGAGAAGGAGATGCTGAATGGGCAGAAGCTCCAAGGACCTCAGACTTCTGCTGAAGTATACCGCATCCTCAAACAGAAGGGACTCATTGACAAGTAAGTCTCCCACGGTCTGTGACGCCAGCTCTTTTGACAGCCAGCCCCTGGCAGATGAGCCCAACCATTTGAAAGTGCACCCAGGACTCTACTGGATTAGTTCAGTCCATTGTGTGATGTGAACATCCATGGCAGGAAACACCTACCTGCCCCTAAAATGAGTGTTCATGCAAAACCAGGCTTAACTTCCGTGAGACCTCAATTCTATAAGGCATAGGACAAAATAGGAAGGTTTAAATTCTGGTTTATCCTGCAAGGTGTTCAGGAAGAATTACTCGCCGTAACTTTTAAATTTTTCAGCAATGATTTTTATTTATTTATTTATTTATTTATTGTGCCAAGGATCAAACCCAGTGCCTCACACATGCGAGGCAAGTGCTCTGCCACTCAGCTACAGCCCCATTCCCCCAATGATCACTTTTTTTAAAAAATAAAAAAGGTAGCTGGTGGGGCTGGGATTGTGGCTCGGTGATAGAGCACTTGCCTAGCATGTGTGAGACACTGGGTTTGATTCTCAGCACCTCATATAAATAAATAAAATAAAGGTCCATCAACAACTAAAAAAATACTTTAAAAAAAAAAAAGGTAGCTGATCATGGGGGTGCACGCCTGTAATCCCAGTGGTTTGGGAAGCAAGAGGATCACAAGTTGAGAGCCAGCCTCAGCCACTTAGCAAGGCCATAAGCAACTAAACAAGACCCTGTCTCTAAATAAAATATTTTTTAAAAAGCACTGGGCATGTGGCTGAATGGTTAAGAACCTCTGGTCTCAATCCCCAGTAGCCCCCCCAAATATCTATATCTATATATATATTAATAGATATATGTAGATGTAGTCATGTGATAGAGATATAGTCATGTGAATAAAATATCAAACAATTCAGAAAAGAGGGAAGGACAAGTTGTCCCAGAATTGTGCACCAGAAGGGACTCCTGTGAAGGTGTATGCACAGCCTTTCCCTCTCCTTGTCATGTGGCTGGCTGGTTGGCTGGTGGCTTCTGACCTCCCCTGCCTTTCCACCAGGCCTGTGTTAAGGTTGGGCAAGGGCCACCTGATTGGCCACCTGACTAAGGGAACATGTCCTGCAGCATATAAGCTGCCCACCCTCCCCAGGACTACTGCCCAGCCACATCTGCCACCCAGCCCTTCATCTTGCTGAGTTACTGTGCTTCCTGTAACTATGACGCCAACTACACCACCTTATTCAGCAGGTAACTCATGTGATTCTTACAGTAGGCCTGTCTCTAGCCCCATTTTACAGATGAGCAGAGTCAGAGAGTTTGTGAAACTTGCCCAGAGTCCATAGGTGTGGTGTCAAATTTGACAAAATTTACCTGACTGCAAAAAATTGTGTAGCATTCCATATCTTCCAAAACCTACAGTAAGGACTCTCATAAGAACATGTGATGTCCCAGTACCGTTTGCTCTTCTTAAATTAAATATTGGCATTATAGGATTCTAGCCAGGTAATTTTCAGAATGGCCTTTAAGGCTCTATTGATTCTGTCAAGCTCACTTGAGTCTGAGTATGTGAGTGTGTGTGTGTGTGTGTGTGTGTGTGTACACGCACATGCTTATTTCTTCAGTGATTTCCACCATAAAAACCCTTCCTGAGCCAGCTGTACCCTGGGATTGTATTACCTTTTCTTACAGTGGATTATTAGGCTGCTCCTTTATGCCCTGATCCATTTCACACTTTCATTTATATGTGTTCACATCTTGGAGGAAACAGCAAAACAAATCAAGCTTCCAGCATGAGATCAGGGCTTTGCTAATTGTGGGTCCTCACTTGGATTCTTGCAGGAGTGTTCCAGGCCTAAATTATTTATGGTGATGTGTGGGCAGCCTCATTGTCATCTTGGGACGATCCTTTTTGGAGAAGGGAGAGCAATATCTCCTTGCAATTTAAAATTTATTCTCCAATCTTTTAAAATAGTGACAGGAACTTGGTCTCACTCCAGATTTGGCCAAGATCCTGAGCTACAACTCTTTTCTGTAAATGACCACCATTTACCCTGGGAGGATGACCATGTGACTTGCTTATCAACAGTGCAACCCAGCTTGTTAGGCAGAGAATGATGTGGTGGTCCCGAGGTCTTGTAGCTGCAGCACAGGGGCCCTGCATTCTTCAGACCAAAGAATAAAGCAACATGGAAAGCAGTCACTGTGTTTTCCAGAATGGCATATAGATCTGCAGGCTATTAAGCAGGACAGAAAAATAAATTTTGTTCTAGGAGGTAAACCAGATAGCCTAAGCTTGCCTTTCCTCGTTTCCTCCTGCCCAGGTTTCCATTGTTTACTGCGGTGTATCAGATCTGCTATGAAGAGCGACCTGTCTCAGAGATGCTGTCCTGTCTCCAGAGCCATCCAGAGCACATCTAAAGGGAATTGCATAACGGATTGGGGAAAGTTCTGCCTTCCCCATTAGTCTTTTGGGTTCATGTGGAAACCAGAGCTTGGCAACAAGATGTTTGCTTGATCGTGCTCTCAACATGGACATGTATGAATTGTTACAGGTTCATTTTTGAATTGCAAGAGGCAGTTCATTGGCTAAGCTGTACAGGGCAACACACACGCGGACATGTGTGTTCATTTCTCACTCTGGGGGTGTTTCTACAAATCAAAATTCTATGTCCTTTTTAAAGATCACATTTGAAATTTCCCCACTGTGGGGTACTCTATAAGATTGGAACTATCTCCGCTAAATTTTTTAGACGTAATTCATATGTATTTGAATGGATGAATTATTTTTTCTCATTCTTTTGATGATAAATTTAACCAGCATTAAAATGGCAGGTAGGATGAGGGAGGGAATGTGTTCAAAGATCACCGTATTTAACATTTAAACACTATCTATCTCAAGCCAGCATAATTAACTTACTTTGATTGTGGGGTTTTTGTTGTTTTTTTTAATAATTAGATTCTTTCAATTAGATGATCCACTTATATACTTCCCTCTTGCTGCAGTTTTCTGAACTTTTAGCCTCCTTTCTCTTCATTAGCTGCCAGAATGTGTTTTTGAAAAGATTCAGCAGTAGCAGAAGATAGAAAACTCACCTGGGATTTCCCTGCTGTGACTGACGTTCTTCTGACTAACAGACACTACCTACTCTGTGATAGGTAGTGCTTTTCTGCAAACATTTCTCTTAAGCCTCCCTCTGAGAGGGGGCTACTGTTTTTCCTCTTGTAAGATGCAGTTGCTGTACCTGGTCATCTGGGTGTGTGGGGACAGAGCCAGAAGTGGAGCGTGGCACTCTCCATCGACCAGCATGTGGGACCTTCTAAGAAAGCACTGGGTTTATCTGGCCTCCATCTAATTAGTTGTGGCAAGTGTCACATGCAACTGTTCCTGAGGCCACAGGAGGACTTCCTGCCAGTAAGATGTGCATGGGTCAGGGTCCTCGATGGTTGCCATTCCAGGTGTGGTCCACCGTCCAGCAGCATCTGCTTCACTCTTCAGAGTGCAGTTTCCCAGGCCCTGGCCTGGACCCCCTGAGTGCTGTCTCTGCTTCAACACACCTTCTGTGTGTTTCTGATGCTCACTCCAATTTGAAAACCACTACTTTTGAAAATTTACTTTATCCTGGCCTTTCACACAGTCTGTTCCACAGGAAGCAAGCACCCTGGACTTCAGGGGTTGTTCCAGATGTACAGGAAACTTGGGGGAAGCTGCATAGGTCCATCCCTCTTGAAGGTGGAGAATGTATGTTAGTGTCAGAGGAAGCTGTTTGCTTAACCCAGCAAGTCCCAAACATGTTAGACTTAGGGAGGTGTTTTAGCAAGGAAACTAGCCAAAGTTCCCAGGGAACACTGTTATAGGCTGAGGCGACCTTAGGACAGCTCAAGTGGATCCTTCACTCTCTGCAAGAAATTAGCGTGAATAGCTACCTGTGGTATTGTGAGTTCTGAACTTTTGCAGTTCAGGTCAGCCATGAATCTTTGATGAAGCTTTACGGTGACACTGTTGAGTACAACCAAGTAGATGTCAGCCTCGCTGAAACGCACATTTTGTGGGATAAGTGCTTTTAATTCTAGAATTAGAATGGAATGACTGTACCCCTTAAAACGAGTTTGGTTTCAGAATACCATTCCACAGTTACCTTATATAGCATTCCATAAATATTAAAAAACCATATGAATGTCATTTATATATTCATGAATTTTTAGTTATTTCGTGAGATTTTTGCCCCACCTCAACCCAACCCTGGTTTGAGGGTGTTTTTTTCCTTCTTTTTTTCTTCTAAAACTAAATGATTATAGAATTGATTTTTGTGGGAATTCTAAAAGCTATCTAAAACATTTCTGGGGCCTTTTTAAGCCTCATACACAGAAGTACATGAAAGCGCACACATTACAGGTCTCAGAAGTTTTAGTGCCACTGTTAAATCAATTTTTGGGTCTCCTGATAAATCTTTTTTAAAGTTTGTACATAGGTAACAAAGAGTTACTTTTTAAGATATAAAAAGGGCTGTAAGCTAATTGTGTCTACTAAGTAGGATCATGCGCTGGAAGGCATTGGGATTTTGTGTTTTCCTGTCTGCATTCAGCCTCCTCCTCTGGGTTTTGAACCTGAACATTTTTTTTCTTTCCAAATCCCCTCTTACTGGAGCTGAGTGCAGTGGCACACTCCTGTAATCCCAGCAGCTTGGGAGGCTGAGGCAGGAGGGTTGTGATTTCAAAGCCAGCCTCAGCACTTAGCGAGACCCTAAGCAACTTAGCAAGACCTTGTCTCTAAATAAAATATATAAAAAGGGCTGGGGATGTGGCCCAGTGGTTAAGCACCCTTGAGTCCACCCCTGGCACATAAATAAATAAATAAATAAATAAATAAATAAATAATCCCTTCTTATCACTCTGAATTCTGCTGACTGTACCTCTCGAACATTCTTATGATAATCTGCACATTATGGGAAAAGGTAAATTTTATAAGTTTATGCTTTGCTAATTATAGATATTTATTACTCTACGAGTCATCTATTTTTGTAACCACCTGTGGTCCGTCATTTATTTTAATTCACACTTCTTACTAATGATGGTGATAGGGAAGGAGACACGGAGATCAGGAAGTTAATTTGTACTATTTCAGCCAATCTGTGAATGTAAAAACTACCCTGTTGCCTTGCTGTGGTCCACCTGGCCTGGTGTGGTCCACCTGGCCTGGTGTGGAACAGATGCCTGTCTTGACACCCACCCTTGGGATGGAGTGGAGCTAATTCTCTGGTTCTTTCATTTCGCCCTTAACTCCAGCACAGCCCTGTGGCGTGGGCCTGTGGAGGGTGTTGTGGCGAGGTGCCAGTGTGCAAAGGGAACTTTAGTTTTTCCACTGGTTCTGATTTGCTGCCCATTTATTTACGCGTGTACTGTATTTGTTTACAGACTGTAGGTGGATGTATAATTTAAAGCTTGGTTTAATAAACATTTAACCCTTCCAAACCTGTGTTATGGGTTCTGTTTTTCTTTCTGTCATCATAGTTTATAGGTTTATGTAGGTCAGTTTTTGTTTTGTTTTGTTTTTTGTAAATTCAGAATTGTGCTGCATTATCGATATTCAGGGCACTTTTAAGAAGGGCCTCATCTCTGTCTTGGTTCTCAAATACATCTGTTTTCATTGCTTGTTGACTTTCTTTTTTTCCCTTTTTGGAAGCAGGATCTCACTATGTTGCCTAGACTGGTCTCAAACTCGTGGGCTCAAGTGGTCCTCCTGCCTCAGCCACCTAGGTAGCTGGGTTTACTGGTGTGTGGCTTGCTGATATTTTTGCATAGTTATAATTTTGGGTGGAGACCTTCCAGTTCTAGTTACACAGTGAATATATGAACTTGACATTCCATCCTCTCCACCCCAAACACCTAGAAAAGCTAGGAAGAGGTAACAAATATCCTTTTATACACAGGGCAAATGTCATGAAAATGTGAGGCACAAACAAGCTGAGCTTCAGGAGGAGAAAAAATGTTTCTGCTAAAAAATTTAAATCAGGAATACAGCACAACAATCATGATTGTGGTTTGAATTTTTAAATTTAGGAAACCAGAAGCAAAAAATTGCATAGAAATTAGAATGTGAGGGGCTGGGATTGTGGCGCAGTGGTAGCGTGCTTGCCTAGCACGCGTGAGGCACTGGGTTCGATCCTCAGCACCACATAAAAAAAAAGATATTCTGTCCACCTACAACTAAAAAAATAAATAAATATTTAAAAAAAAAAGAAGAAGAAAAGAAATTAGAATGTGATCCGGGTGCAGTGACGCAAGCCTGTAATCCCAGCACTTAGGGAGGCTGAGACAGGAGAATCGCGAGTTCAAAGCCAGCCTCAGCAACGGCGAGGCGCTAAGCAACTCAGTGAGACCCTGTCTCTACATAAAACACAAAATAGGGATGGAGATGTGGCTCAGTGGTTGAGTGTCCCTGGGTTCAATCTCCAGTACCAAAAATAATAATAATAATAATAATAATTGCTTTTGGTGGGAATGTGAATTAGTTCAGCTATTACGGAAATCAGTAGGGAGGTTTCTCAAAAAATGTAAAATGGACCTACCATGTGATAGAGTAACCCCTCCCCCCTATTTAAAGTTAACTTTTGCATCTTGTGATCAACCTAACTGACAAGCACAACTTAAAAGAGAAAAAGTTTATTTGGGAATGATGGTTTCAGAAGTCTTAGCCTGCAGATAGCCAACTCTATTGTTCTGAGTTCAAGGTGAGGCAGGACATCAGTGAGGAAGGGTTGAGTGGCAGGAAGCCAAGGTGGGGTGGGGGCACTGGACCTCCACCAGCCACATCCCACCTGCCTACAGTTGCCACCCAGTCAGTCTATTCAAATTAGGATGCACAATTAGGTCACAGCTTTCACAATCCAATCCCTTTCCCTCTGAATATTCTTGCTTTAAAGGAGTTTTGGGGAGACACTTCACATTCCAAACTCTGACGCCATTCCCAAACTCAGTATATGGAAGAGACATCTGCACTCTCGTGGGGTTTTTTGTTTTGTTTCGTTTGTGCTGGGAACTTAACCCAGGGCCTTGTGCATGCTAGGCAAGCGTGCTGAGCTATATCCCCAGCTCCGCACTTTCATATTTACTGCAGCACTGGTCACAATAGCCAAGAAATGGAAACAACCTAAGTGTACATCAACTGATAGATGGATAAAGAAAATGCACCACATACATACAATGGAGTACCATTTGGCCACAAAAAAAGAATGAAATTCTGTCATATTTAATAACACAGATGGCACTGGAGATCGTTATGTTAAGTGAAATAAGTCAGGTGAAGGACAAATACCATATGACCTCACTTATGTAGAACCTAAAAAATGTTGATTTCATACAAACAGACTAGAATGGTGACTAGTAGAAGCTGGGGAAAGTGGGGGCCGTTGAAGACAGGTAGATTTGTAGGTACTAAATTATAGGGGAAAGAAGTTCCTGTGTCATATTACACAGTAGCATGACTATAGATAATGATAATATACTGTATGTTTTTTGAAAGCTGGAAGAAAGGATTTTGAATGTTTTCACCATAAATGATCAATGTTTGAAACATCATATGATACCTGGTTAGGATGTATAACTTACTTATGGGTTAAAATGAAATTTAAAAATACAGTTTTAATATAAATACATACATATGGCAAAATACTGGGGGGAAGAGACTCAATCAGGCAGATTTGAAAAGGAACCTACTAGATCATGTAGGAATTAATATAATCATTTGGATTAAAAAGTCACTGGATAAATCGATGAAAGCGTAGGTTTTATGGAGGTAGAGATGGAATTATCAAACTGACAAATGGATGTGAAGTTGTTAATAAAGTAGTAAAGAAAATATCTGGGAGTTTAAGAGGTAAGTAGAGGGTCGGATAATAAGAGTCAGCAAACATCTTACAGTAGTTATAGAATAGAGAAAAGGGAGAGGCAATTAAAAAAACAATAGGCTCATCTGCAGTGGTGCACACCTGTAATCCCAGTGGCTCAGGAGGCTGAAGCAGGAGAATTGCAAGTTCAAAGCCAGCCTCAGCAACTTAGTGAGGCCCTCAGTAACTTAGCGAGACTCTATCAAAATTAAAAATAAAAAGGGCTGAGGATGTGGCTTAATGGTTAAGTGCCCCTGGGTTCAATCCATGGTATCAAAATAAATAAAAAACAGGCTAAAATTGTCCAGAATTAATTGTATATATTCAGTTTTATATTCTTTTCCCTGATATATTTCTGCTAAGATTTTATCACATGGTCTTTATAGCTTTATGATTGCATATGAACTAAATTGATGGTGAACTTTTTATTTAGGAGAAATAAATCATATGAGGAATCTATAAGCATAACATTCTATTAATCTGAAGTTGTGATTGATTGGACCATGATGGAACAGAATCAGAGGTCAATGTGTTATCTGTGGTGGGGATGGGGGACAGCAAACTGTAGTGCTCTAGCTCTTGGGTAACCTTAATACCCATGTCATGAAGTCTAGCCAGCAACTCTTCTTTGGAGCTCACTTTGCTTTTTGGTAAGTGTGACCCTCTGTGCACCCTGGCTGGTGGCATCACTGTGAATGTTGGTAAAGATCAGATCTTAAGCAATGGCAACATGTGGCAGAAACAATGCTGTGTGTTCAGTAAATTATTTTAAATTTTGTAGTTTCGTATTAAACTGCCAACACCCTCCCCCCGGCCCCAAGCAGTGCTCATTGATACCATGGTGGCACCATGTGATTGAGTTCCATCTACAGACATAGGAAGTAAAAAACAGCTACTTCCAAGTGTTGTGTTCTGCTTGGTTCCTTTTTTTCCTCTTCTCCTGTATACTCGTTGGGTGGACATCAACTTCCAGGATGATCTAGAAGCCATATGTTGAAAATGCTGTAATCAGCTGGGCATGCGCAGTGGTGCACGTTTGTAATCCCAGCACTTTGGGAACCTGAGACAGGAAAATCGCGAGTTCAAAGCCAGCCTCAGCAATGGTGAGGCGCTAAGCAACTCAGTGAGACCCTGTCTCTACATAAAACACAAAATAGGGCTGGGGATGTGGCTCAGTGGTCAAGTACCCCTGAGTTCAATCTCCAGTACCAAAAAAAAGGAAAGAAAGAAACAAACAAAAAATAGAAAATGCTATAATCTCAGCCAAGATTTCTATAAGATAGTGTAGAGACAAGCCCCTCACTTTTGGTCCACTTTGGACTGTGCTGGATACAAAAAATGAATCGTTCTGTTATACTGCTGAGACTTAGGGATTGTTTATTATAGCAGCTAATATAACTTACCCTAACATTTTGCCAAGAAGATGTTTGAAGAATCAAGACAATTAAAGGACCTTGCAGAAATAGCAAGAGATTTGGGAGAATTTTCTCCCTTGGTCACTACAACAATATGTGTCTGCATCCCTTGTTTGGACACGGGGCTGTGTTGGAAAATGAATGAGCCTGTGGATGTGTCTGTTCCTCTTCTCTCCAGGACCAGCTAAATCTAGCTGGCTAAACCCAGACTTTGTGTGGTTGTATCCTTCCTATGTCATGTTCGTAGGTCTAGGATTTATAATACTTGCTTACTTAAAACCAGAGAAGCACCTCCAACCACCCTGCAACATGCGATGACGTGTAGAAACGTCTCTAGAAAGACCACCCACTGGCTGCCATATCTGAAAATCACAACTGGCTAAATACAAAAAAAAAAAAAAAAAAAAAAAAAAAGAGTAGCTCTTTAGCTCACTCTCAAAAATTAAGGAATTTAACTTCTCTGAATTTTACACATTGCAAATGAAACAGAGGCACTGGAAAAGAACTTTGTCATTGAACTTAATGTACCCTGTAATTTGTCAAATTGGTATTATTTGACTTGTAAATGGAAATGCCTTTATGCTATGATAGAAATGTTTTATGCAGTTCTTTTCTGTTATTGTGCATATTTATTTTTAAATAACCTTTGAATAGGTAGCACAGTCACTTAATTCAAAAATAAAGCCCCTTTTCCAAATAGCCATTATTCACTTGGAACGTGCTCCTCTAGAATTCTATTTTACAGATAAAGCAAATCCACTTTTTATCCTCTCCCCATTTCTTGACACAAAATAGAGCTTACTACATGCCTTATTCCACATCTTGCTTTTTCTCACTTGACATTTTTTTCATATTAATTGCTTGCTTTTGACAACAGTATTTATTTTAGTTTTTTTTTTTACCTTTATTTATTTTTTATGCAGTGCTTAGGATCTAGCCCAGTACGTCGCACGTGCTAGGCAAATGCTCTACCACTGAGACACAACCCCAGCCTTATTTTAGTTTTTTATTTGGAAATAGCTGTGGATGCATAGTTGCAAAGGCAGTTCAGAGAGGTCCCATGTACCCTTCACCTTGTTTTCCCTAATGCATCAACACCTATTTTTTAAAAATACATGTTCAAAATAACAATGGCAAATTTTTTTTGCAAGATTCTAAATATTTTGCCTATGTGGACTTATTGATCCTCAAAATGTACCATCTATATGCAAATAGGTAAACTAAGGCACAAAGAGCCTAAATAACTTGTTCAAATGACAGAGATAGTAACTGATAAAGCCAGGATTTGAACCCAGGCAGTTTGGCTTAAGAGTCTATAGTCTTAACTCTGAAGTTACACTGACTCCTTTTGAATAGTGAGTGTTTACTATTGGGAGAGTGGGAGGTGCAGTCACTTTTAACAATTCTCTTAGCAAATTTTTATGACTGTTCATGAAAATTCATGCATACATTAAGGTACTACTGTTCTAAAACTTTATTTCTTGGCATTAACATTAAAGAACTTTCTAATCTACATTTATATCTCTCCTCACATTTTAAGTGTATGCACATTTTATGACTTTTCTTTGAATTATTGCAGATATTTAGGTATTTCCTTTTAAGAACTGCTGCAGCTAACATTCTTGACACTTACACGAGAAAATCTACAGTATAAGATCCTAGAAATGAGATTGCTGGTTCACAGGTATGTGTGGCTTATATCTTATTAGACACTGCCAAGTTTCTCTTTAAAAAATTTGTCTGTAACTTATGCTTCTGACCTCACTTTTTCTAATTACCTCTACAACCTTATTAGGGATTCCTTGTTAATAATAATCAGACACCTAAATTGAACCAATACAGAGATGTACAATTTTGTATTTATCAAGAATTATAAGTTTACACCACCAATATCATTGTAAAAAATAAAATTTTGTTATGCAAAACTACGACTGTGTTAAAACAGTTGTAATGGTGGGCAGAAAGTTTTTATAGTCATGGAATGGATTGTGTAAAGGAGCTGTTTGCAAGGAATGTTGAAACAAGAAACATTTTTTAAGAACCCACAAATTCAGTGTTTCAGCAAAACCCCGGGAGGCCCCTGTGAAAACCAACTGACTTGGAGTAAGATGCTTCTGTGGGGGTGTTCCATGTTCCAGTAAACTATGACCCTCATGCCCACTAGAGGGCACTCGCCATGAATGATATTTCCCTTGGCAACTTGGCCCCCTGTGAAAAAATAGCATCATTATTCCTGCAACAAGTTTTTAGAACTTTGTTCCTTGGTCAAATTTTTAGGCTCACACATTTCCTAAGCTGAGTTTGTGCTGGAAGGTCATCCAGTGTTGGGGCTTCATTTTGACTTTTTTTTGTGTGTGTGCCAGGGATTGGACTCAGGGGTACTTGGCCACTGAGCCACATCCCCAGCTCTACTTTGTATTTTATTTAGAGATAGGGTCTCACTGAGTTGCTTAGTGACTCACAGTTGCTGAGGCTGGCTTTGAGCTGGCAATCGTGCTGCCTCAGTCTCCTGACTTGCTGGGATTACAAGTATGTGCCACCCCGCTCACTTTAACATTTTTTTAAAATATCTTTTAGTTGTCCGTGGATCTTTTATTTATTTATTTATATGCCATGCTGAGGATAGAACCCAGGGTCTCACACATGCCAGGCAAGCGCTGTACCACTGAGCCACAACACTAACCTGCCACTTTGACTTTTTAAACTCAAAGATTTTGATGTTCAGCAGTGTTGCTTTAGTTTCTAAACTAAAGTCCCAAGAGATATCAGTCTGAATTTTGTGGCTTCTGGATCTCTTTTCTTTCCTTAATGTTAGAGACCCACTTATGAACGTGTTTGTTCAATTTTTCTTTGCTTCTCTCTCATTCTGATGCTGATATTCTGAAGAAATCCCAAATACATGCTTCCTCCTTTTGGCTCTTGGAGAAATATTTCTAAAGATGGTAGAGCTTCCATGCTTTAAATAAGTTTCAGAAAAAAGAGTGATAGGCATTGAGAGAAAGAAACTCTAGCCAGGCGTGGTGATATACACCTGTAATCCCAGCAACTCGGGAAGCTGAGGCAAGAGGATCACAAGTTCGAGACCAACCTCAGCAATTTAGGGAGACCTCGTCTCAAAATAAAGAATAAACAGGGCTGGGGATGTAGCTCAGTGGTAAATTGTTCCTGGGTTCAATCTCCAGTACCATCCCTGGTTTCAGGACTTTGGAATCAGGTGAGGATTCAAATTCTGGACCTGCATGGCCTTGGACAAAGGACTCAATATCTCTAGGCCTCAGTTTTCTTCTCTATAAATAGTATTATTTACCTCATCAGGTTTCTTGAGAAGTCAGAAAATACGTAATTTGTTTTTCACAATTCCCTGATTTTCTGATGGATTTTCTGAGAGAAAAGGACAAATCTGTCCTTTGAATGGGTTGAGGCCTTCTCTAGGGAGATTTCCAGGAAACAAGGGAACATTCTGGACTACAGATCAAAAGGGAAGTCAGTCTCAGTGGCTCACAGCTGTAATCCCAGCTACTCAGGAGGCTGAGGCAGGACATGCCTTAAGCCTAGGAGTTTGAGGCTAGCATGGGTGACATAGCAAGACCTCAACTAAAAAAGCCCAGGGGGAAAGTGAGAGTCCAAGTCTAGTGTAAGAACACAGGATGAAGTATGTAGGTGAGGCCCACTCAGAAATTCATGGTTCATTTCTTTGGGAGAATTCATAAATCTTGCACCCCATTCCACAGGCTTTATTTCTTGAGAGTCTTGCTTTTATTTAACCCTATCACCACAAACAGGAAAGCCATTGGGAGTCAATTAATTATTGCAGTACCCAGAGTGACCTCTTGGAGGAAGCACTGTGCAAAGGTTATTCAATGAACGCTATTGAATCAACAGGTACTGAGAGGATATTACATGCTAAATGAATATGTGACTTGGGCATTGACCTCTGGTCAGTGAGGTGGATGTGGAAGGAGGTGAGGGTTAGAGCTGGAATTCTAGATTTATTAACTTTCCTGGAGAGGTTCCTCTGTGCCAGGCATTTTCCCATACTTTATTTCACTCCAAGGCAGATGGCGGTTGTCCCATTTTACAAAGACACAGAGACATGACCACCACCAGCCTTTCTTCAAGCCTCCTCTGCTGCCCAGAACATCCTTGTCTCCACTGGCCGCTGCGTCCTACCTCTCCTGTAGCATGTGGATCAATTTTCTCAAGTTGCAAATCTTATTCATCTTGCTTGTACATGTCCTGACCTTCCAACTGGACTGGATCTCTGGGAGCCAAGGGTCCTGCTGATGTCTCATTATGTCCCCAGGATCCCGTCCAGAGATGACAATTAGTGGTGCTCTGTTCCACTTGGTTACTGTCTAGAAAGAGGCACAGTGACATGGTAATGTGACAGATTTTGGTCATGGCCCCAATTTTTCCCCTCTCCCTGAATCCAGGCCTTTGACCATTTGACTTTATAGAGTATATTTCTAGCCCCACAAATCTAGACTCGGCCTGTGCCTTGCTCTGATAATGCAGCCAAGTGGTAGGCCAGAAATGATGGTATGCCCGGTCCAAGCGATAAATACCATATGTTTATCAACTTGACTTCCTCCTGTTCCTGTACTCTCTTTAGTCTCATTTGTAGGAAATAAAATATGAGTCATTTTAAATATGTTTATTGCATATAGCTCAAATTCATTTATTTTTATTTGCTGCCTAACTATCCATTATATGAATATATCCCAATACAGTTATCCATTTTCATGTTGATGGCATGTAGGTTGTTTGAAGATTTTTACTAATACAGAAAAAAAGGAAAAATAATTGCTATGGTTTAGATGTGGTATTTCACCAAAAGTTCCCACGTGAGACAATGTAAGAAGGTTTGGAGGAGAATAACCTAATCAGTGGATTAATACCTGATGGGATTAACTGAGTGGTAACTGGAGGCAGGTGGGATATGGCTGGAGTAAGTGACTCATTGGGGGTGTGGCTATGGGGTATGTATTTGTGTCTGGTGACTGCAGTCTCTTTCGCTGCTTTCTGATCGCTCTGTGAGCTGCTTCCTTCTGCCACACACTCTGCCATGAAATTCAGCCTCAACGTGAGCCCTGAGGAATGGAGCCTGCTGTCCATGGATTGAGACCTCTGAAACTGTGAGCCTCCAAATAAACTTTTCTTCCCCTAAAATTGTTCTGGTCAGATCTTTTAGTCACAGCAGCAAAAAAGTTATAACAATAATCTTGCGTATGAGTGAGACTTTCTCATAGGTCTGTAATAGCAAATCCTGGGGAACGAGCCCACATCTTCAAATTTACCAAAATACTGCTCAACTGCTTTCCAAAGATTTTGGACCAACCTACCACCAGTAGCCTATGAGAATTCTCATTTCTCCACGTTGGGCGTCACCTAGCTTTGGCATACTCATTTTTGTAGACTTTTGCCCATCTGGTGGTAGGAACGTTGTTGGGTTGATATCTCAATGTTTATTTCCCTGATTGCTAAGGAGTCTCAGCCTGTCTCCTTTTCATTGACCTTTCTGGTTGCCTCTTGTGAATCAGTTATGCATATCTGCTATTTTCCTGCTGGATTGTTGGGCTTTTTTTTTTTTTTGGTCAGTTTGCTTCTGAAAGGCTTCATATAATCTTTATTATACACATATATAAAAATATAATATGGCATATACAATACATGAAAATATTATGCATTTTTTGTGTATTTGCTTGCATATAGGATCTTCCTTAAACAGGTTTATGAAGACCTTGTTCCCATATCATACAATTCAATGATTTTTTTTCAGTACAATTTTAGAACATTTTCACAACCTCAAAAAGAAACACCATGCCTTCTGTCATCACTGTTCTTTTCCCTAACCCCCAGCCCTAAGCAGCCAGCCACTAATTCACCTTCTGCTCTGTAAATGTGCCTGTTGTTGACACTTCATATGAATCATACAGTATGTGATCTTTTGTGACTGGTATCTTTCATTGAACATTTTTTTTTTTTTTGGTACTACGATTGAACTCGGGGGCACTCAACCACTGAGCCACATCCCCAGCCCTATTTTGTGTTTTATGTAGAGGCAGAGTCTCACTGAGTTGCTTAGTGTCTTGCTGTCACTGAGGCTGGCTTTGAACTCACGATTCTCCTGTCTCAGCCTTCCAAAGTGCTAGGATTACAGGCGTGCCCCCTGCCGCACCCAGCTCATTGAACATATTTTTGAGGTTTACAAACCATGTTCTAGTATGTATCAGAAGCTCATTCTTTTTTACAACTAAATAATATTCCATTACACGCCGTTTTTTTTTTTTTTTTAACTCATTCATCAGTTGAAGCAATGTTTGAAGAAAAATGTAATTGAAATTGAGATTCTCTTTTGGTTAAGGATTGAGCTAGGGTGTTTAACCACTGAGCCATCCCCAGCCACACCTGCTCCCACCTTTTTTTTGGGGAGACAGAGTCTCACTAAGTTGCTTAGGGCCTCCCTAAGTTGCTGAGGCTGGCCTTGAATTTGCTATCCTCCTGCCTCAGCTTCCTAAGTTGCTGGGATTACAGGCCTATGCCATGGTGCCCAGTGGAAATTGTTATTAATAGCATCTTATTCTGCTCATCTGACCTGATTGTCCTTCTCCCACACATCATTAGGAAAAGTCTTTCTACCAAACTGATAAAAGGTTTTGAACTGTATGCTGCTAGTGGGGCTTATCCATTCTAGTCCCCCTAATTAAAGAGAGAGAGACCCTCAATATCTTGATCGAGGCCCACTGGTCAAGAGCATCACTATCATCGGCAACTGCTTAGACATTCCGCAATCCCTGCCCAGACCTGCCTGGAGTGGACCTTCTAGGAGAACCCAGGCGACTCCTATGCCCATTCCAGTTTGGAAGGCCCTGCTCTATAGTGCCATTTCTCACTCTGATCCACACAGAAGTCACCTGGAAGGCTTTGTCAACAATGCCAATGATCAGTTTCCCGAAATTCTGGTTTCCCTGGTCTAGAGGGAGCAGATCTTGGGCCCACTGTGTTTTCAGGGCTCCCAAATAACTCCACTGAACAGCCAGACCTGAGAACCCCTAATGCAAACAGGTTTTTGGACCAATCTCAACTTTTTTTTGTAAACCACTTTAATTTAGGAACAGTTAGACTACTTGTTTCAAGCTACCAGATTTGCAATTTGTTTAGCAAAACTGACTTAATAACTTTCTGGGAAAGGTCCACCTGTCCCTTTTCTTAGGAATTGGAGTATGACAGTGGCCAGTTTCACCACCTTTCCCTGATCTCCCTCTCTGAGTGGTGCTCAGAGCTCTGTTGACAAAGATACTGTGGTTCCAAGAAAACACAGCTGAAGCCCTATGAAGGTGGGTTGCCACGGGTGTGCCATGGTTTTGTTTTGTTTTTGGTTTTTTTTTGGTTCATTTTTTAGTTTCCTGCTTACAAATTTGCTCTGCAAGGAATGGCTACTATGATAAGCAGTGTTTACCCCAAACAACTTCTTCCTTGCTCCTGCCAGCCCATTAAATACAATAAGAACAAACATATTGGGTAGAACCAGGGTTTGTCTCTTTTTAAATAAACCCAATCCTGATCTTATCTTTGCTGAGGAAGCTGTGGCTGCAACAAGCATGTCTATTTCTGTTCCCTTCTTATCTCTCAGAAGATTTCCTTCTCTATGTTGGCTTCTTAATGCATGAGTCTGTCCCCTGGCAGGTTATCATGGTAATAACTGCAATACCACCTCATGAAAGAGAATTGGGCAGATTGACATCTGCTTCTCATATCCAAAAGAGGTTCTACCACTTTCCTGTGTGTGTGTGTGTTGGGGGGGGGGGGTGTCTATGTCCTCTTGTGATTTACAGTCCTGCCCTACATCTTTTTTTTTTTTTTTTTTGGTACCAGATATTGAACTCAGGGGCTCTCGACCGCTGAGCCACATCCCCAGCCCTATTTTGTATTTTATTAGAGACAGGGTCTCACTGAGTTGCTTAGCGCCTCACCGTTGCTGAGGCTGGCTTTCAACTAGCGATCCTCCTGCCTCAGCCTCCCCTCAGCTTCTGGGATTACAGGCATGCGCCACGGCTCCTGGCTTACATCTGACCTAGACGGCATCATGGCAATGCTCCAGCATCATGGTTGAGGCCACTTTTTGGAGTTCAAGGAAACAGGCAGGGAAAGAGGATGTGCATGTTCCCCGCCTCCTGTGCTATCCGACTCAGACACGTGTGCGATAACTTCTGCATTTACTGGCTCCCACGTTTTCAGCCACCTCAGAATTTATGTCGCCCTGACTTGTGGAAGAGAGTGACCACATAAGAATCAGAGGCCCCGAGGTTTCTGAAATCCAAACCAGGCAGGGCACTTACAGGTGTCAAATAGCCTCTGGTTTCTCTCCAGGGGCAGCTGAATTACTAAGCTGCTGAATGGATCTATTTCTATCAGACTGGGCCAGGGAACCCTGCTAATTCTCCCATGTTTGTGGTACTTGCCTAATTCCAAATCTGGGACATTGCCATATCACTTAAAGCAGACTCCTTGGAGGATTTTAACCCAATAGAGTTCTCAAACCTGAGAAATCCAAGGTAGGAGACCCAGGTTGAGAGAGTTGAGACCTCCTTTGACCCAGCAATTCAAAATTCTTTCTAGGGTGGCAAGTCTGGGACCAACAGAAGTCAGCAGGGCTTGCTCAGCATTATATCTTGGGCCTGCCATAGGCAATTACTCCTGTTTTTGATCTTTGCTGAAGTCGTTTGCTTAATTGGCTGGTAGGCTGCCTCTCTGATCACATTACAGATCTGCACCTGTGCAGTGCGTGTGTCCTTTGTAAATAACAGCCTGTTCTTTCAGCCAGTCCTTGCCTGCTCCCTTACTCTGCCTTTTAATTTTTTTTTAAACTGGCTCCATTCTTTTAAATTAGAACTCCAATAAATAATTCAGTGACCTAGCCTGAGGCCCCTTGCTCCTGAAGTTGGGAGCGCTCTGATGGTGTTGATTGGCTATCTCCACCCAAGGCATTTGGGCCATTTGCAACAAGATTTGTGTTTCCTCTAGAACCACTGGTCCCAACTTCTTTTTTTTTTGGTACTGGGGATTGAACTCAGGGACATTCGACCACTGAGCCACATCCCCAGCCCTATTTTGTGTTTTATGTAGAGACAGGGTCTCACTGAGTTGCTTAGCACCTCGCCATTGCTGAGGCTGGCTTTGAACTCGCGATTCTCCTGTCTCAGCCTCCCTAAGTGCTGGGATTAAGGCTTGAGCCACCGCGCCCGGCTTGGTCCCAACTTCTAAGATGTCTCTGATGTCCCCTGCAAACGGCAGCCTTCGTGTTCCTGCATA
>CM053413.1:24902546-25039809 GCA_028644305.1 Xerus rutilus | reverse complement strand
ATTTTGTGTTTTATGTAGAGACAGGGTCTCACTGAGTTGCTTAGCACCTTGCCATTGCTGAGGCTGGCTTTGAACTCGCGATTCTCCTGTAAGCCTCCCTAAGTGCTAGGATTACAGGCATGCACCACCACACCCAGCTCCTTTTTATTTTTTAAGTTCTCCCTAAGTTGTCTAGGGCCTCACTAAATTTCTGAGGCTGGTTTTGAACTTGTGATCCTCTTGCCTCAGCCTCCTGGGCTGCTGGGATTACAGGCCTGCACCACAGCACCCAATTTATTACTGAGTTTTTTTTCTTTTAAACATTGCATTAGTTGTCAATGGACCTTTATTTTATTTATTTATATGTGGTGCTGAGAATCAAACCCAGTGCCTCACACATGCCAGGCAAGCACTCTGCCACTGAGCCATAACCCCAGCCCGACCCCAGCTCTTATTACTGAGTTTTAAGAGTTCCTTATGTATTATAGACACAGGTCTCTTGTTAGATACATGATTTACAAATACTTTCTCCCATTCAGTAAATTTTCTTTCATTTTCTGATGTTGTCTGTGAAGCGTAAAAGTTCTTAATTTTGATGAAGTTCTATTTTTCTATTTCTTTCGTTGCTTGTGCTTTTGGTGCCCTAAGGAACGATTATCTAATCTCAGGTCATGAAGATTCATGCCTATGCATTTTTCTAAGCATTTTATCATTTAGCACTTATATGTAGGTCTTTGATCCATTTGAAGTGAAGATTTTTGCATGAGGTGGAGATCCAATTGTTTTGCATGTGAATGGCCAGTTGTTCCAGCTCCATTTATTGAAGAGATTTCTTTCCCCACTGAATGGTCTTGGCAGCTTTGTTGAGAACAAATTGACCGTAGACACATGGGCTGATTTCTGGACTCTCAGTTCTATTCCATGGATCTACATATCTATCCTTACAGTACTACCATAGTGTTTTCTTTTCTTTTTGGGGGGGCGGGTACCGGGGATTGAACTCAGGGGTGCTTGACCACTGAGCCACATCCCCAACCCCACTTTGTATTTTATTTAGAGATAGGGTCTCACTGAGTTGCTTAGCACCTCTCCATTGCTGAGGCTGGCTATGAACTTGTGATCCTCCTGCCTGAGCCTCTTAAACCTGTAGGATTTTAGGCATGAGCCACAGCGCCTGGCTGTCCATTTAATTTTTAAGATCAATTTGTGCATTTCTATGAAAAAGCTATCTAGGATTTTGATAAGGACTTCAATGAATCTGTAGACCAATTTGGGAAATATTGCCATCTTAACAATATTAAGTCTTCCAATTCATGAACATGGGATGTCTTTCCATCTACTTAGATCTTCATTAATTTTTTAATAGTGTTTTATAATTTGAGTGTACTATTCTTATACTTATTAAATGTATTTCTTATTATTTTCTTCTTTTTGATACTTGTGTAAATGGAATTTAAAAATTAATTTCATTTTCAGGTTTTTCATTGCAAATCTGTAAAAATACAATTGATTTTTTTGTACATTGGTTTTATATCCTGAAACCTTACTGAACTTGTTTATTTGTTTTAATAATGTTTGATAGATACTTTATGATTTTTTTTTTTTTGGTACGGGGGACTGAACTCAGGGGCACTCGACCACTGAGCCACATCCCCAGCCCTATTTTGTGTTTCATGTAGAGACAGGGTCTCACTGAGTTGCTTATCACCTCGCCATTGCTGAGGCTGGCTTTGAACTCGCGATTCTCCTGTCTCACCCTCCCTAAGTGCTGGGATTACAGGCTTGAGCCACCGCGCATGGCTAGATACTTTATGATTTTATATACAAACATATCACCTACAAATAGATGACATATAATTACTTCTTTTGCTCTAATTTGAATGTCTTTTATTTTCTTACCTAATAAGCTTGTCAGCTAGTTAAACATTGAATAGATATAGTAAGAGCAGACATTCTTATCTTGTTCCTGGTTTAGGGAACACATTCTGTCTTTCATGGTTAAATGTGATATTAGCCATGGGGTGTTTTTGTGTATGTTCTGTATCAAATTTAGGAGGGTCCCTTCTAGTCTTGATGAGTTAAGTGTTTTTGTTTTTAATATATGTACTTTTTTTTCAATATTTATTTTTTAGTTGTAGGTGGACAGAATATCTTTATTTTATTTTTATGTGGTGCTAAGGATTGAACCCAGTGCCTCACGCGTGCTAGGCGAGCATGCTACCACTGCGCCAAAACCCCAGCCCAATATATGTACTTTTTAAGTTGTGGATGAGCCTTTATTTTTATTTATTTATTTTTATGTGGTGCTGAGGATCAAACCCAGTGCCTTACACATGCTAGGCAAGCACTCTACTACTGAGCCACAACCCCATCCCTTGGTTTAGTTTTTAATCATGAAAGGGTGTTAGATTTTGTTAAATGCTTTATTTTTGTCTATTGAGATGATCTTGTGGCTTTCCTCCCTTTATTCTATTCATGTGGTGTATTATATTGATTTATTTTCATATGTTGCCAGCCTTGCTTTTGTGGCATAAATCCTCTTTGGTCATGGTGTGTGATTCTTCTTATATGTTGTTGGATTATGTTTACTAGTATTTGGTTGAAGGTTTTTTTATTCTATATTCATAAGAGAAATTGATTTGTAGTTTTTTCTTCTTGAGATGTCTCTGTCTGACTTTGGTATCTATCAAGGGTAATACTGGTGTCATAGAATGAGTAGGGAAATGTTCCCTCTTCTATTTTTTGAAAGTTTGTGAAGAATTGGTATTTATTCTTTTTCAAATGTTTGCTAGAATTGACTAATAAAACCATCTGGATCTGGGACTTTGTGACTAGTTATTTGGTTACTAATTCAGCTTCTTTACTTGCTATAGTTCTCTTTATGGCATTCATTTTGCATGGTTATATAATACTGTATCGGGTAGAGTTCTAGTTCCACAATTTCTTTGAGGAGGATTGGACACTAAACTGAGGGAAAGGGCTAGATTCCCTCACTCATGCAAGTGTTCTTTCACAATTATTGAGCACCTCTGGTTATGCTCTGAGCTAGGCCCAAGGCCACTGAGTTGAACAAGCTGGCCACAGGAACTACCCTGAGGACTAAGGAGTAGACCAAGTGCTTTCAGACCTGAGTCTGGGTTGTTGCCTTGGGCTGTGGGAAAGAACCAGCAGTGCTCACCAGCGTCTGGGTCTTTTTGAGTTCCAGAGAGCAATGCTTGGAGTTCTCTTGCACTTGGCAGGTTACAAAATTCTTTCACTTATAAAATCTCATTCTAGGGGCTGGGGTTGTGGCTCAGTGGCAGAGCGCTTGCCTCGCATGCGTGAGGCACTGGGTTCGATCCTCAGCACCACATAAAAATAAATAAATAAAATAAAGATTAAAAAAAAAATCTCATTCTAGATGATCTTTAACATCAACAAAGTTCATTATCCCTCCTAGCAAATTATGAGAAAACCAAGGTCAGAAAGCGTCGGTATGGTTCAAACATGGAGGAAGAGCCTGTCCTGTACCAGTTCCACTCAAGGCACTAGGAGATACAGAAATGGCAAGGTTCACCAGGCATGGTGGTGCATTCCTATAATCCTAGCTACTAGACAGGCTGAGGCAGGAGAATAACAAGTTGCAGGCCAGCCTTGGCAACTGGGCCAGATCCTGTCTCAAAATAGAATAAAAATGGCGGGGGGTTGTGGCTCAGTGGTAGAACACTTGCCTAGCATATTTAAGACTCTAGGTTTAACCCGCAGTAACACATTTTTTTTTTTTTTAAAGAAAGGAGAGAAAGAAGGGCAGGGTTCTTGCTGTCAAGAAGCTTTAAGTATGAGACAGAAAGAGACAGGAAGCCAGAAAGGTGTTATTGTGTATAATAGACATTCATGGGAATGAGGCAGAGGCGAAGGAAGCTCAGAAAAGGCTTCACCATAAACATGAGGCATAAACTCTGGCTGGGAGCAACCTGACCATTAGGCCAGGAAGTCCCAAAGTTCCTTCAGAATTAGGATGGGCATATATCCTAGTTTTCCAGAATGATCCAAGTTTACTTAAATATCAGTGGCACCCTGTTTTATTCTCAAAACACCTGCTTTGTATTTGCATAGTTTTAAAGTATTTTCCCAAAAGAATATTATAATTACAAAGTCAGTTATAGTGGAAGAATCTGACAGACTCTTAAACCCAGTGACCAAGATTAGGATTATCACTAATGATACACAAATCGACAACATGTACTGAGCAGCACTTTTTGTGAAAAATACATAAACTGAAGCCGATCCCTAAAAAAATATTAGGCAATCTAAAATGGAGGGACATTTTATAGAATAATTGGCCTACTCTTGAAAAACACCCAGGACATGAAGAACAAAAAGAAGACCAAGGAACTATTCTAGATTAAAGAAAGTTAAAGAAAAATGACAGCTAAATGCAACATGTGTTCATAGTTTGTTTTCTGCTTCTATAACATAATGCTACAGACCGAGGAATATATAAAGAGAAGACTTTATAAAAAAAAATCTCATTCTAGATGATCTTTAACATCAACAAAGTTCATTATCCCTCCTAGCAAATTATGAGAAAACCAAGGTCAGAAAGCGTCGGTATGATTCAAACATGGAGGAAGAGCCATTCAAACATGGAGGAAGAGACTATGTCTTACAGTTCTGGAGGCTGGGAAGTCCCACATAAAGTTCCCTGCTTCTGGTGAGGTCCTTCCTGATGCATTATAACAAGGTGAAGGACATCACACAGCAAGAAAGAGTAAGTGTGCCAGCTTAGATCTCTCTTTCTCTTCTTATAAAGCCATCAGGCACTATGTGGCCCCACCCTTATGACCTCAAAACCCCAATTACCAATTACGTCCCAAAGACCCTCACCTCCAAATACTATCCACATATGAATTTGAGGATTAAGTTTCCAACACAGTAACTTTGGAGGACATATTCAAACCATAGCAGCATAGTAAGGGATTTGATTCTGGATGGAAAAGAAAGTACATTAGCTGGTCATGTGGTCAAATCTAAATAAAATCTATGGCTTAGATACTGTACCGTTATCAATATGGAATGTTTTTAGGTTTAGGAGATGCATAAAGAAGAATTTGGAGGGGCAGGGATTGTGGCTCAGTGGTAGAGCGCTTGCCTCGCATGTGGGAGGCACTGGGTTCGATCCTCAGCACCACATATAAATAAATGAATAAATAAAGGTCAATCAACAACTAAAAAAAAAAAAAAAAAAGAAGTATTTGGAGGTTTTAAAAGGTGCCACAGCCAGGCGTGGTGGCGCACACTTGTAATCCCAGCAACTTGGGAGGCTGAGGCAGGAGGACTATCAGTTCAAAGCCAGCCTCAGCAATTTAGCAAGGCCCTAAGCAGCTTAGCAAGACCGTGTCTTAAAACAAAACAATAGGGCCAAGGATGTGGCTCAGTGGTTAAGTCCCCCTGGGTTCAATTCCTAGTACCAAAAAATAAAAATAAAAATAAAAGGTGCCACAGTTTGAAGATAATGATGTTGTCTCCTATTCCAGCACATAGTGAGAACCTAGCTCTCTCCACTCCCAGCCTGTGGACTTTTACCATCAACCAACCAACCCAGGCAGCCACTTAATTCCTCCACCACAGAGGGAGCATTCAGATAAACAAGGGGCTGCGTACTTTGAGACACAGGCCTTCTTGGGCACAGTGCTAGCCTGTCTGCCATGACACCAAGAGGTGCTTCTGTTCCCTTGGAGCCTTCATTACCTAATGCTTGAGGGCTCAGCTTTTCCCAACAGTCAAAGTAAAAAAATTTTTTTTTTTGGTACCGGGGATTGAACTCAGGGGTACTCGACTACTGAGCCACATCCTCAGCCCTATTTTGTGTTTTATGTAGAGACAGGGTCTCACTGAGTTGCTTACCACCTCACACTCGCTGAGGCTGGCTTTGAACTCGCGATTCTCTTGTCTCAGCCTCCCAAAGTGCTGGGATTACAGGCGTGCGCCACCGTCCCCGGCTAGAAGTAAGATTCTTTAACAAAAGACAAAACCAAACAGGAAAGAATTCAGTCTTCTTGTGGTCATTCCAGTTCCCTGTTGTGGGGGTCGAGGCCTCCTCAGAGCCAATTCCCTGGCCATGTCCTGTGTTTGTCTTTGCCTGCAGCTTCTCACCTGCATTGTGGCTCTCTGAAAATGAGTTAATCCTCTAGGGCCAGAACGAGGTCTGTGGACATCTCGGGCAGGCAAATAATTTGGTATCCTCTCAAACTGACATTCTTTAAATATTTGCTTGGGGAACAGGAGGAAATGATTTTCTTTTCAGAAATGAGCAGAATTTTGCCTCACCAAATGCATCTCTGCTGGGTGTTTCAGAGTGGGTGGACTTAAAATTCCTCAGAGTTTGAAGTCCTAATTCAGTTTTCTTTTGAGATTTTTCTGAACCTGACAGATATTTTGAATGTTAGTTGCAGAATTAAGGCCCTGCCATTATTTAGCTTATCACTCCCTATCATCTGTCTGGACCATGCCTCGCTCTTGTATTTATTTTATTTTATTGGATATTTCTCCCCCTCCATCTCTTTTCTGCATTCCCATTCTACACGTCTCCCCATCAACAATTACCACGATGTGCAGTATTTCTTGCATATGAATCTACCTTTGAAAAATATGGAGATTCGTTCAGCATATGGATGCATTTAAAATGCATAAAGATAGGGCTGGCATGGGAGCACATGTCTACTCAGGAGGTTGAGTCTGGAGGATCAGATTTGAAGCTAGCTTGAGCTACTTAGTCCCTATTCAATTTTTTTTTTATTTTTAAATTAATTTTAATTAATTTTTTTAAAAGACTAGGGATGTAGCTTAGTGGTAGAATGCTTGCCCAGCATGTTTTAGGCCCTGGGTTCAATCACCAGCAATACACACACATGAAGCATACAAGTGGTAATCCAACTAAGCTCCATCAGAATCACCTGGAGAAAACAGACCCATAGGGACAGATTCAAAAGATCTTTATGGGGCCTGAGCTCCTATATTTGTAGCAGGTCCCCTAGGATGCTGGGGATCCGAGCAGGCTCCCAGTCACTGAATCATATTGAGTAGCACTATTTTAGATCTCCCTCTATTTTTACAGTTTTATCATTCAACATCATGTTTTCAAGATCTGTGCATCTGTTATGGGTACCCTTGGTTCATTGCTTCTGGCTGGCCCAAGAATTCCATGGTTTGCTTCTCTTTAACAGTTTACTTTTCTATTCTCCGAAGGATGGACACCTAGGCTGCTTCCAAGCCCTCTATCACAGGATGCTGCAATGAACGTTCTCCATATGTCCTCATGGACTTAGGAGTAAATTTCTGTTGGGATTCATACCCAGGAGTGGTATATGCTGAGCTATCAAGCACATATTTGCACATCTAATTTTTAAAAAAATTTCCAGACTGCTTTCTCTCTAAATTGATAAGGGGTCCATAAACTTGTTAGGAGACATAAAGGGCTTTTTGTTTGTTTTATTTCCCCCAAGGCTGAGGACCGAACTCAGAGCCTTGCGCATGCTAGGCAAGTGCTCTGCCACTGAGCTAAATCCCCAACCCTCTAAAGGGCTTTTAAATCAGACAATAAAAATAAATAAATCTGTCAGACCCTGTAAACAAGATGACAAGCAATATTTGGTTTCAGAATTTTACCTGACCAATACTGCAAAAATACTGGGCAGTGGGACAATTAGGAGTATACACACTCATTCATGTGCAACACACACACACACCACACACACACACAAACACACCCCGCAGCCCCAGGGCACAGCCTGGATCAGCATAAGCAGGAACCATTTTATTTCCCTGTCTTAATTTACAGAATGCTAGCCCCACTCATAAATCAGAGGCCCCTTTGTTCTGGCTCAGAGTTCTGCTCTATGAACTACCTGGAACCGGAAGCTCCAGAATTGGGAGGAGACTCACAGGCTCAACCAGAAGCTTTGTGCCTGTGACGGACAGCCCATTGTCTGGGATTATCTGATTTCACTAAGATTTGCTTTCCTGTTGTTACCTGATTCTCTCAACAATGAGCATAAAAATAGAATATTCCCGACTACCCTGGGGCTGTAAAATTACCAACAAAGTATTTAGCAGCTGTCTTTGTGGACCTTGGACAATTTTTTCAAGGTTATCCTTTTGATATAACTGAAGGTCAATTGGACATTGCATTCAGATGGCCGAATTTCCCTTTCTAAAGGGGTGAGGCAAGGATTCATGGGATACAGATGACCCTGAAATGGGAGAAATGGCAAATCTTTTAAAAAGTTGGTATAATTCATATTAAATTATTTCAACACATTAGAATGCTAAGATGTGACCAACAAAATAAAAGGGAATGACCACTGCTTTTGAGTACAAAATAAATAAACCTGCACGGGTACAGAATGACAGGTGCCTGGCCGTGTCCCAGTTTGTGTGAAAAATGGCTTATTGTGAAAACCAAAGAAGATAACAGTTTTAGGTTATACAAGTGGGATAAGAGTCGAGGTCATGAGAAATAAAAGCAACCCCCTGCCACTTTACACACGCCTAGCTCATTTGGGGTACTGTAAGTTCAGTGAGCAGGAATGGGGCCCTGCTCGCCCTCTCCTAGGTTCCTGGATGAATGCCTGGTCCAAGGGAAGGGGCTCAGTGCATAGTTGACAAAGGGATGAAGAAATACAACATTTAATACAAGCACTCCACTTTCAGAGGGAACATTGAAAATGAAGATCCTTTTTTTAAAATTTATTTATTCTAATTAGGTATACATGACAGCAGAATGCATTTTGATTCCTTGTACACAAATAGAGCACAACTTTTCATTTCTCTGGTTGTACACAATATAGAGTCACACCATATGTGCAGTCATACGTGAACCTAGGACATTCCACCATCTTTCCTGCCCCCATCTCCCCTTCCTCCCCTGCCTCCTCTTTGACCAAAGTTTCTCCATTCTTCCTATACCCCTTCCCGCATTGTGCATCAGTATCCACTTATCAAAGAAGATCCATCTTTTAAAAAAATTGACACCTAAAAATTATTCATGTTTATGGGGTACTGCATAATGTTTTGATACATGTATATACATTGTATGACGTTCAAATCAGGTTAATCATATTTATCTTCTCAAACATATATTTTACCTTTTTTGTGAAATATGTAAAATCCATTCTTCCAGCTTTTTTAGGGGGTACCAAGGATTGAACCCAGGGGCACTTAACCACTGAGCCACATTCCCAGCTCTTTTTATTTTATTTTTTTATTTTGTGACAGGGTTTCACTAAATTGCTTAGGGCCTCACCCAGTCGCTGAGGTTGTTCTTGAAATTGCAATCCTCCTACCTCAGCCTCCTGAGCCACAGGGATTACAGGTGTGTGCCACCATACCTGGCTCTTCCAGCTTTATTAAAATATATAGTACATTATCGTTCTCTATAGACACTCTACTGTGAGACAGAACACCAGACATTGTGTTCTATGGAACTCTAGCTATACCCACTGACCACACTTTCCATGGCCCTTCTGACTCCCTGCTCTCATTCTCTGGTAACCACCATTCCACTCTCTACTTAAAATGCAGATCTATCTTGAAGAGGAACCTCAGTATAATACAGGATCTGGGTCTGGAGAAGCTGAACATAGGCAACAGAGCGCTTGGGGCTGAATGGGTGGGATGAACTTGATAGCAATCTTAAAACAGCCAGTGGAGCAAAGGAGTAGAATTGTGTATCTTGGTCTGGAGCCCAGAAATGCACTCATGAGTGAGAGACAGGTAGGTTCAGGTCTAATGTAATCCCCTTCTCACAGAGATAGCTGTCCAGCCAAGATGATGAACAGTCTTGCACAGTCGTGTATTTTCTTTCACTGAAGGATTACAGCAGCCTTTGATGGGTATGAGAGGATATCTTCTACTTAGTGAAGAATTTTATGTTCCCTAAAATCATGTGTCTTGGGTTTCCTTAAATACAGAAAAATATTAGGAAGAAAACAAAACAAAAATGGTCCACAATCCATCACCTAGGAAACCACCCAAGATTAAAAACGCATTAAAGCCGGGCGCGGTGGCTCACGCTTGTAATCCCAGCACTTAGGGAGGCTGAGACAGGAGAATTGTGAGTTCAAAGCCAGCCTCAGCAACGACGAGGCGCTAAGCAACTCAGTGAGACCCTGTCTCTACATAAAACACAAAATAGGGCTAGGGATGTGGCTCAGAGGTCAAGTACCTCTGAGTTCAATCCCCCATACCAAAAAAAAAACAAACTTATTTTAAATTCTACTTTGTTGACACTTGAATTGAAATTGAAAGCTGTGATTTTCAGCTGGATTCAGATCATGGAAGGGCTTGAATATCTCCCCCCAGCCCCGCCCCACACTGTAGATTTTATTCTGGTGGTCTCAAGCAGCTTCTTGGTTTTTGTTTGTTTTGTTTTTTGTTTGTTTTGGGGGTTTTTTGTTTTTTTGACTCAAAGCTGGCATTCAGAATAGGAAGTGTTCAACCAAAGAGTTATTCTGAGAAACATATGTGAGTTGCTTATGGCCATCAAAGATTGTAAAGCTTGCCACTTCGTACCTTCCCAGAGCAGAAACTCCAAAGAGAAATGGATCCCATTTATTGTTAAAGCTGCTGGCTTTATTTCTTTCAACATAAATCTCCACAATTTCCACCTCAACCTCTAGTTCTATTGCCAGAATTGAGTCTGTAAAGTAACACAAGTTCTCCTTTGGGATGGCAGCGGGGAGCTCATTTGTCAGGGCACTAGACCGGCTCCTTGTCACCATGGAAGAAGGGAAGCACAGATGCTAGGAGTGGTTCCTCCAGGACAGCAGGCCCCAAGATCAGGGCTTCTTGCCTGTGGTGGATGGCTATTGGTTTGTCAGTTCAGGACAGCATCCTTCTGTCTTTACTCCTGACCCCCATCCTACCCCACATTTCTGTATAGAGCCGTCTTCTTTCAGATCTCACCCCCTGGGCTACAGTGATTAGTTATGGTAGGCTCCCTCACCCAAAATGAACTGATAACATTATTCAGTCTCATACCACTGTAATAGGTGCAAAGATCCAACCAAAATTGGGCCAATGGCAAAAAGGCCATCCCTCTTGGATGATGGAGCTGAAGAGCGAAGGCTGAGATTATTGACGGCCATGTCTGCCCTGCCTGGCAGAAACCCACTGAAGAGAATGAAGACAGTACACGGTAGGGAAGATTGTGTTTCCAGAAAATGGCCACAGAAATATTTTTCATCATCCCACATGCTTTTCCAGAACTGAGCCACTTCCCATGAAGCGGTAGAATCTGTGACTGTCCCCACCACTTGAAACTCTGTGGGCCTTTGTGCCTCCACCAACAGGAAGGACAGAAGTGATGCTATCTGACTTCTGATGACCGCCCTTAAGAGGCAGTTGGTTTCCTCCTGGCTCCCTAGGATGCTTGTCCTTGGAGCCTAGCTCTCATGCTATTAGAGAGTACAGAGAGAGACCCATATAGACTCCTCCAGCCCAGGGGCCAGTGGATCTTCCAATTGACAGCACCTGTTTGCCAACCAGATCGAACCGTCCTAGAAGCAGATCTCCAGCCCTTACTTGAGACTCAATACCACATGGAACAGAGATGAGCCTTCCCTGCCCTGCCAAACCCTGCCCAAATTGCAGAGTCAGGAGACGGTTGTGATTTAAGCCACTACATTCTGAGGTGTTCGTCATGCAGCAATATATAATTGTACACCTGGGAAGATGAAGAGTCACAATGACTTTCCAATCCAAGCTGCCTTGTCTCTGAGGCTCAGGAGCACTTTTTTTGCAATAATGAGAGCCTTGAAAAATTCCCTTTGGTCTAATACCAGTGGGACTGTCATTTGTCATCAGTTAACACTGGTGGTCCTGATTAAGGAAGATGACAAGGTTGCTTGAAACTCTCAGGTCCTGGTATACTACCTGGGATACTAATTTATGGGCTACTGAATTTCCAGATGAATAAAATTGCTCTGGCCTCACCTTCAAAAAGAATCTGTAATAAGAGTTACCAGTGTTAATTTTGTTATATTATGTCATTCTAAAAATTCTGCCATCTACTTTTATTATCATCTCATATTTTTAAAAAATGATGTTTAAAGCTGGGGCTGTAACTCAGTGGTAGAGCGCTTGCCTAGCATGCTTGAAGCCCTGGGTCCCATCCCCAGCACCACACATAAGCACATGCACACACACATACACAAAATATTTAAAATGCAGGAAGGACACAAAGTAAAGGAGAAAACTTTGAACTGAATAGCTTTGCCTAGTGCAGTGGTGCAGGCCTATAATCCTAGCAATTTGAGAGGTTGGGACAGGAGGATCTCAAGTTCAAGTTTGAGGCCAGCCTTGGCAACTTAGCAATTCTCTGTCTCAAAATGAAAGAATAAAAAGAGATGGGGATGTGGCTCAGTGGTAGAGCACCCCTACATCCAATCCCTAGTATCACAAAAATAGAGTAGATTTGGTGTCATGCAAAATTTGTCACATTGACTTTTTCCCCTTTTCACTATGGTATAGTGAAAACTTTATTATGGACAAGCATTGACTCCTGACACCTTGATATTGGAAAGTTTGCTTGGAGCAGGGGTCAGGGTGCTAAGTTGAATAAAGTACAGTCTGACCTCAAGAACTAAGTTTAGGGGCTGGGGTTGTGGCTCAGTGGTAGAGCGCTCGCCTAGCATGCATGAGGCCCTGGGTTCAATTTTCAGCACCACATACAAATAAAAATAAAAGGTATTGTGTCCACTTACAACCAAAAAATATATATTAGGAAAACAAAGAACTAAGTTTAAAGATCCCTGGGATGGTGGAAACAGAGGGGGCTAGCTTGGCCTGGCTGGCCCTTACCAGCAGTCTAAATCTGTTCTCCTCTGGAGACACCTAGATGTTAATTGATAGCCTCATTTCAGGAAGCAGTATCAAATAACAAGAGCTGTGGGGACAAGAGAGCAGAAGGGAGCTGGGTTTAAATCTCAGTGTCAATCACATTCTTTACTGAGCTTGTACAATTTACTTCTCAGGTTCTCTGGCTATTAGAAATGCCTTAAGTTGAATTTCCCAGAAGCAGATCCTGAGACTGGGATTCATGTGAAAGTGACACATCAGGAAATATTCATGGGAGAAAGTCATGGGGGGTGTGGGTGTGGGATAGGGGACAGAGAGAGGGAAAAAGGTCAAGCTGAAGTGCAAATCAAGCACACCTCACAGAGGGTCTTTTTTTTTTTTTTTGGTACCAGGGATTGAACTCTGAGGTATGTGACCACTGAGCCACATCCCCAGCCCTATTTTGTGTTTTATGTAGAGACAGGGTCTCACTGAGTTGCTTAGCGCCTTGCTGTTGCTGAGGCTGGCTTTGAACTCATGATTCTCCTGTCTCAGCCTCCCTAAGTGCTGGGATTACAGGCATGCGCCACCGTGCCCGGTTGAGGGTCATTTTGACTCAGTTCCTTGGGTAGCCGTGGGGGTAGTGGGGACTAGCTAAGGACTGCTGGGGGAGGGTGGAGTGTACACTGCCAGGTGTTTACAGGTAGGTTCCTGGCAGCTTAAGAGCCATTCTAGGACAAAGGAACCAAAGTGACTCAGGCTGGCTAGGGAGCCTGTGCAGGGAAGAGGTAAAGGAACCTGTGGGGGCTATAGCATTCTATAGCACCAGCTGGGGACCCTTAACAGTACCACTGTTTATGTTGTGCCTGGCTCTGGGTAATTTAAAGGGAAGATGGAGGAGGAAGTAAAAGGAAAGAGGAGGAAGAAAGGTGGAGGGCTAATGCTCTAGTGGGCAGTCACTCTAAAAGGGAAGAAAACTGGCTAAGCTCAGACTCTCTTTTTTTTTTTTTTTTAATATTTTTAGTTGTAGATGGACACAATACCTTTTTTTTAATATTTATTTTTTGGCTGTAGGTGGACAGAATATCTTTATTTTATTTTTATGTGGTGCTGAGGATCGAACCCAGTGCCTCACACGTGCTAGGCGAGCACGCTACCACTGCGCCACAACCCCAGTCCCGACACAATACCTTTATTTTGTTTATTTAGTTTTTTTATATGGTGCTAGGGATCAAACCCAGTGCCTCAATGCATGCTAGGCAAGCGCTCTACCACTGAGCCACAACCCAGCCCTCAGACTCATTTCTATGTAGTTCGTGACCAAAACACAAACCTGAAGTTAAGCAACCTGGGATGGGTCAAGAATCCTCTCCAGGCTCAAACAGAAGATTTTCTCCTGGCACTCTGGAGAAAGGATCTCAAATTTGCCCATCTTTTGGCTTCTTTTGATGGGTCTGGGTCATACAGAGAAGAACTTACTCACAGAGACCTGGGACACTGGCATCACTTTAGCAGAGCCACACATGCCTGGCCAGGTGCCATGGCCATTAATTTAGAAACTGGTGAGGGGTGATGGAGGATTAAGAAAATACACAAACATTTAGAGAGAAATTGGAATCAGGTGGGAAACTGAACTCTGAGAATAGTGATCCAGAGCTGGCTCCACAAGTTTTTCATATAGATTTTATCATCAAAAGGTTATTTGTAAGAAAGTTTCTGCAAAGCAGGCAGGCTTGAAAGTCACAGCCTTGCTGGGTGTGGTGGTGCACACCTGTAATCCCAGCACTTAGGGAGGCTGAGACAGGAGGATCGTGAGTTCAAAGCCAGCCTCAGCAACGGCAAGGCGCTAAGCAATTCAGTGAGACCCTGTCTCTACATAAAACACAAAATAGGGCTGGGGATGTGGCTCAGTGGTCGAGTACCCCTGAGTTCAATCCCTGGTACCAAAAGAAAAAAAGAAAAAAGAAAGTCACAGCACTGAAGAGACACTATTGTTATCTTGCTATGCTCAGAATCCTCTAACCCTAGGAGTCAATGTCTGCATTTTAAAGTCAGAACCAATAACTCTGAGCATCTTCCCAGAGTGACCAAGCTGCTGGCATCGCCATGGCAACTGGGAAATGTTAACCCTGTACTTTTGCACAGGGGAATCCCAGCGCAAGTGTACCACAACAATGAGGCCATCAGACACCTCGATCCACATCACTGCTCCCCACAGCCAGGCCAGTGAACAACCTGATATTTGTGGAAAGAAGGATGGGAGGAGACCTTGAAACAGCTGGGAGTTCCAAGAAAGAGTTTCCCACGGGGTGTGTTCCAAGGACCGTTACCCGAACAAACCCTGCCAAACTTTGTCACTTCAAACCACAATTTTATTATGCTCTTGGATTGTATGCATCTGGAATTTGGGAAGGATATAGTGTGGATGGCTGGCCTCTGCTCCACAATGTGAGGGAACTCAACTCGATGGCTGGGAGCTGGAATCAACTGAACATTCTGCTACTCACATGGATGGTGACTGATTCTGGCAATGGACTGGCTCTACAGCTGGGCTTTTGGACCAGAAACCTTGTATGTATGTGACTACTTGGGTTTTCTGACAGTATGGTGGCTAAGATCCAAGAACAAGAGTCCCAAAAGACCTGGGCAGAAGCTGCATTGTCTTTTTAAAAAAATTATTATTATTATATTTGTAATCATGAATTATAATGATAGATCATAGTGGGGTCCACTGTGACTGTTCATACATGCATATAACATAATCTTCCCTTTATCTCCCCTCCTCCCTCCCCCTTTCCCCCTTCTTCTACTCTCTTGGTCTCCCTTCCATTTATTTTATTTAACATTGGTGCAATATAATTATACATACAAGTGGAATTCACTGTGATATATTCATACACTCACATAGCACAATTTGGCCAATTTCATTCTCCAGTGTACCTTCCTATTCCTTTCCCTCCTCCCTCCCCTCAATCCCTTACCTCTACTCTATAGTTCTCCCTTCTATTTTCATGAAATACCTTTCTTTAATTCCTCCCTTTTCCCCTAGTTTCTGCATGTGAGAGAAAACATTCAACCCTTGACTTTCTGGGTGTGGCTTATTTCACTTAGCATGATGTTCTTCGGTCCCATCCATTTACCAACAAATGACATATTTGCACTCTTCTCTATGTAGTACATAGAACACATTTTTTATCTGTTGACAGACACCTAGGCTGGTTCCATAATCTATTGTGTATTGTGCTGCTATAAACAATGATGTTCCTGTTCACTGTAGTATAAGGGATTTAGATCTTTTGGATAGATACCAAAGAGTAGGATAGCTGGGTCATATGGTGTCTCCATTCCTAGTCTTTTGAGGAGTCTCCATATTGCTTTCCTGAGTGGTTGAACTAATTTGCAACACCATCTGAGTGCTCCTTTCTCCCCCCATCCTCGCCAGCATTTATTACATTGTCTTTCATAAGCTAACCTTGGAAGTCCTGCGGTGTCGCTTCTAATACAGAGACAAGTTCACCCAAATTCAAGAGGAGGGAAAATGGGTCCAAAGTCTCAATGGGAGGAGTTTTAAAATCACATTGTAAGAGAATAATGTGGGGGATATTGTGAAGATTTTGAGGAAAAAAAATCTGCTATAGGTGTCCTGTAGATAGCTAGACCCTACAGGAAAAGTGGTTCAAGTTCAAATAATTTGGGAGGAATTCACCATACATCAGCATGTTAAAGGCTTTTCAGGGTCCAACAGCAAATAATTCATATGCTTGGTGTATTCCCAGTTTCTTTTCTGCCTCACATGAATATGCAGAACTCACTAGCAGAGACCTGCTGGGACCAAGTCAGCCTTTTCAGGAAGCCCTTGACCTGAGTCTGGGCAAGAGAGACTGACTTCTGTCCTTCTCCTTCTGACCCCAATAATACCTGATGAATTGGGAAGAGATGTGTTCTTTGGGAAAAAAAAAAAACACTATGCTGATGATTGATTTATTGGTTCTTTAAAGCACTTCTCTTTGAAGTTGGGCATGATGTTAAGCTTTCTCTGTAGAGGATGCTGGAGGGACAGCAGGAGGAAGAGACTATCATTTCGAGAGTGAACTAGGGGTCAATTCTCTGGGATTCAGGGCCTCCGTCAGAGCCTACCCCAGCCATGGGCCCAAAACAGACTCTCTGCAACACTGCAGCTGAGCTTGGCACTAACCTTTCCATGGCCCTCATGGCACAGAAACCAAAGCCTGTGGCATCCCACTTGCTGGCTCCCAGGATGGGCACTCAGGGGTGGACTGCCGCTTTCCTACAGCTGTAGGACATCAGGCTTTGGTCTGTCAGCATCAGCAACAGCTCCACTGTGCCAGAGGGCCAAACTACACCAAGCCCAAGACTGGAAGCACTTCCAAGTGTGTCCCTCCTTGGGTACTCTCCCTCAGCCCTAGGGTACTGCTTCAGTCAGCTTTTTTGCCACTGTGACTAAAAGACCCCACCAGCACAATTGTAGAAGAGGAAAAGTTTGAGGGCTCACAGTTTCAGAGGTCTTAGTCCACAGAAGGCCAGCTTCATTCCTCAGGGCTCCAGATGAGGCGGAAAGAACATCATGGCAGAAGAGTGTGGCAGAGGGAAGCAGCTCACATGATGATCAGAGAGCAGAGATAAAGACTGCACTCTCCAGGTACAAAATGTGTACCCCCAAACCATGCCCCCACTGCCCCACCTCCTCCAGCCACACCCCACCTGCCTTCAGCTACCACTCAATTAATCCCATCAGGTAATTAATTCACGGATTGGGTTAAGGCTGTCATAACCCAATCATTCCTCCTCTGAACCTTCTTGCATTGTCTCACATGTGAGCTTTTGGGGGACACCTCACATCCAAACCATAAAAGGTACCATATTGAGTTTCCTTATTTCTTACTGTTACTCTTGTAACATGGTACATACTTCTGTATATAAAGCTTCCTTTATTTAACCTATCATGTGATTCTTTCTCCTCATTGGATCTATACTGCTATAAACATGATACTGAAGTTCATTGGTACAAAAAGGAAAGATCAAGAAAGAATAGCCAGGGTGCTCAGTTCTGATTAATAATAATAATAATAATAATAATAACTAATAAATTTTAAATAATATGAGGCTCTCTTGCCAGCAATTGGTGTTGAGTGTTTAATAACAAATTTTTATTTTTAAAGCAATCTATTGCTGGGCGCGATGGTACAAGCCTATAATCCTAGCACTTTGGGAGGCTGAGACAGGAGAATTACGAGTTCAAAGCCAGCCTCAGCAAAGGCAAGGCACTGAGCAACTCAGTGAGACCCTGCCCCTACATAAAACACAAAATAGGGTTGGGGATGTGGCTCAGTGGTTGAGTACGCCTGAGTTCAATCTCCAGTAGCCCCCTCCCCCAAAAAAAAGCAATCTGTTGTAGCCTGGTTCATACCTTAATTCATTGGTCTGAAAATGAATGAATCAAATCACATTAAAAGTAGTTCAATCCTCCAGCAAAGCTGCCCCCACACCAAAAGAGAAAAGAGAATATATCAATTAAGGATCCGTGTATTTTTATTAAACTTTGGATGTGTGAAAAATCAATAAATGAATGAATTATGTTAATTGTGTTACCAATATATCAAGGAAACCACTGGCTTCTGGAGAGTGAATATCAGGGCCTAGATGATGTCACCATGGAAGACTTTGCTTCTATGCTGAGACTTATTCTCAACTGTACCAGCTATGTCCTGTCCAGCAGCAGCAGACTCCTTCCATGTATGGCAGCAAAATATGCTTTCTGTCCTGCTAGTTCTGATTGTGTTATGTTCCTTTTGCTGCACCAGTCAGGTGGCCCTGCTGGTAACTGAAGCCCATCAGGGGCCAGCCCTGCAACTGGGTGTGGGATCAGTTCTATCTAAACCACAACTGAGAATGATGGATGGCTTCCCAAAGAAAACTCAGAGCAATGCTTTGACGAGGGAAGAGATGCTGAACAGCTGTTTTTTAAATGACAGGTGTCATCTTAAAAAAAAAGAGCCAGGCACAGTGGCACATGCTTGTGATCCTAGCAGCTCTGGTGGCTGAGACAGGATGATCTTGAGTTCAAAGTCAGCCTCAGCATATTAGCAAGACCCTGTCTCAAAATAAAAAAAATAAAATAAAAGACTGGGGATAAAAAAATAAAAAAATAAAATAAAAGACTCAGTGGTTAAGCACCCCTGGGTTCAATCCTCAGTACCATTGCCCCCTGGCCCCCACCAAGAAAAGATTCTAAGTGTGAAAAGAACACAAAACAGAAGGATCATGTCCATTAAGGGGAAGAATTTCTGGCTTCAGCTCATCTTTGAGTACTTTAGAGAAATAGGTCCACCTTAAGGAAGAAAAATGTGAAATGTGGAGAAAAATTTTCAGAATGCTAGTTCTGAAGATTCTAGGAATCCAACATATTAGTATTCTTAAATATAATTGAGGGCTGGGATGTAGCGCAGTGGTAGAGTGCTCACCTAGCATGCACGAAGTCCTAGGTTCAATTTCTAGCACTGCAAAAAATAAATAAAATGCATTTGAAAACTTAAATTATTCATAAGGTCACCCCTACCCTGTTTGGTGCCTTTGTGTAAAAAAGGCAATCTTGATCCAAGTCACTTTACTGCCAACTACCAACAAATGATTATATTTATCTAGATCTGAAATGCTTAATGATATAATAAAAAGGTGCCTGATGGCAGCTCCTTTGTGCAGTGCACAACTGGTACAGCAGTATGCACAATACCAGTGCATTCAAATGGTTCAAAATGCAAAGGAGCATGAATAGTACCTCTTCTTCCTGTCCCTTGGTTGCCCTGAGCAGAGGCAGTGTACACAGGGAATTTGAGCCCCCCAAGATGTTTCTTGTCCAATTTCACCTTTTCGGTTTGGATAATATATGAAGAAGGGATTTAGAGATAGTTTCACATTAGATAAACTTTTTTCTCTTTTCTTTTGTACCAGGCATATAACCCAGGGTCATTTAACCACAGCCACATCCCCAGCCCTTTTTATGTTTTATTTAGAGACAGAGTCTTGCTGAGTTGCTTAGGGTCTTGCTAAATTGCTGAGGCTGGCTTTGAACTCCCAATCCTCTTGCCTCCACCTCCAAGTCACTGGGATTACAGGCGTGCACCACTGTGCCTGGCCCCAGATAAACTTTCTTTCCAGCTGAGGGCAAGCCATAACTCATCCTTCTAACTGCATATTGGAGAACACACTGATAATGTGCTTCTGAGAGTAACTCTTAAACCCAACTTCTTTTGTCTACTTAAAATACTTATAATCATGGATTACTACAGTGATAATACATACTAATAAGCAGGACATTTTTCTAGACTGCAGTGTGACCACCATCCTCCTTGATTCCGCACATGATAAAATTTCCATGCAGAAATTACCATCTGCCCTTAGAATATTCAGACACCCTTATTACTACTTTGACCATCAAAGGTCTGCTGTTTTCCAGGCTTAAATTTCACATGAGCACCTATTTTGTTCCTTTCCAAATTGTTAAACAATGAGCTTTCTAAAAGGCCAATGTAACTATGTCTTTCTCATGCAAAGCATGTTTCAAAGTTTTCCTACCCTTTTAAGGATAAAAGTCCATACTTAGCATAGTATGCAAGAACCCTCATCAAAGTATGATTTTTTTTCAAAACCTAAAAATAAGCCTTCCATAGAAGTGGAGAACAAAATGTTAAAATTTATTAAATTCATTAATTAGTGAGGGAACCAATAACAAAATAAAGCTGGTTCAAGGAATCAGGGAATGCTTCAGGAACGGAGGTTTGAGGTTTCTATGGTACTTTTTTATTTTTTAATTTTTTTTGAGGTGGGTTCTCCCTGTGTTGCCCAGGCTGGTCTTGAAGTATTGGGCTCAAGTGATCCTCTGGCCTCAGCCTCCCAAGTGCTGGGACTATAGATGTCTTCCACTGCATCTGGCTTTCTATGGTACTTTAAAAAAATTTCTTTTATTTGTTCTTTTTAGTGATACATGACAGTAGAGTGTATTGTGACATCTTATACATGGAGTATAGCTTCCCATTCCTGTGGTTGGACATGATGTGAAGTTACACTGGTCAGGTATTCATATAGGAACATAGGAAAGTAATATCTGATTCATTCTATTGTCTTTCTATGGTACTTTTTTTTGAAAAATAAAATTAAGTTTACTAGGTTGGAAACAAAGCTGGTTACCTGGCAATGAAACTGTAACCTTCAGAATTACCTTATCTACCAGGCAGAAATTATCTTCATCTTTGCTGAACACGAGTCTACTAATTTACGTGGAATTTCACGAAGTCTGGGCCCTTCACAGGGAATAGTAAACTCTCACAATGGAGCATTCACCTAGAGAGTCAACTCAACCTGAAGTGTGCCTGCTACTTGGTGTTTCAGTGTGAGTTGGATATCCTGTGCAGCCATCTGTAACAGTGGACCCTTCATCTTCTGACTGTAGCCCTCATTGCTCTGAGGCCTATTTTTTTTAAATAATTTTTTAGATATTGGTAGACCTTTATTTTATTTATGTATTCATATGTGGTGCTGAGAATCGAACCTAGTGCTTCATACATGTTAGGCAAGTGCTCTACCAATGAGCCACAACTCCAGCCCCCCTTTTTTTAATGTTTTTTTTCTCTCTCTTCTCCTCTCTCCTCTTCCTAAATAAGATTAGGGGACAGTGTTATCTTTTCTTCCCCTAGTTAATTAATTAATTGAGCACACCCATTATAGGAAGGAGACGCCTACTGAGGATCTAGGAAGTGAATATCTTCCAAATAAACAAGTGAATCCTAATTGACCATCAGGGCGCCCTGGAACCTTGTACCAGAGCACGCTTGGAATGTAACCCTTGAAGTCCCTTTAAAAACTCCCTGTCCCTCCTGATCAGGAGAATCACAGCCTTTGGGACAGGAGTCCCCTGTGTTTCTCCTTTGCTACCAAAGCAATAAACCTTCCTTTCCCTTTTTCTCAAAACCGTGTCCTCATTATTGGATTGGCATTGGGTACAAAGACCAAGCTTTTGGTTACACATCCACTTGGTCCTATTTCTAATTTCTCTCTCTTTTGGGGGGGAGTACTGGGGATTGAATTTAGGGGTGTTCAACCACTGAGCCACACCCCCAGCCCAGTTTTGTATTTTATTTAGAAACAAGGTCTGAATGAGTTGCTTAGGGGCTCGTTTTTGTCGAGGCTGGCTTTGAACTCACGATCCTTCTGTCTTAGCCTCCCAAGCCACTGGGACTACAGGCGTGCACCACTGTGCCCGGCTTATTTCTAATTTCTCTATGATTGTTTCCCTAACTTTCTGCGTAATCTGACTCTCACATACTTTGCAGGCTTGTTCTCTGCCATTTAGACACCAGGAAGACAAGTGGGGTGTGGTACCCAGGACATGAAGTTCTCATCAGGACTTCTTCCTGCTGTGCTCCTTCTTCCTGAGCAACCTCCTCTCTGTCCCATTCCAGCCCTTTTTTCCCTCACTTAACTTGGTTAACATTTGCTTGATTCCTAAAGGGAGTCAGCCTGAGGATCACCTAATCTGAGACTTCACCTAATGGGATTATCCTCCTCCCTCCACCTGATTCCTGACTCCCATCTGGCCTAGGTTGGAGCCTCTCCCTCTGCACCTTACATGCCTCTATATTCCTTTACCTTAACAATGGGGACAGTGACAGAGCTGCCATTGTGTCCTGGATACTGTGCTCAATGGTGTATTTAGATGATTTCATTGAATCCTGCCAACAGCCCCATGACATGGGTGCTATTAACAACCCAGTTGCTGGTGAGGAAATCGAGGCACAGAGAGATTGAGCAGTTGAGTCTAGGTCACACAGTTGATGAATGGTTACATGATTCTAAACCTGGGCAGTCCAACACCAGGGTCATGGACTCACTTATCACCCCGTACTGGAAAATCCTGGCCAGACTATAGGATCCTGAGGGAAAAAATACACTTTCCTCCCTTGATTCCCAGGGCTTTGTATTGCTTGGGGGTTGTTAACTCTTTGTCAACTAAAAACAAAGATTATTGTTCTAGGCCAACCTTAAAATCCTCCCAGGTAGAGAGCTGTTGTGCTCCTGAGGTGCCAATACTCAGAGGGAGACTATTAGGCTGAAGGCTGTCTGAATGGACCATGATGCCCTTTCTCATGCACAATGTCTGTCCACGTTCTTCCCAGGGGTGTACAGAAAAACTCAATGGAATTAAATTGTGCCCTGCTCACCTAAAAATTCAATTATTTTATGATTGAGTCACAATGCTCTGCAAAGTGTATGGTAAGACAGTAAGGTGTATAATTTCATTACAATCTAGGGTCAAACATTTGTTATTGAAAATACTTCTTGGCCGGGTGCACACCTGTACTCCCGGTGGCTTGGGAGGTGGAGGCAGGAGGATCACAAGTTCAAAGCCAGCCTCAGCAAAAGCAAGGCCCTAAGTAACTCAATGAGTGAGATCCTGTCAGTAAATAAAATACAAAATAGGGCTGGGGATGTGGCTTAGTGGTCGAGTACCCCTGAGTTTAATCCCTAGTACCAAAAAAAAAAAAAGAAAAGAAAAGAAAACACTTCTTAAATTATATCTGATGGGTAATTCCTTTTTTATGAACTACAAAAACAGTTAAAACTAATCTACATCGATCAAGATTGTGATAGTGGTGACCAGGGGCAGAGGTGACTAGAAGGGACACAAAGGAGCTTCCAGGAGCTGGAAATGTTTTAGTTCTTATTTTTTATTTTTTGAGGGGGTTCTAGAGATTGAATTCAGGGGCACTCGACCATTGAGCCACATCCTCAGCTCTATTTTGTGTTTTATGTAGAGACAGGGTCTCACTGAGTTGCTTAGCGCCTCACCATTGCTGAGGCTGGCTTTGAACTCGTGGTTCTCCTGTCTCAGCCTCCCAAAGTGCTGGGATTACAGGCATGTGCCACCGCACCTGGCTGTTTTAGTTCTTTACTTGGGTGCTGCAACACAGATGTGATCATTCTTCACAGTGTAGACTGTGAAATGTGCACATTTCTTCACGTACATCACATTTCAATTTTTTTTAAAGTTAATGATAAAAGGTATGGGTGGAGAATCAGTATATGTACTTTTCATACAATTTTGTAAAAAAATACAGCTAAATATTGCAAGGATCTTGTACCTGGAGTTACCAACTTAAATGCTCTCAGGGCTGAGTGGCAGACAAAAGGCAAGAGAGAGGTGGACCCAGCAAGGCGGGGAAACACCTATCTGCTGTGGGTGACCACAAGTCAGCTGCCTCTACATTGAGATTCAAATTGTTGTTTTGTTGGAACACAAGCACACTTGGCCAGCCCTTTCAAGTTAACCTCTGGAAGATCTCCACATCTGTATATGGAATCTCCAAATTGTGAAATATCAGCAATCTATTTTTAAAAAAGCATTTAAACACTGTCGCGGCCAAACGAAGTACATCTGTGAACCAAATCCTGCCTTTTGACTGCAAATTTATGACCACTACAGTAAACTGAGATCAAGCATGGAGTTTGACTTTTGCTCTGTTTTGCAGTAAACATTATCTAACTTCTGGAACAAGACTAATGGCTAAATGCCATTACACAATCTCTCACAGTGAAGTCATTAGCCGGGGACAGTGACCCTCCCCTTACGTAGTATGTGAGGCCCTGACTTGACACAGCTCCCCACCTGCTCCAGAGAATGGCCCCTGAGCCACAGATACCTCTGGGTTATGCCTGCCAAATTAAATGCTACAGGAGTAAACAAGCCCAGCCCCTCACCACCAGGTGGGAAAGTACCTCTCCAGGGTGTCTCCTCCTCCCTGAGATCAGGCTAAGGCTGGACTTAGGCAGAATTTCCATCTTCATTTAGCTCCAGTCCCTGGTCCTTTCCTCTGTCCTTCAGTCCCTCACAGGTTTTCTCTGAGATCACAATACTCAAGAAATAAATCACTTTATAGATGAATGAATAAAGAAACTGTGGTATATATACACAATGGAATATTACTCAGCAATAAGAGAATAAAATTATGGCATTTGCAGGTAAATGGATGGAGTTGGAGAACATCATGCTAAGTAAAGTAAGCCAATCCCAAAAAACCAAATGCCGAATGTTCTCTCTGATAAGTGGATGCTGATCCGTAATAGGAGAAGGGACACCGGAAGAATGGAGGAAATTTGGTCAAAGGGGAAGGAAAAGGGAGGGGGCATGGGGACAGTAAAGATGGTGGAATGAGATGGACATCATAGCCCTAGCTTCATGTATGACTACATATATGATGTGATTTTACATCACATACAACCAGAGAAATGAAAAGTTGTGCTCCATCTGCGTACAATGAATCAAAATGCATTCTGCTATCATGTATACCTAAGTAGAATAAATAAATAAATTTAAAAAAAAAAAGAAATAAATCACTTGCTCAACAAATCGCTTTGCACAGAGCCATCCCCAACTCAGACCCAACTGAGACAAGAGGCCTAGGAAGAGGGGTTGTGTGGAAGAACCAGGTCTCAGAATGAGCCCGCAGGAGCTGGATGACCTTGAAAGCAGATATCTAACCTGTTTGAGCCCCAGTTTCTTTATGGGTTCATTCATTCATTCAACCAATGTATATTGGGCTCCTCTCATGACCTACAGGATGGTTAAAAGATGCACTGAATTCAAATGTGGAAGTCCAGTGCAAGTTGTGAGGCTCTAGAATGTACTGTTTGCTTTGAAGTTACACTCTCATTGCCCCACTGTGGCACCAGATGCCACAACTCTAAGGTTCATGATCTTTTCTCTTCCACCATAAGCTCCTGGAGGTGAGAAAGGACTATTTGTTCTTCCACCACAGGAACCATGGCATTTCTTCAAATCTAAAATCCCATCAACTTTAGCATACATTATTATTTTGTATAGAATTATAAAGAAAAAAAATCCTGTCAACTAAACTCAGACAATGACTCCCTATCACTTAGAAATTTTATTTTATACTAATTGAAAGGGCTCTTTTGGACTCATTTTTTTTCCATTTTATTTTGAAAACTTTCAAAATATATACCCCCAAAATGAAACAATTTTACACTCATATATCCACAACCTTGTTTTCAAAGTACTTTTGTGTATAGTGAGAGGGAGAGTGGAAGATTTATTTTTTTTCTTAAGGGTACCTATTGTTCTATTTCCATTTGTTGAAAGATTTTCATTTCCCGATTGGATTACTTTGGCTTATTTTATACACTTATTTAGATGTATTTTATCATGTATTCCTCTTGCACACATGTAAAATAAAATATATTGGTTAATACATATGTAATATGTATAATTTACACATTTTATTCTCTAATACATCAAGGGGATCATACATTCAGGATCTCAAAAAACAGTGCACCATTATTGTCTCAAGGTTTTTTCCCTATACTTTGAAATTCATTTTGTGTTTTTTAATGTTGGTGATTTCTAGATCTTACCATAGGGTCAAGGGAAGGTTTTCAGACAATAACCAGAACTCACATTCCCTTCACCAAATGCTTCTTTTTTTTTTTAATATTTATTTTTTAGTTGTAGGTGGACAGGATATCTTTATTTTATTTTTTTATGTGGTGCTGAAGATCGAACCCAGTGCCTCCCGCGTGCTAGGCAAGCACTCTACCACTGCGCCATAACCCCAGCCCCCACCAAATGCTTCTTAAATGATCTGTTGATAGCTATAATTTGAAAATGTCTTTCCAAAAGCATGTGCTAGAAACATTATTCCCAATACACTGGGGCTGGGAGGTGGGGCCTAATGTGAGGTGTTTAGGTTATGAGTACTCAGCCTTCAAGAATGGATTAATGCTGGGCTGGGGATGTAGCTCAGTGGCAGAGCACTTGCTTAGCAGGTATGAGGCACTGGGTTTGATCCTTATCACCACATAAAAATAAACAAATAGAATAAAGGCATGCTGTCCACCTACAACCACAGAAAAAAAATAAAAAAATAATAATGGATTAATGCTCATTATAAAAGGGTTTAAGAAGCCAGCACGGTGGTACACACTTGTAATCCCAGTGGCTCAGGAGGAGAGGCAGAAGGATCACAAATTCAAAGCCAGCCTCAGCAACAGCAAGACACTAAGCAACTCAGTGAAACCCTATCTATAAATAAAACACAAAATAGGGCTGGAGGTGTGGCTCAGTGGTCAAGTGCTCCTGAGTTCAATCCTCTGTACCCCCCCAAAAAGGGACGAGGCTTGAGGCTGAGAGTTCAATCTGCTGTGCACATTCACTCATGCATGCTCTTCCCTCTATGATGGGGTGACATAGTCAGAACACCTTCACCAGATGCCAACCCCTCAGTCTTGGACTTCTCACTCTCCAGACTGTGAGCCAATATATTTCTATTCATTATAAATTACTCAGTCTCAGGTATTCTGTTTTAGCAGCACAGAGTAGACTAAGTCTGACTTAGTAGACTTAGTCTACTAAGGGGTAGTAGTTAATCGGTTTTACAATCAGGAATTATAATTTAATTCACTAATGTGTATGGGGTAATAAGCATGATCTAGACACCATTAAATATCTATCTCTTGATGTAAAAATGTGGAGGAAAATAATCCTGCATTATACACCCAGTGCCCAGGATACTCCCTGCCACCAAGTGGTCTTTAGTAAATATTTCTTAAATAAATAAAATGATTTTCTAGCTTAAAGTTTTTTGATTTGCTACTTTTGTAGTTCTGGCTTATAAAAATACTATTGTATGTTTGTGGTCCCTGCACCACATGCTTAATTATTATAAAACTGCATTTTGGAAATAACTGCATTACTACATTATTCATTTTCTTTGTTTTGCTAAATGCAATCTCAAGAGTAAAGAAAATGATGGACAAAATGAAATCATTTCCTACATAAATTAAAACACAGAGCTTTTGAGGAACTCACCTAAGCACGGTCTCGAAGGCAGGCTTTTATATTACAGTTAAAATATGGGCAACATAAGTTTTTATGATTGTTATAGATGCTGCTGATTGCTGTTGGAAGCAATGCTCCAAAATGTATATGATGTATTTAAATAGTACTTTAAAGAAAAATTTATTTCCAATCCCATTACCACTAAGTATAAATGCGTCTTGTATACCAACACCATTTGCTACATTAAATTCAGCATATTTAAACTAGATGACACAGAATTTAAACCAACATAGAGTTCATCAAAGCCAATTAAATGTTATGCATTGACATCTATTCAGGTCTGTGACTCAACATTAGGTTACTTACAATAATAAAAGCTGCTCTTAGGCCTTTTTACTATATAGATAGCTTGTAGGATAACTTTATTTGGTTATAAAAGAATTCATATTCCAGTCATACTTATAGCAGGATTTCTCCAAAATGACATGGTGACTCAAAAAGAAATAATCTCATCAGTGTTTGGACAGTTTACTGCAGTTACATCAGATGTAACTACTGGAGGAAGCTGGGTTTAGGGTGTCTGGGGCCTCTCTGTACTATTTTGATAACTTCCTTTGAGGACTATAATCATTTCAATTTTTTTTTTCTGTTTTGGTACTGGGAATTAAACCCAGAGGCTTTCAACCACTGAGCCACATCCCCAGCCCTTTTTTATATTTTATTTACAGACAAGGTCTCGCTGAGTTGCTTAGGTCCTTGCTGAGTTGCTGAGGCTGGCTTTGAATTTGCAATCCTCCTGCCTCAGCCTCCTGAGTTGCTGAGATTACAGGCATGTGCCACCATATGCAACAATACATTTTTTTAAATGATCTTTTGGATCATTGGATTTTAGGATTATGACTAGAAAGTGATTTATATACCATGGATGAGCAAAGGAAAGTCAACCTCTGGGGAAAAATACCTTTGCCTTGCTATTGTGAGGGTGTGTATGAGTGTGCACAAAATGCACTGATTTAAAAATCCACAGATTTCTCTTTTAAAAATCCTGCTTAAATATGAAAAAATGAGAGTAACCTCTAGAAAGTAGAATAGGGAAATAATTTTTACTTCTTACTTTTTTGGGGGGAGACACTGGGGATTGAATCCAGGGTTGCTTAACCACTGAGCCACATCCTTAGCACTTTTTATTTTTTATTTTGTGAAAGGGTTTTGCTAAGTTGCTTAGGCTGGCCTTGAAGTTGTGATCTTCTTGTCTCAGCCTCTGGTATCATGGGTGTGCACCTCCACACCCAACACTTACATTTTTGTAAATTGATAGAATGTTGAGTTTTGAGAAGAAAATGTGTTCACAGTAACATTTCCCTAAACAGATAGGAGACTCATATTACCCAGTGAAATGTTCCTGAATGTCAATTGTTATTGGAGGGAAATCTTATTCCATTTTCAGTGGATCTGAGATATATATTCGGGAATCATTTTAGCATGGGAAAAATTAATAAATCAAAACTATTATTTCTACTCCTCTGCTAAATAAAAGTGAAGTGCATGGTGTTGGCACTGAGTCTTACCATGCATTTCCTCAAGAGTGCTAGACTTTTTCATAAAAGATTAGATAGTTATTATAATTCCATAAAGAATCACTTTTATGTTTCCAAGATCAAATACATCATCCTACAGCCACAGGCAAGTCACACACTATAAATCATTTTATCTTACTAGCACGTGATATTACTGTAAATATTGAAAGATTTTAATAGTTTTTCATTTCAAGGGAGATTGCACTTTCCAAACTTTGGTTGTGCCGTAGCAAATCCTGTTCGGTAAGAAGATTCTGGCATCATTTCTGACATTGGGTCATAATCATCTCCTTTATAATCATCTCTGCTTGGAATTCTCTTATAACTATATCACTCAACCAGAATTGAGTGTCCACGAGAGGGGTTTCAAGTTAAGGCACTTCTTTTTCTACCATACTAATGGTCAATTGTTGATGAGCTAAAAGTCTCAAGAACAATTTAGTAACCAGAATGAGATCATTAAGATGGGACTTCACCAATATATCTCAATGAGAAATATCAATCCTCTTGTGACTGGCTGTTAATCCTTCAGTAAACTTTTCCTGAGTGCCTACTATGTGTCATGTCTAAGCACTGAGGCCATAGATATAAAAAGAAAAAAGAAAGTATGTGCTTCCCTCTCGCAGGGAACCCACATCCCCATAGGGAGACAGACCCCTAGAACCCAGGTGACCTGCATGATAATAAGGGCAACCAGGTAATTTATCCCCACAGTAGAAGAGTCTTGAGAGTCAGAATGGACACTATTAATATGATACCTAGACCAGACCTGTCAACTCAGACTGCCTGGCTCTAATGAAAGTTTAGATGATGTGGTATGGGAACAAATAGGAAGAAGCTGGTTGGGAAAAATAAAACAACTAAAATGAAAATTAGAAGTCATTTCAGATGCCCTTGTACCTTAAAACTGTACTTTAAAAAATCATGCACAAGCCAGGTACCTGCCCATAATCCCAGCAGCTCAGGAGGCTGAGGGAGAAGGAATTGCAAGTTTAAAGCCAGCCTTGGCAAAAGCGAGGCCCTAAGCAACTCAGTGAGACCCCATCTCTAAATACAATGCAAAATAGGACTGGGGATGGGGCTCAGTGGTCAAGTATCCCTGAGTTCAACTCCCCAGTATCCTCCTTGCCCCCAAATCATTTGCAATTAAATTATTTAACTTGTGAAGAACCTTTATTCAAATGATCATTGTGTGAAAGTCACTTTTAAAAGCATGGTTATCCATTGTAGTTTTTGAAAGTCACATGGGTGCTTAGGTACAGGGAGAAGGTTAAAGATAATTTGTTCCTGGAACAAGTATGTAACAGATATATTCATTTAATATCAAAAGTTAATAAGTCAGTTGTAATGGAGTAATTATTTGAAAGCTCCCATCCAAAGCTCTTCTTTTTCACCCGTTACTATTCCCAGGACTGCTAAATACTTTAATCCTAGCCACAGAAGATAATTATATATGCTTGACTGGCTTAAGGAATAAATTAATTTTGCATGTAATTCTCCCCAAAGATCTATATGACAAGAAATTCTATTTTACATTTTTTTACCAGAATGGCAATAAACAGCACAAGATATATATGAAACCATGCCTTGCTGTGGTTTAAATGTCAAACGACTTTAAACTTACTTGCTTAGATATTTCCAGTACAGAAAGCTGGAGTTTTTCTAGAGGCACTTACTTAGAAGCCTATGAACTAAATTTTCCACATGAATTTTTAATGGTTGTGCCTGTTGACAAATTTTGTTTGTTTTCCCAAGTCAGCTGCTCAGGGTCAGGTGGGCATACACATTCTGTGTACAGAGTCATTCAGAGGGAGCAAAGTCTTGTTTGCCATCCAAACACACTACCCCATCGGGGAAGGTTGGAAATGACATGTGTAGCAGATACCCAAACAGTAGGTGCATTGTGAAGAACAAATGGACCACACATTACGTGATGTTTTGACAAATCTGAGCTGTCATCAGTCTGGATGCAGGATCTAGAACGCCAGAAAGGAGTATTGGGTTCAGGTTCTAACTTTGAGTATCCACCCATCCAGGCCATTCCTGCCTGTGAATTGAAGATTTTAGTTCCATGGTTTCTAAGAATCCTATCCCACTGTATAACCTTGAGATAATGCATCACTGAGAGCAGTGATACAAGCAATTTTCTTTCAAAGGAGATTTCAGGCTTAACAAGATAGCACAAGGATATCTCATGACAAAGAGGACATTGGGAGGTGACAAAAGAGGAAATGCTATAATCCCCATGTGGACACACAGGGCTTTGCCCTGGACTATGAGTCCTCGGGGTTAGTCTTCTTTGGGACACTTAAAAGGATAAAGACTCAAGGTAATAAGACCTCAGAAGTCACCTCCAACATCACCTCACTTCCCAACAAGTAATGATTAGTGCACCCAAATAATACTTAGGATGGCAACTGACAAATTTAAGAAGGCAGACCCAGGTTTTATAGGAACTTTTGCAGTTTTGAGGGCCCTCTTTAAGAAAGAGAATTCACAATTATGAATAGGTTAAAAAAAAAAAAAAGTGAAGACATAGAAAATGTCCCTGGTGGGGCCTTTGGAAGGGCCTTGTAATTGAGGGGTTATGGCTTCAGCACATTGGCTTCATAGTGAGTTCCCCTCTGACCATACATATAAATACTTGAGACACAGATGAATGCAGAGTGAAAACAAAACCTAGCATTCCTAGGTCCCAGGACCCAGACGGAGCACTTTACAGGTATAAACTCACTTGGTGTTCACAAGGACACCGTGGAATCAAAAGTGCTAACAAGTTGGTGAGAACTGGTGGCTGTTCCCAATGCTTTATAGTAGGGGTTAATACAATTCTGAAAATAGCACAAGAAGGCAGGTATACTTATTAAAGTCTTTGGTTTCCAGGTGAGCAGTTCAGGACACAGAGAGGTTAAGTCTCAGTTGCTGATGGTCACACAGATTCAAAGCCAGGCCGGCTGGCTTCAAAACCTGTGCTCTGGTTACACTGTTGCCTCCCAGATAAGTCTCAGAGAGATCTAGTGGTGAGCAGGATTTAGAATAGGTCAACTTTTGTTCATGCTCGAAGTCAGCCCAAACTTCTGTTGTATTAGCTTATGGTATACAGTTCTTTTTTTTTAATAAATATTTTTTATTCTAATTAGGTTTACATGACAGCAGAATGCATTTTGATTCATTGTACACAAATACAGCACAACTTTTCATTTCTCTGGTTGTACACAATATAGAGTCACACCGTATGTGCAGTCACACATGCAGCTAGGGCATTGCTGTCCATCACATTCCACCATCTGCCCCAGTGTCCCAACCCTTCTCTTCCCTTCCCCTTTGACCAAAGTTTCTCCATTCTTCCCATGCCCTCTTCCACATTATGAATCAGCATCCACTTATCAGAGAGAACATTCGGCCTTTAGTTTTTTGGGATTGGCTTACTTCACTTAGCATTATGTTCTCCAACTCCATCCATTTACCTGCAAATGCCATAATTTTATTTTATTTTAATGCTGAGTAATATTCCATTGTGTATATATACCACGGTTTCTTTATCCAGTCATCTATTGAAGGGCATCTAGGTTGGTTCCACAGTTTAGCTATTGTGAATTGTGCCGCTATAAACATTGAAGTGGCTGCATTACTGTAGTATGCTGTTTTTAAGTCCTTTCCAAGGAGTGGGATGTTTGGGTCAAATGGTGGTTCCACTCCAAGTTTTCTAAGGAATCTCCATACTGCTTTCCAGAATGATTGCACCAATTTGCAGTCCCACCAACAACATATGAGTGTGCCTTTTCCTCCCCATCCTCGCCAATACTTCTTGTTTGTATTCTTGATAACTGCCATTCTGACTGGGGTGAGGTGAAATCTTAGAGTAGTTTTGATTTGCATTTCTCTAATGGCTAGAGATGAACACTTTTTCATATATTTGTTGATTGATTCTATATACAGTTCTTAAGTACCACAAATACTGACCACTTAACCAGCCGGAGGGACAAATGCTTCTCAGCCCACTCTTATTAGAACCCAGATTTAGTGGAAACACAAGATAAAGGAAGAACTGAGTTGAGTTACACTGAAAACCTCTTCGAAAAAGGAAAAAAAAATGGTTTGGTGTTTTTCCATTTCGAAGATGGTGATTTTCAGGATGTGGAGGGAGTTACCCTCATGGCTCTCTTTCCTCACTTCTCCCTCTCACCCCTGATTAGCCTATTCCAAAGTCCAGCCTAGTGAGAGAAGATTTCTCGCAACGAAGTTGCTTGACAGAAACATAATTTAAATGAAATTCAAATAGATTTTATCATACCAAAATACCATTACTACCACCACTGAAAACAAAACAAAGCAAAAGAAATCTTGCTCCTGTGATCACTGGGCTTAGCTAGCAAAGCCAATCAAAGTGTCTGCACATGACCTCTGCTATCATTTGGATATCAACTGTCCTCCAATGGCCCATGTGTTAAAGTCTTGGTCCTCGGCTTGGGACTTATTGGAAAGTGATGGGAACCTTTAAGAGGTGGGGCCTAGTGGGAGGTTTGAGGTCTTGGGGGTGGGAGCATGCCCCAAAGGGAATTGTGGGATGCCAGTCTCTTTCTCTCTTTACTTCCTGGCCACTATGAGGTAAGTAGCTTTGCTCCATCAGATGCCATCCACCAAGATGTTCTACCTTGCCACAGGCCCAAAAGCAATGGAGCCAAGCAACTATGGACTGAAACCTCTGAAATTGTGAGACAATATAGACCTTTCCTCCTTATAAGTCAATGATCTCAGGCATTTTGTTACAGTGACAGAAAGCTGACTAGCACAACCTCTTCATGTAGCTAGTACTTCCTCAAGCATGGGGGCCTCACATTGAAAATTACTACATGGCTGTTCAGGGCTTCAAGAGCAAGTGAGCATTACAACAAATAAGGTAAAAGCTGTGTCCCCTTCTAGGATCTAGCTTTGGAAGTATGACTTCCACCCACCTTAAAGGTGCAACATACACAGAAAATATTGACTTTGCATCTGGATGATAGGAATATCAAAGAATTTGCAGCCCTATTAAAACCACTGACAGAGTGGAACACAAATTTGACTCTAATCAATGCCTCAGTTTAACCACTAGTTCATTGGGAATGACCTAAAAAATATAATCTAGTCCCTGAGATTTGTATAACCCTTGAAATTTTACAAACTGATTGTGTCATGTGTGAAGATTAGGTGAGTATTTTTTTTAATATATTTTTTTAGTTGTAGATGGACACAATATCTTTATTTTTATTTATTTTATGTGGTGCTGAGGATTGAACCCAGTGCCTCACGCATGTGAGGCGAGCACTCTACCACTGAGCCACAATCCCAGCCCCGATTAGGTGGGTATTTTTATCCTTGTTTTATAACAAAGGAAACTAAGGCAGGCCAGGGACTTAAGCAACTTGCCCAAAGCCACCTAGCCAGCTATTCTCACCTCCTGAGCCCAAATCAAGGGTTCTCTTCAGTAAACACTGGCTTTGCCTATAGCAAATAGCCTAGGCTGGGTTGCAGAGGCACCAAATTACTTTTCAAAAACATCTTTCCTGCCGGGTGCGGTGGCGCACGCCTGTAATCCCAGCACTTTGGGAGGCTGAGACAAGAGAAACATGAGTTCAAAGTCAGCCTTAGCAACGGCACTGAGCAACTCCGTGAGACCCTATCTCTAAATAAAACACAAAATAGGGGGGCTGGGATTGTAGCTCAGTGGTAGAGCACTTGCCTTGCATGCGTGAGGCCCTGGGTTCAATCCTCAGCACCACGTACAAAGCAATAAAATAAAGACATTGTGTCCATCTACAACTAAAAAAATATTTAAAAATAAAATAAAATAAAATAAAACACAAAATAGGGCTGGAGATGTGGCTCAGTGGTCAAGTACTTCTGAGTTCAATCCCTAATACAAAAAAAAAAAAACTTTCCTAACAAAGTTTGATTCCTTTGGGTTTGGAAAGCATTTAGTCCTGTGCATGATTGATGATATATTATTGCAAGATCCCTGTGGAAATGCAAATGGCATAAATGTCCTTCCTCCAGAAGCCCTGATTTAAGGCACAGCCCTACTGAGCACCAGCAGGGGCTCAAGTGCCAACGAAGAAAAGTTCAAGGGAGTGGAAATACCACCACCAAAAGACTTACTATGCACCTGTGGCTATGTCAGCTATTTTACACATTTTATTTCATTTAATGCTTATAAAGATGCCACAACATTATCTCTCACATGCTCTTCTACAATCTGACATTGTCACTCTTCCATCAGGAGTTGGGAGTCTAATTCCTCTATTCTCGAATCTGGCCCAGTTTTGTAATTCACTTGCAACCAAAAGATTATGAAGAAAATGAAGCCACATGACTTCCCAGACTAGGACAGGAAAGAACATGCTGCTTCTACTTGGTTCTCTTTTTTTTTTTTTTTTTGGTACCAGGGATTGAACTCAGGGATACTCGACCACTGAGCCACATCCCCAGCCCTATTTTGTGTTTTTTATGTAGAGACAGGGTCTCACTGAGTTGCTTAGCACCGCGCCATTGCTGAGGCTGGCTTTGAACTCACAATTCTCCTGTCTCAGCCTCCCTAAGTGCTGGGATTACAAGCGTGAGCCACCACACCCGGCTTCTACTTGGTTCTCTTCGGACGTCGGCTCTGGGAGAAACCAGCAACCATGGAAGAAGTTCAGTTTCCCTAAGACTGCCATGCTGGATGGGCCACACACAGGTGCCCCACTCCAGAGTCCCAGCCAAGATAGCCTTCCAGCTATCTCTACCAAGTCGCCAGACATGAGTGATGCCATCTTGGAGCTTCTAGACTAGTCCATCTGCCAGCTGAGTAACCTCACCTGACACTGGGAGGATCAGATAACCACCAGGCAAGTCCGGCTCAAATTCCTGACCCACAGAATCTATGAGATATAATAAAATGGTGGTTGTTTAAAGTCATTACATGCTGGTTAGTTTGTTATGCAGCAACAATTATGGAACATACATGCCTTTATTTCTATAATCCTACGAGAACCATAGTTATTTCTGGATTAGGAAACCAAGAAACAAAAAGCTAAATAACTTGAGTGGCACTGCCCAGCTGGTAACTGGGTCCATAACCAGAGAATGAGAGGAAGCCTGGATAAAGAGTACAATGGTCGAGCATGGGGGCACATGACTATAATCCCAGTAGCTAGGGAGGCTGAGGCAGGAGGACCACCAGTTCAAAGTCAGCCTCAGCAAGAGCAAGGTGCTAAGCAACTTAGTGAGACCCTGTCTCTAAATAAAATACAAAATGGGGCTGGGGATGTGGCTTAGTGGTTGAGTGCCCCTGAGTTCAACCCCCGGTTACCCACCTCCCTCGCCAAATAAAAGTGCACAGAATGCCCAGAAGAACTGCCTCTCTCATTGCTTTTGTCTGAGCCAGGATGATTCCAAGATTTTTATTTATAGAAACAAATACTCCTTGCAGGGTTCTAGGGCCTGACTCCAGCAGCCACTACTGTGGTGGCTTCAGTCTTAGAAAGTCCTTGGAGAAAGCTGTTTGTTTGTTCATTTACTCTACCTCCCTGGTTTCATCAAGGACAGGAAGCAGCTGGGGAGATAGCCTGAGAGTTGCGATGTCACTTTAGGACAGTGGTTAAAGTCTCCTTAACTGCCCTCCCACACAGACTGACTTCCCATGTCAGTTAATGGCAATTCCATCCTTCCTGATGTTCAGGCCAAAAACCTTGGAGTCATTGTCAACTTTTTTTCATACCTGCCTCTAATTCTTCAGCAAATCCTGTTGGCTTTATCTTGAAAACATACCCAGAGTCTAACCACTTCTCACCTTCTCCACAGCAACCGCCAGATGCCAGGCGCCATCTTCATTCATCTGGATTATTGCATTCAGCTCCTCACTGGGCTTCCCACCCCCTCAAATCTGTTCAGAGTGACACAAATAAAATCCATGTCTGAACAGTTCCCTCCTCTGCTTAAAATCTTCCACTAGCTTCCTCTCCTCACTCAGAAGCAATTCCAAGGCCCTCGCTGTGGTCTGCAAGACTCCATGGACTCTGGCCTCAACACCTTGTCTGATGGCACCCCTCAGGGTTGTCACACTTGTTCACTCCCCTCCAGCCACATAATGCCTTTTCTGACCCTGGGATGCTTCTCTTCAGGGTCTTTGCTCTTGCTTTTCCTCTGCCAGAAGACTTTCTCCCCACAGGTGCAAATTCCATCACCCCGATGCCGCCATTTCTGAGTCCTTCCCTAGTCATCCTAGAGATACATCACACATCTCCTCTGCCTCTTCATGCTTGTTTAGATCTATCTGTCTCCAGACAATTATCCACATTTGTGAGGATATTCTCTACTTCCCCTTCAGTGTAGAGGGATTTGGTCTGGTTTTGTTTTTTCTTTCTTTCTGTTTTTTCCACTGCTCTATCTTCAACACCTACCACAGTATTTAGTGAGTAATAGATATAATAGTCATCAAATGTTGTTGAATACATTAAGTCACAGACTCCCTTGAAAAGCTAATGATAGCAAAAACCTTCTGCTCAGATGAATGTCTGAACATGCATAGTTTCACAGACAATTTCTGAGGGTTCCCAGATTCCCAGTATCCATGCAGATTAAGATTACACACCTGTAATCCCAGCAACTCAGGAGACCAAGGCAGGAGAATTGCAAATTTGAGTTCAATTTAGGTAACTTAATGAGACTTGTAGTGGTTAATTTGCTTTGTCAACTTGATTGGATTAAGAGATGCCAAGGATTAAGAGGCTTATGGGTATGTCAATGAAGATGTGTGTAGGAATGATTGGCATGTGGGATAGCCAACTGAAATGGAGACCCTCCCTAAGCATGGGCTGAACTGTCCTTTAGGATGATGGATGGAATAAAAGTTGGAAGAACAAGGAAGCAGCAGCAGGCACAAGCTTGATTCTTCTTGAACTGGTTCTTGAGTGCTGCTACCATCCTCTGAGGATATCGGACTCTTGCTTCTTCACTCTTCCAAAGCAGACTCTGCCAGTGGTTCTCCAGAAGCCTTCCATCTCAGACTAGGGTAGCACCATTGATCCCTCTTGTTCTGGGCTTCAGCCTCTTGGACTGCACAGCTACTGGTTCTTCCAGCTCTTCAGCCTGCAGATGACCATTATGGACTATCCAGCTTCTGGTCGTGTAAGCCAACCTGATAAATCCCCTTTTCATAATTATACTTCCTGTTGACTCTGTTCCTCTAGAGAACCCTGACTAATACAAGACCCTATCTCAAAATTTAAAAATAAATAAAAAGGGCTGAGGATAGAGTGCAGTGGTAGAGCATGCCTGGGTTCGTTGTCCAGCACCACACACACACATTCACACACATACACATACAATGAACCTCTGCTTTCAAGCAATAATTTCAAAACCAGAAAATCTTAGAGTTGGATGTCTATTTAGACTTCTTTTAGGCTAGCTCACTAGTTAGATCATTCATACATCTATTCAACCAACATTTATGGAATGCCACTTGCATGTAAGACTCTGGGTTAATCTCTAGAGGGAAAGAGGCATCAGGAATTCAGTTCAGATGAAAGACCATAAGGCAAATGCCTAACACTAATAAGATAAATTCAAAACCGGAGGATCAGACATGGTCCAATGTGGGCCTGAGGGATGCAATGACTGGCTCTGCTAGGTGGCTTGAGAAAGAACTCACAGAGAAGAACAGGTTTGAATTAGGCCTTGAAGCATGAGTACAAAATTGTCCAGGGAGAAAAGGTGATCAGGAAAAAGACCAACAAACACCACAACATCCACAAACAGAAAGCTGTGCATTTAGTTTTAAAATTCTTCTTTGTCTGGGCATGGTGGCACATGCCTGTAATCCCAACAACTCTGGAAGCTGAGGCAGGAGGATGGCAAATCTGAGGCCAGCCTTAGCACCTTAATGAGACCCTATCTCAAAATAAAAGATAAAAAGGGCTGGGAATGTCACTCAGTGGTAGAGTACCCCTGGATTAAATCCTCAGTACAAAACAAACAAACAAAAAAACTTCTTTAACATTGAAACAGATTTCCCTTGATACTCATCAGGATGGCAGAGGGAGGTAAGAATACTTCTGACTGCCTTGATCCAGTCTGGCTCCAGCTGTGGCGCTAGGGGTGGGGTCAGACGCATTCTCCCAGCACAGCCCCCACGGTGTGATAGATGCCGGAGAACATGTTTATATTCATCAAATGTGAACTCATCCTCAACTTCAGCACATGGTTCAGGAAGATCGGAAGAACTGTGATATGATTTTGTAATTCCAGAAGGCTGCTCATTTGAGTCAGATCTGGGAAGATGACCGAGGTCCTGGTTCCTTCAGTCTTCTATTTCTGACTGCCATAGTTCTGCAGTCACTGATTGCTGAAGGTCCCCCTCCCTCCTACAGATTTAAGTACTCCGGTTTTGAGTTTCAGCATCTCCTCCAAACCCCATTTTAGGATTTGATTCTTTCCCCAAAAAATAAAAATATGTGAATGGGGGAGGTTGAGAGGTGACATGGAAAAAGCCCAGGACCGAGCTGATGGTGAACAGTCAGGGGAGAGCACAGACCCTGTCCTACAAAGCTAATTTTGGGGGTAATAAAGCAAGGGAGCCTCCTCCCCCAGCAAAGGCTGCCTTGCCATAAAAGGACGATTGTTCCACAGTAGCTTTCAATTATTTCCCTCTGATGCTATCTGGTGAAGGAAAACAGGAGCCTGCTGGATGGGCTCTTGAAATGCCTTTCAGTTTAGCTGCTCACAGCAGGGCAAAGCATAAATTGAGTTGCCCAGAAGGTTAAGATCTTAAGCAAAATCGAAAACTTCCCCGGGTGGAGACATCTGATCAATAACAAATGGACATCGAGGTGAGCATCAGAAAACCTAATATTTATTATTTTTTCCTTCCCTGGCCTTTAGAAAATAGTTTGGATGAGAGAGAAGTACAGGCTGACACCTGGGGGCGTGACTGAAGAGAGATCAGGTGGGGAAGTAAACTATCCAGTCTTCCCATCAATTCTTGTGCAGGTGTGAGTGGAATCTTTAGAGCTGTAGTTTTGCCTGGAGCTATTTAAATTTTAAGCCTAAATCAAATTGCACAATAGTATAATGGTTTCCATGGAATTCACTATCCTAATAGAAATGGGATTTTCAATGGGGACTCTCCTAAGTGCCCCTCTCACTCCTTGTTAGGAGAGGGAGGCACAGAATGGGGCATGTGGGAAGGGAAGTCCCTTAAGACCAGGGTTCTCAAATTTTGCTGCCTAGTACAGTCAGCTGCGGAGTTCTTTTTAAAAAAACCCATACACCAATTCTACTTAAGACCAATTAAATCAGTCCCTGGAGGTGGGACCTGGCTTCACTATTTTAAAAGACTCTCTAGGTGACTTCAAAGTGCAACCAAGGGCCTGGGGATATAACTCCGTTGGTAGAGTGCTTGCCCCAGCATGCATGAGGCCCTGGGTTCAATCCCCAGCACCACAAAAACAAAAGAAAACAAAAAAACAAGTGTAACCAAGGTTGAGACAGGGGTCTTATAAAGCAGTGTTTCTCAAATTCTGACGTGCATATGAAGTGTCTGAGGGTCTGGGGATCTTGTTAAAATGCAGTTTCTAGTTCTTTTCATCTGGGGTGGGGCCAGAGGGGCTGTATCTTGAACAAGCTCCCAGGTGAGGCTGATGGCACTGGTCTGTGGACCCCTCTTCGGTTAGCAGATCTTCAGAGGTTTCTTTAATATCTGAAAGGAGTGGAGACACTGACCAATCACAGGACAGAGCAAACAGCTTTACAGAACATGCAGTCCCTGTTTAGACTTTTCAGAAAGGGTCACCTTTGCTGCTAAAATACACTGCAAACGTTTTACCATGGCCTACAAATCATCACCTGAGCAACTTTGTATAACACACCAAAATGTCATGGTTCTGGGATGGGGCTAGGACTTGGGTAGTTCTTTAAATACCCCAGGTAATGCTCATACCCAGTCAGGGTTGAGGACCCCAGACCTAAGTCATCTGGCTCCTGCTGTTTCCATGGAACTGGGCTCTCCCAAGTCTACTGGTTACTGTGAACCATGCCCACTGTTGATTGGATGAGGGACAAGGTAGGCTTAAGCTATAACACACTATCCCATCTCTGGGATGTGAGGTTTGAAGTGTAGATTCCAGCTCAGTCTGGCAGTCCTTGTTAACTCAGGAGATATGCAGTGGGGAACTGAGAACTGCCATTTTCTCCTAAACAGACCAGATACAGAGAAAGCTGGTCTCTTGCAGGAAACTAGCAAAAATGAGCCGTACCTAGGAGTCAGGGGTCTCCAGGTCTCCTACCTGGAGGCTATATGTGACAGAGAATCCCAGTAACCATGGCCTTTGTTTCTGGAAGACAGCTTCCAGGCTGGGGTCTTCATGCAACTGTCTCTGCAACTTGTAAGGTCTAACATGTTCAAAAACCTTAAATCTCAAGTCATTTAGGAAAAACCTCGAAAAATCCCGTTAAGCACGTTTCTTCTGTGTCATCAGCAACAGACACCTTCTCTTTCTATCCTCCTCCTTGAAAATTTGTGGAAAGTGAAAAGATATTTTGAAAATTTCAAGATAAAAGGTGTCCAAACTGGTTCTATTTGTAGAGGAATCACCCGCCTTGGATTTCTGCAGCTGTGACTTCTAAATCTGGGCCCTCTGTCGACTTTGGGTGTATAATTGCTTGTCTTGCCTGTTTTCTCATCTATAAAATGGAACTAAGTACCAATCTGATCAGATCACTTTGAAGAGTGAGTAATAAAAGGGTTATGAATCATGATACAGATGTTGTAGAAATGCCTCTTGTGAATGAGTCACTTTGTGTAAGAGGCGTTGCCATAGAATAGTAAAAAAGAGGCCTTTAGAGCAGATGTGTTGACATCCCAGTCTATCCACCTAGCTAGCTAAGTGATCTCATGCAAATTAACTTAACCACTCTGAGCCTCAGATTCCTCATTGCCAATTCTGTCGAACGATACCTCCTTGCAGAATTTTTGTGAGGGCTGAATGAGGTAATGTGTGAAGACTGGGTACATAGTAGATGTTCAAAGGTGTTCATAGTAGGTGTTCCCTTACTTTCATAACCTCATTCTTACATGTGGTAGATTATTCTTGTAAGCTTGTAATAGATATATTCTTGTTTACAGTATAAACAATGACTACCCTTCCTCCTCAAATAACAAAAATGGAAGTCAGATAAGTGTATTTTTTTTCAAATTTATTTATTTTTTAAAACAGTAGAATGCATTTCAAGTCACAGTACACATATGGAGCACAATTTTCCCTTTCTCTGGTTGTAATCAAGGTAGTCACACAATTTGTGTCTTCATACATGTACCTAGGGTAGTGATGTCCATCTCATTCCACCATCTTTCCTGCCCCCAGGCCCCCTCTCTTCCCCTACCTTCCCCCTGTCCCTTCTAAAGTTCCTCCATTTCTCCTATGCTCCCCACTTCCACCCCCATTATGGATCAGCATCCACTAATCAGAGAAAACATTCAGCCTTTGGTTTTGGGTATTGGCTTACTTCACTCAGCCTGATGTTCTCCAACTCCATCTATTTACCTGCAAATGCCATGATTTTATTCTCTTTTATTGCTGAGTAATATTCCATTGTGTATATATACCACAGTTTCTTTCAGATAAGTGTTTTTTAATGTCTTTCTCATGCAACCATCTGAGCATAAGGAATCTACGTTGATGAGATATTTCTGGCATTGGGCACCCAGGATCTTTCTGTCTTGTTGTCCTGCCATTTGGAATATGTGGTTTCCATCTTATATTTTGATATGGTGATTTTCAGCTTGCAGAAAGGAGAGAAGGGATGATGGGAGCACTCTCCCTGTGAGGGTGTGGCCTGTGAGTTCTCATAGCACTTGACTGAGTGTGATACAAGCTCAGAGCCATATTTTGGGGGCTGAAATCCCAGCTCTACCACTTACTTCTTGACCAAGTACTTAATGTACTTACCACTTGACCAAGTCACTTAATGTCTTTGTGCCTCTGGTTCCTAATACCTCATAAAGTTATTGTGGAAAATTAAACAGGTTAATACATCTTAAGCACTTCAGATAGTTACCTGGCACATGTATGGAACAGTGAGCTATTATTATTTTTATTTGTTTAACCACATGGCTACACCTAAATGTGAGGGGGTGGGGTCTGAGAAATGTCTTTAACCAAGTGGTATTATGTTCAGCTAGAACTTTAGGATTCCTTTTTGTGTGTGTGGAGGGGACTGGTGATTGAACCCAGGGGTGCTTTATCATTGAGCTACACCTCCAGTCCTTTTTTTGTTTTGAGGCAGGGTCTTGCTAAGTTGCCCAGGCTGTCCTCAAATTTGTGATCCTCTTGACTCAACCTCCCTCATCACTGGGATTACAGGTGTGCACCACCACACCCAATTTAGAATTTTTCTTTTTTTTTTTTTTTTGGTACTGGAGATTGAGCTCAGGGGCACTTGACCACTGAGCCACATCCCCAGCCCTATTTTGTGTTTTATGTAGAGACAGGGTCTCACTGAGTTGCTTAGTGCCTCGCCATTGCTGAGGCTGGCTTTGAACTCACGATTCTCCTGTTTCACCTTTCCAAAGTGCTGGGATTACAGGCATGCGCCACCATGCCTGGCTTAGAATTTTATTCTTGAAGGAGGGGAGAGAGGACATCTAGAGGTAACTACAGTCTCTGCTGTGTCTTAAAATCCTAAATACACTACTCCTCGTGTGATGGGATGAATGTGAACCATTCCTAAATTGGGAAAGAATAAAAATATTACTATGTGAAGCTCTGTCTCAATTGTCCTCCATGATTGTTCAGAGGCCCCACAATTCTCTGGTTTTGAAAACTAGCATTTTGTTTCACCCTATTCTCTCCCCAGGTCTCGTTGAATGTTTGGCATCTGCCAGGTGCTGTGGATGCAGGCTAAGTGTCCCCAGTAAACTCTCTCTGGCAGTGCCATCCTTCTATTTGTGATATGTTCAAGGCCCTCACAGGCAAGACACCAGTTTTCCCCACTTGAAAAGCATAGAACCCATTAAGGGGGTTCCCCTGCTCCTTTTCCATCAGCCCCCACACTTTGAGTGTGCCAGGAGATCTAACTGGCTTTTCTGGTTGCAGATGCACCAGGTCAAGGAAGGGGAGGAACTCAGGCACAGTTTGTCATCCAGTAATTAGCCTGTTGTGAATATTACTGCAGCTTGGGCAACAGAGCTCTTGCTAGACAGGCCCAGGGGCCTCAACCCAGCTCCCAATGCAAGCACATGCTGGGACCCAAGGAAAAACTACTTTTCGGTGAAGTGCATTTGAACCTCAGGATAACAATAAATAAATAAAGGCGGAAGTGATTCTCGGCCTTATAAACAAACGGGTAAGAGAATTTCTAGAACAACCTTATCACACTTTACCTTTAATTTGCCAGCAACTCTTTAAGAATGTATAACTAAATCTTTTAATATCAATTTAATGTTTTATTGGTGATGACTCTTTTGGATAAAAACAATAGCCACCTTTAAATTCCTCAAGTTCATCTTTCCCCAAATTATTAATTGTCCATAAACAAACATGTAAATATTTGTTGGCTCCTGGAGACTCAAAAGAACCCTCCAATTATGTCTTTCTAAAGCAAAAGTATTTAGTAAGCAGATAACCACTCTATAAATTGCTTGCTTAATTTTTCCTTTTGGAGAATACCTTCAGGTGAGTATGTTATGGGTATGATTATTCTGCTTTTTCATCTCTGCTGTCCAGTTTTTCAGTGAGTTTCTGATTGCATTATGGAATTATCTCAGCACTTCTTTGGGTGTAGTCAGCTTTGGAAGGACAGGTCCTTGTTCATCCAGCACCCTGGGCAGAGGAATTTACACGTGGGTGCCTAATGAAAACTAATGAACAAAGATATTAACATCAGAAACCTCAAATTCACCCCTGTATTAAGTCCTTATAAAAGAACCTAGAATTCTTGTCAGTGCTACAAATAAAGCCTGTAGATTTTGGCCCATGCAAGCTCAATGAGGTGTCATTAACAAACACAAGGTATTTTTAATAGCCCCTGCCTTCTGAATGGATGGATTGATTTCCCCACATCCTGTGGAACTTCTAGGGTGGCTCCTCTAAACTCAGCTGATGTTGTCTCTGAAATCTGTGTCTATCTCACTAGGGGCTCATCCTCAGACACAGTTCACTCATGAGTCTCAGACTGCTTGTCATTCATGCCATCTGTTCCCTTGTTTGAATGTGACAAATGAACCCCTGCAAGATGTGGTCCTTCCTTCAACACATCTCAATATTTTTCTGTTCTTCAACATGGCATGTGGGTCAAGTTGGCCATCCTATAGGAGAAATTTAACTGGTATCCTCCCTTTTCTTATTTTTCTTTGTTTTTGTGGATGCCAATTTATTTTTCTACCAGTTTGTCAAAGTAATTGCTGAAAAAATGTAGAGAGTCTGCAGAACCAGTGAGGTTCCAGTGTGTCACCCCTCTAAGAAGACTGTAATACAGTCTGCAACCCTTCCCCTGTCTCAACCAGAGTGAGCATGGTTAGACCTCAAGCTGCATGAAGTCTCCTGGATGGAATTTCTCCAAACCTTCTCCTTTGCCAAGCACAGTGTGATGAATGTGTATGGAAAAAATAGGGAAGGAGCAAAGGCCCATTGTTTTCTACACTGGAAGGCAAGAAGCATCGAAACTCCCTTCAGCAGCATTTCTCAGAAAACATACTGTCCCAGAGCTTCTGGTTAGAGGGATTGTGTCCCTCCTCCAGGAACTTCCTCCTGTATCCCCTTGTTCTTTGCTTAGCTAACTTTGAATGGCCCGTGAGAACAGTGTAAATGTCTGTTCCTCGAAGACTGTGCATGAGTCCCTGACTATCTTGCTACGTTTCTCCTGTGCTTGAGCCCCAGTCCACCTCTGTCTCCCACCTCTTGATGAAATACTCATTGGGGAAAGGGCAGTGTCTTACTGAGCTCTGTATTTCAGTAGTGAATGGTACTGGTTGGTAAATAAGTGCCAAGTCCCTGAATGCAGCCAAGAACTCTGAGGAGTCCTTTTTTTTTTTTTTTTTTGCTGTGCTGGAGATTGAACCAGGACCTCACGCATGCTAGGCAAGCATTCTGCCACTGAGCTACACGCCCAGCCCTAGAAGTTTTCTTAAAATTTATTTCTAGTTGACATATAGCAATTGCACATATCAATGGATTATAGTGTGACTTTTTTTTTTTTTTTTTTTTTGGTACTGGAGATTGAACTCAGGGGCACTCGACCACTGAGCCACATCCCCAGCCCTAGTTTATGTTTTATGTAGAGACAGGGTCTCACTGAGTTGCTTAGCTCCTTGCCGTTGCTGAGGCTGGCTTTGAACTCGCAAGTCTCCTGTCTCAGCCTCCCTAAGTGCTGGGATTACAGGCTTGCACCACCATGCCCGGCTATAGTGTGACATTTTAATACATGAATACAATATGTAATAATTAGATGGGGTAACTGGCTTATTTATCACCCTAGACATTATTTCTTTATATTGGGAACATTCAAAATCCTCTCTACTAGTTATTTTCAAATATTAAGTTACTTGCTTTCAACTGTTCTATAGAGCATTAGAAGTTTGTCCTCCTCTTCAACTGCACCCCTGTACCATTTAGCCATCTTCTGTCCACCCTGCAAACCCTTTGTAGGCTCTGCTGACTACTATTCTATTCTTTATTTCTGTGAGATTGATGTTTTAGCTTCCACATGTAAGTCTGTGCCTGACTTAGTTCAATTAACATAATATCTTCCAGTTCCAACCATATTGCTACAAGTAACTGAATTTTATTGTTTTTTTTTGTGGTGAATAATATTCCACTGTGTGTGTGTGTGTGTGCGCGTGCACGTGCGCTATTTTTTTTATCCATTCATCAGTTGAGGGACACTTAGGTTGTTTCCATTTCTTGACTGTTATGAATAGTGCTACAATAAACACGAGAGTGAAGTTGTTGCTTTGACATACTGACTTCATTTCCTTTGGAAATATACTTGATAGTGGGATTATTGGCTCATATGACAGATCTGTTTCTAGTTTTTTGAGGAACTTCCATATTGTTTTCCACAATAGCTGTACTAATTTACATTCCCACTGACAGTTAGTGGGAGTCCTCTTTCTCGGCACCCTTACCAGCTTTATTACTATTATTATTTTTGTTTGTTTTTGGTACCAGGGATTGCACTGGGGGCACTTGACCACTGAACCACATACTCAGCCCTATTTTATTTTATTTTTTATTTAGAGACAGGGTCTCACTGAGTTGCTTAGCACCACACTATTGCTGAGGCTGGCTTTGAACTCCTAACTCCACTCCCTCAGCCTCTTAAGCCACTGGGATTACAGGTGTGTGCCACTTTGCCCAGCTTTTTGTTTGTTTGTTTGTTTGATAATAACCATGGGTGAGATGGTATCTCATTGTGGGTTTGATTTACGTTGCCCTGATGATCACTAATGGTGAACATATTTCCTTATACTTGTTAGTCCTTTGTATATTTTCTTTTGAGAAATGAAATGTTTGTTTAGGTATTTGCCCATTTTAAAATCAGATTGTTTGGAGTCTCTTTTGATTGACATGTTTGAATTCCTTATATGTTCAGGATGTTAATTTCTTTTATTTTTATTTTTTTTATTTTTTGTACCAGGGACTGAACTCAGTGGTACTCGACCACTGAGCCACACCCTCAGCCCTATTTTGTGTTTTATGTAGAGACAGGATCTCACTGAGTTGCTCAGCGCCTCGCCATTGCTGAGGCTGGCTTTGAACTCGCAATTCTCCTGTCTCAGCTTCCCAAAGTGCTGAGATTACAGGTGTGCACCACCGCGCCCGGCTCAGGATGTTAATTTCTTGTTGAATGAACAGTTTGCAAATATTTTCTTCTGTTCTGTAGGTTGTCTCTTCACTCTGTAACCTTTCGTATATGGAATTGTTTTAGTCTGCTCTAATCCCATTTGTCAATTTTTGCTTTTGTGGCCTATGCTTTTGGGGTCAAATTCAAAATATTTGCCCAGACCAATGTCCTCAAGCATTTCCTCTGTTTTTTGTTTGTTTTGTTTTTCCAGTAGTTTCTTAGTTTCAGGTTTTGCATTTAAGTTTTTGATCTATTCTGAGTTGAGTTTTATATATGGCAAGACATAGGGGTCTAAGTTTATATTTTTTCAAATCAGGGACTTAATAAAATTATTTAAAGAGTTAAGACAGTGCTTGGCACAAGATAGGCCAACCATAAATCAGGTTATTACTATTACATCTTCTGAGAACCCCTACTTCTAATCTAATTCTTAGCATCCCTCCATATTTCCCCAATCTTAACCTTTCTTGGCTTCAAAAAACTCTCTCGTGCCTTCAGCACCATCCCATTTATTTCACATTTTATTACCACTCTCCTCAGTATTTTTTCCAGCTATTCTATTCTTGGGTTATCCTCTGTATGTAAACTTTGTGTCCTCTGAGGCCTCTGGAGGTCCTCACAGGGAAAGCCAGGGGTCTGAGCCAGGCAGGAAGAATAGGGACGTTACCCTTTATCTTGATCAGAGGGTGCCTCACTTTATTTGACCCACAATGATAGCACTTACAGTTTTTAAAATAATGAATTAGTTGCCAGTACTTAAAAATCAGGATTTCTGGCAACATCAGATCCAAATTCCTATATGGTAACAATCAAGATAAAATCTAGAAGAAACCAAGTTAGTCCCTGTAGAGTATTTATGCTCCAGTTCACAACTGACCACACCATTCCCTATAACTCTCCCTACTGAGTTTGAATGTTGAGGGTTAATTGCATATTATTCCCAGATTCCCCAGATGTTGCCCACCTTATGGAAAGAGAAAAGTGAAATATTTCTTGTCCTTGTCCCAAACTAATGCAGAAAAATGACAGACCCAGAAAGTCATCCATTTCATAAAAAAAAAAGGGAGTCAGTGTTCTGTTTTCTGTAGAAAGTAAGGAAATCACTACAAAGTTAATGTTTAAGCATAGAAGTGTCTGGTTCAGAAGAATACAATACAAAAGGCCACCCTGAAACCAATCTGAGTCCGTTCCTTTATTATCTTATCTGCTGAACTCCGTGTTCTTTAAGACTTAAGATCTTTGGTCAAAGTGATAGAACCTCTTGAAACCTAAACAAACCCCAAACCCAAAAGTTCATTGGCCAATGGGTTTGGGTCCCATCTCTGCCTGTCTTCAAACTGAGGCACCCTAGACTCATTGGTGGCTTTCCTGACTGGAGAAGGAAGAACACTTACTTCTCAGCCAATGTCCTGGCTTCCCTGCAGGACAAACATTAATAGATGTGGGGTGGATAAACCACAGAATCCAATATGCTTGGAGACGTGAACTATAATTGTAATTGGAAGTCTACTTTTTAAAAAACAATAAAAGCATAATTGTATTGAAGTTGAATACATAGAATGTAATTGCTCACATGCAGTTTAAGGCAGTTTTGAACAAGGACAGTAAGGGAAACAAAATCAGGCAAAAACATTAAACATGACTTAGAAAGTTTGGAGATCCATGGAGCATGCATGTTATTAGTCATACTGCCATCTCAGAATGCTGGGATTGAAGAGGACCCCAGAGAGGACTCAGCCCAGGTACAGAAAGGATTTTCCCAGGATTAAAAGTAGTCGTAGCAGAGCTGGGACTGAAAAAAGAAAGGAATAATTTAAGGTTTGTCTTCTTCATTTTACAAGTTCCTTCCTCTCCCATGTGAGATAAGCAGAGTGAGCCGAACTCTCTGTATGACAACATAGACTTCCATCAGAAGATGCACACCATCTGCTTTTTTTAAAATTCTCTCTTAGTTATATATGACAGTAGAATCCATTTTGATAAAATTATACAAGCATGGAATATATCCTATTCTAATTACGACCCCATTTGTGTGGGTGGTTACAATGGTAGGGCTCACTTAGATATTTTCTTTTTTTTTTTGGTACTGGGGATTGAACTAAGGGGCACTCAACCGCTGAGCCACATCCCCAGCCCTATTTTGTGTTTTATGTAGAGACAGGGTCTCACTGAGTTGCTTAGCGCCTCACCGTTGATGAGGCTGGCTTTTTCGTGATTCTTCTGTCTCAGCCTCCCTATGTGCTGGGATTACAGGCTTGCAGCACAGTGCCTGGTTTAGATATTTTCATATGAGTACATAGGAAAATGATGTTAGATTCATTCTGTCTTTCCTGTCCCTATCCCCCTTCCTTCCTTTTGTTCTCCTTTGCCTAGTCTACTGAATTTCTCCTTTCCTCCTCCACCCCCTTATTGTGGTTTAGTTTCCACATATCAGTGAAAACATTTGACCTTTGGATTTTGAGGATTGGCTTATTTCACTTAGCACGAGGGTCTCCTGATCCGTTCATGTACTGGCAAATGTCATAAAGTCATTTTTTTTTATGGATGAGTAATATTCTGTTGTGTGTACATACCATAATTTCTACTTTTAACCTGTCATAAAAAATTATTTTTATTTTCTTAAATTTTGTTTTCAAAATAATTTAAGACAACAAAAATATTGCAAAAATAGTAAAAAATTTTCCTGTAAACTTTCACGCAGATTCCATAAACATCAACATCTTTCTTAGAGTACGACAATCAAAATCATGAAATTAGCATTGATATAAGGCTGTTTTCTCATCTACAAAATTTATTCAGCTTTCTCCAATTGTCCACAAATGTTCTTTTTCTGGCCTAGGATCTAATCTAGGATTTCACACTGCATTTTGTTCTCTCTTGAGTTTCCGTAGTCTCTTTTAGTGTGGACCACTTCTTCAGTGTTTGTTTTTCATGAACTTGACACTTAATAAAATGTTCCTCAGTTTGGGTCTGTCTGCACTTTCCTCCTGATTAAACCTAGGGTAACATCCATTGATGATTCTTGCCTAAAAACAACCATAATTAATTTTAAACCATAATAACAACAAAGAGAAACATTCTATATATGAGAATGTCCTGTGGTCCTTTTCTTCTGAGATAATGGGTGGAAATCACAAACTGTCCATTTTTTCTTTAAATTATTGGTGAGTCTTGTGGCCCCTATTGGATGTCCTGGTCCCTATGGAGACTTAAGAGTGCTGTATTTCATAACTTCTACATTTTGGTTAATATAGCCTTATGGCAACCATATTTCATACTTTGCAAAAACTTCAGTCTTACACCTGATATAGACAGATTCCTTTCTTCATCAGTCCTATTTGCACATGACCAGTTCATCCTGCTACTTATGGTATCACTTGGGTTATTCCTATAGGATAGGGGCTATTCTTCTCCATTTTTCTAAATCAGATACTTCCCACAAGTCTCAAGCTCAAAGCTCTGTTCTACATAAAGTCTTTTGGGGAGGGCTGGGTCTACCTTTTTCTTTGACATTTTTCTGTACTTAAGAATAAAGTTTGGGCCTCAGCATTCATTCAGTATGTCTTGGCAGGGGGAAAACAAAGAAGGGTTATTGATGTCCCTCAAGAAATGGTAAATAGACATGTATAAAACTAACGACTTCTAAACAAGGAAGAAAAAAAATCTAATGGACATTTAGGGTAAATCACAGAAAAGGTGGCATTTGAAATGAGCAATGAAGGATGCTGATTCTGAACTTGTGAAGGTAGGAGTTTGTCTAGGCAGAGAAAAACTGTTTATGGACATAAAGTGGTCACACCCACACACACACATAGATAGATAGATAGATAGAAAGATAGATAGATAGATAGATAGACAGATAGATGTATTTAGGACTAGAATGGGAAGCTTTCTACAGTGGTTGAGAAAAAGGATTGGGAGAGTGGGAGAGATAGGTTGAATTACCTTATAGGGGCCCTTACACTATATATTTAGCCTGGGATTTCAGGACAGTGATTCTTGTAGGAAGATGGAGAGTGGACTGAAAAAGGGTATTATTGAAGGAATGAGCCCCAATCAGGAAGGTTCCAGGTAGAAGATGAGCACTCGAATTTAAGCAGCAGTTGAAAAATAGCAAGCCACTTCTAAGCAACCATGTATGATCACTTCTCTGCCATTCTGCAACCTCAAAAGCTGAAAACCAAAAGGTATTTTTTTTAAGTTTTCAGAAAATACAATTGGCAGAAAAACCTAAACTGATGTGAAGCTATTTATCATTTTTGTTTATCTCACTTGGTGCATTAAAAGATGTCCACAATTCTTTGCTGCTCCTCCCATCCGGAAGTAGTATCTATTGTCCCTCTGTTTGAGGCTGGGCTAGACTCGTCGTTGGCGTTGGCCAGTAGAATATGGCAGAAATGATGCTGTGTAGCTTGAAGATCCGGACCTTAAGAAAACTACAACTTCTGCTTTTGTCTTTATGGAAAGTTCCCACTAATAGCCAACTCTGCAGAAGTCCAATGACCCTCAGCCCGTCACAAAGTGGGAAAGTCTCATATTTACAGAGAGAAAGGTTAGTCAGGAGGGCTCTGAAGCACCTGAATGAAAGTGAAGCCTTTTTGGACTTTCTAGTCCTGCCCAGCCACCAGTTGAAAGCAGCTGGGCAAATGCCTCCACTCAATACCACATGGAGCAGAAGAACCTGCCAGCCAAGCTCAGCCCAAATTCCTGGCTACAGATTCCTGGGCAAGTACAGCACTTATTTTACACTACTCATGTTTGGTAACATTTGTTACATTGTAATAAATAACTCAAAATAGACTAATGTCATTCAAACATTTTTACTACATAAAATTAGTGTATTTGATTAGAGTGCTGCTCCAGACCTCACTGTGGGCATTGTCTAATATATGGTATGTGTGCATTTTATCTTTCAAAGTTAAAGAAAAATCTGAATTCTGAAATCCATCTGGCCCCAAAGGTTTTTGGAAGGGATTATCCTTTGCATTATGGAAACAATTGTCTATACTTCCTTTCTGCCTTACACATTCATTAAGTGTCAACAAACATGTTACCTTAGACTCCCCCACCATTTGCTGTATCTCTTATTTCCCCAAATGCATTAGCAGTTTCTCTAAGCCAGTAGCTCTCAAGCTTCACTTTGCATCAGTGTCTTTTGAAGGACTTATTCCCATACAGCTTCTTGGATCTATCCTCAAAGGTTCTGATTCAGTGGGTCAGAGGGGAAGCTTGACAAGCTGCATTTCTGGCAAATTCTCAGGGAGCTGAAGCTGCAGGTCCAGAGACCACATGTTGAGAACTACTGCTCTAGGGAAGAGCACTATATTTAATAGTTTTATTGTATTTACCCACTAGCCCAAGGTGCTTACCCAATGCACATGGATAAGATGGCTCCAAATGTCATTCTACACCATGCTTCTGAAGCCCTTTACTCCTTGAGGTCCACCTGGCTATGCCCCAGACTTAAACTAATTTCTTGTTTTATTTGTCTTTTGTGTTTCCTTCTCAGTTGATTAAACATTACAGAAAAAATGTCCTTCTGATCTCTTTTTAACCTGTCTTGGACTAGATCAACGGGAATGTCTTCAATGTGAATTCAAAGCTACCCTCTTATTCGTGACCAAAGATTATTTCCTTTCCTTTTGGTGGTTTCTGATGTTTTTGTCAGCAGTTCACAAAATAGGAGGGCCTCAGGGAAGACATCTTTTTGACCAGAGGTCCCTCCGTCAAGCCTGTCTTTTTTGACAGCACAACTGAGGCCTAGAAAAGTGAAGCTCTTTGCTTTTATGCCCTACCGCCAAAAAATGCAAATACTCTGCTTGAGTTGGGTCTAATCACTGGCACAAGCCCGGCATTGAGGCGTCCCCCATCCCAGGACAGTGCAGCCAGTTTGTCGTAAACTTCATTTTGCCCAAACCACACCTTTCAGGCTTTTTTGGACCCAAGGATGATGGGTCGGTCACATTGATTCATCCTGACCAGGAACCCCAAAACATCTCCCCGCTCCCATCCCCGGCCCAGGCGACGGATCCCTGCTGGAGAGCGCCTGGAAGCGTCTTGCTCTCAAAGGCCAGCGATTAAGTTGGTTCCTCAAATTGTTCCCGACAGGAGGGGCAGGAAATAACACCGGGCTTTGGTGGCGGCCGCAACGGAGGGGGAGAAGCAACTCCCAGGCAGTTCTGGAGGCCTCGCATGGATCTCGGGTCTAAGGTCCGACCCGGTCATAATTCCAGCCGCTATGCCCCATGTTCCAGTCACCACCCACCCCCTGTCTCGGTCATTCTTCAAAAGGCTGAGTCTCGGAGCCGCGGAGTCCCTGAAGGCCTGGGTTTCCCTGAGGGGCCTTGGATGCCCGCGGCCCGGGTCCTGGCCAGGTGGAAGGAAACAGGTCAGCGGCCGCCCGAGGGAGGCGGAGCCTGGTAGGCTCGAGCCTGGAGGGCAGGCGGCGAGGACCCCTGCCCTCGCGTCCGTGCTGCTCACTGGACTGCTGGCCCAGCTACACGCAAAGCGACCCGGCGCCCTCTCGGTCGCTAGGTCTCCAGCAACAGGTGAAGAGGCCGAGCGCCCGCGACGCCTCGGCGGGGCGGTCCCTCTCCTGCCCGCCTCCCGCCCGCCCCTCTCCACGCCCCCTCCCCTCCTCCCGGCCTCCGCAGTCTTCCTCGGCCGCGGGGTGGCCTCCCCTGGCTCGCTCTCCTTCTGGGCCCCAGCGCAGCCCCGGAGCCCTCGCGCGGAGGAGCGGAGGGCGCCGCGCACTCGCGGGACACGCGCGGTTCCTGGACTGGCCCGGGAGGGCGCCCCAGGCGCGCCCTGCTCCCCGCGCCAGCCGCGCTCTCCTCCCTCTTGCCGGTGTCCCCGGGGCACAGGGCCGCGCGTCCAGTCCCGGACGCGCTGGGGGTCCCCGGGGACCGGTCAGCCCGGTCAGGGCGCGACGATGGAGGAGCCGCAGCGCTCCCGCTCGCACACGGTCACCACTACCACCAGTTCCTTCGCGGAGAACTTCTCCACCACCAGCAGCAGCTTCGCCTACGATCGAGAGTTCCTCCGCACCGTGCCCGGGCTTCTCATCGTGGCGGAGATCGTGAGTGCCAGCGGGCCGGGGGCGGGGAAGGCAGATGGACCCGGCGTGTTGGCACTCGCTGTGTTTCTCCAGTGGAACCTGCTCAGATCCTCGGTCAGGCTTTGGGAAACCCTTTTTTACTCAGTCTCTATTCTTTGCAAAGTGCAAAACCCAGAAGGAGGTCCTTTCAACCTCTGAGGGAGAGAGGGTCGTGACCCTCAAGATGTCTGTGGGGGAAGAAATCTAGCTTGCTGGGCACCCTCAGTGGTGGTGATCTATGCTGGGAGCAGGATGCTTGCTGGGTATTAAAGTTTGTGTTGCAGGTCAGGGACACCTGGTGCCTCCTTCACCTGATCTGCACGTGGATAGCCTTTTTTCTTAAAGCAAAGCTTTCCTAAGATGGGGGCTAGCGGGGCAAGGAGAAGGCTTTTCCTTTTTCTAATTATCTCCCTGGTAGTAAAAATGAAGTGAAGAGGGGGGGATAATCACTGAATAAAATCTGAGAGTATCCACCTCGTTAAGAACCAAAGGGTCTCCTGGCTGGTGCTGTGCATATCCTCGTCCAGGCTTAGAACGATCCTGCCAACAGGTGACAGGGCATCTACTTGCTCCCCTCCATTGGAAGACATGGAGGCTGAGGACCCAAGCGATCTGCCCAGAAATCCCAGCCAATCCTTCATAGCTGAGAAAGGACTAGAGCCCTGTTTACAGCTGGTGGTGGTCACCATTTACTGAGTCTTCGCCCTGTGAAGGGGTTATCAGACCCCTTTGATGCCTTAAGCAACCTTGTGTAGTCCACACAACAACCCTCAAGCTGAAGGTGGCTTTAATTAAACCCATTTTACATGTGAGGAAACTGAGGCCTAAGAGAGGATGTAAACCATGCCTGTGGAGGGTGGAGCTGGAATGCAGACTCAGGCCAGCCTTTTTCCTGGTCTCTGTTAACTGCTAAGGGGCATTCCTTCCATTTGTCTGACCAGTACTCCTTCGGCTATCTCAGAGACTTGTTTAAACATTGTGGAATTGAGACCTATCCTGTTTGAGAGCTAGAGAATGGGAGTGATCATAGCAAAGACACAACTAGAATCCTGTTGAGAAACCTTCAGTGAAACCTGTGTACATCAAAGAGTTTGCTCCTCCAGAGTCTCAAAACCCCACCCAAGAGCTAGGAAATCCATCTCCAGGTGGTTCCAGTACACAGAAAGTTTGAACCATGTTGGCTTAGCCCATCTCCTAACTGGTTTCCTTGCCGGTACTGAAGACTCAGGAGACCCAATAAAAAGCTGAAAATATTGGAATCATCTTACAGGGCCTGACTTTACAAAGTTCAACAAATATTTGCAGTGTGAGTGAAGGAGCTGGCAGACTCCCCTGCAGGAGCAGGGCAAACAGAAGCTAACACGATGGAGTTGGGGCTTCTACTCCAGGGTGGGTTTCTACCAGGCAGGAAGTAAAATGCCTCTTATTTTCTGATTTATGATTGATATGCTCTCTGCACACTTTTTCAGACAACATGAAAGTGAAGGAAGAAATGTCAATGGCCCACAATCCCATCACTAGAAATAACCATTGTTCACATATTGGCATGTATCCTTTTAGATTTCAGTAAGCTTTTTGAAAAAGATGGAAAAACTGTGTCACCCTTATTACTGCTTTAGATGAGTTTTTATTTTATTTATTTTGGTACTGGGGATTGAACCCAGGGGCACTTAACCACTTAGGCACACTCTTAGCCCTTTTTAAAATATTTTCTTTAGAGACAGGATCTCACTGAGTTGCTTAGGGCCTCGCTAAGTTGCTGAGGCTGGCTTTGAACTCGCAATCCTCCTGTCTCAGCCTCCGGAACCGCTGGGATTATACTACAAGCCTATGCCACCGCAACCTGCTAAGTTTTATTATTTTTGACAGAGCTAATTATGTACATGTGTTACAGTACTACAGGCAGAAGTCTTCACCCCCACCCTTTCCATTCCTAGAGATGCCCATATTCAAATCTCTTAGCGCTCTGAGTAACATGTTTCTAAGCTTAGAGTTTCTTCCTTGCTTGTTGGCATTATCCACTGCCTTCCCGCTATGAAAGCTGAAGCCTTCACTGTCTCAGACCACCTCCTGTAATGTAATGTCCTTCCTGTCTCCCAGGATAGTCATCAGGTTTGCACCAACAGCCAGCATTAATTTATGACACCATGAACACTTCACAGCTGAGCCAGAGTAACCTATAAGTGCTTTTCTTTTCCTGCTCCATTTCTTGCTTTCTTTGGTGTTAGTAATTCTCTCTTCACATTTCTTATTTACCCACATATTTAGTCACAAGTGTAACTTGAGTTGTCCAAATCTCCTACTGGAAAGAGACCTCTGTGTTCTAGCAGGTCATCCTCCTGACCTGCCTGCCCTCAGGGCTCTGACCTGCTCCCACCTGCCTTATGACTGCACCTTCACGGTGCAGTTCTGTGCACTCTCTCTTGAGTTGAAGGCCCTGCCTCCTCTGTCCAGTGTCCTCTTCTGACTTGCCTTAACCCCAGGGGGATAAGCAGCTCATAGTTACCTAATAAAGGATGCAAGTGGAAATTGAGATTTTTGTCTTTCAAAATTCTACTGTTACACATAATTTGACTAGGCAAAGACTGTTAAATTGAAAATAGTTGTTCTTCACAATTTTAAAAGTATTCTATAGTCCTTTAGCTATTCTGATTTAAAAAAAAAAATTTTGTTCCAATTCACCCCTGCCCCCAACATTGGAAGCCTATAGAATATCCCTTCTCCTTAGAGATCTGAGGTCTCAGTGATGTGCCTTCAAATGAGTATTTTCTTGCCTTATACTAGGGACTTAGTGTGTTCTCCCAAATAAGGAAAACTCATGTAAGTTTAAGGAGATTTTTTAAAATTGGGTTTTTTTCTTTCCACTTTTTCAGTTCTTTTCAAAACTCTTTTCATACTTTTTTCCTATCATGTTTTTTCCAATTTTTCTTACCGACCATGACCTACTAGTTGTACTTATTATGCCACGCATACATTTTTCAGATCTCTGATTTCTTGCATTTTTAGTGTTCTATTATAAGGAAGTACCATATTTGATTTCCTTGGTCTTCTAGGACAAATAAGTTTCTAAATTTTACTAATATAAGCAATGTCGCAGCTGTTGGTCTTCTTTGTCCATCTTTCTGGGCTTGCCCAATGGTTTTCTTGAGGAAAAGTTCCTTTAAATAGAATGGTTGAGTCAAAAGGTATGCAAATTTAAGGGTTCTGTGACATATTCTGAAGTTATCTTCCCTCAAAGTTTTACTGGTCGAAATTGTCATTAGCAGTATGCACGTTTTTTGGAAGATTTATTTTTATTTTAAATTAGAGAACTCTTAAAATTCTAAATGCTAAGGAGCACCTTAAATGATATGCTATGTTTTGATTCTAAGATTTTTTTAAATTCATGATTTGACATCTGGATCAGGAGGTAGCTGAAAATCGATGATTTCTTGGATATCATGAAATATAGTGAATCATAAATATTCACTGATTCTTAATCTGGAGGGGTATATGGGTATTTCAAACTATCACTGTTAACTTTTCTTAGATTATGCTAAACCTGACCCCAGAAAAATGCTACTTTTTCAGCCCTGTAAAAATATTGATAAGATAAAGAATTACTGAGAACCTAACTTCTGCTTGGACCTGAGGAAATGAAATAATAGAGAACAAAACACACTGTTTCTTGCGGGGGTGAGTGGCAGTGCTATGCCTACTAAGACACCCAAAGCTCTGCCAGTATAACACCGTGTTGAAACCGAATCATGGCAATTTCCTTCCTTTTAAAGTTTTATAACAAGCTAGAAGCAATCCAGTACTTGACCTGTGAATTGGAGGATGCTGTGATCTCATACCTATTACAAGTACTCGAAGAATAAAAGTGATTTGTAAGAAGCTGAGTTAATTGCACCCTTCCTGTTATTGGTGACTTTAAAATGAATTATAGCATCCATATAATAATGTTAGGTCAGCTTTTATTTATTTACTATCATGAGTGAACTTAGTTGGGGAAGGACAAATAGAGTTTATTGAGAACTGGAATCTAAATTGCTATCTTGTTCCTTTTTTAAAAAGTGATGAATGTGGTTTCCATTTCACAACATCAATACCCAGTCTTTGTAGAAAAATTGGGGAAATGCAGGTAAGAAAGAAAAAAGTCAAAAAATGAATTATTGCCTTTGTGTTTTCTCAAGAGCATGATCTAGACGTGAGTAGGGTCCTGAAGTTGTTTTGGTTATTGTAATGCCTGGGGTTTATGCTGGTGTTTAGTGCCCTGGGGACTAGAAATGTTAAATGTCCTGAAATGTATGGAACAGTTTCCAACAACACAGAATTGCTTCACCAAATACCAACAGCTGTTGGTTTACTGTTCACTGTTGAGGAACTGAGCAAACCATTGTTTACCCTTTGGAGTAAAGTGTTCCAAAATTTCTTAAGCAATTTTATATTATTCATCAATAAATTTTAGGAAAAAAATGTAACCCCTGGTAAATGATTCTTTTTGTTTCTTGCCATAACCACCTGTGCTCGTATCTTCCATTTGTCCCCCAGATCCATTCTCTACCTGGGAGGCTAACCTGCTGGACTCTCAAGGACTCCCCACCCTCTGACCAACCTCTTGTTTCATCCACTGGTATCGCCAGCAGGAGGCTCTGGGTGAAAAGAAAACAAATTCTGGGTATCCATTTCCCAGGAGTCCTCCTTGCTGGGTCTCAGCAGGTTGGCTGTGTCCTTCCATGGAAGGTGGGCTGTCTGGCAGCCCTCTCCATGCTGCTGTTTTCTCTGGCCCTGATAACTGTTCACTTCACCCTCTGCTTACTGTTTCCAGGTACTGCATTATCACTTGTGGGTTTCCTGCATCCTGCTTTACAGATAGCACCTTTATTAAACTCTGATCAGATTACCCATTGTGAGTGTGCCTGGTTTCCGGCTGAGACTGGCATATTGCACTTCATCAATGATTAATTTCTTAATGACATTCTTAATGGCCACATAATATTCCAGAAATATCTAGGCTCCAACTATTCAATGTATGTTTATTTCCTTTTTCTAACAGTAGTGTAACAAACATCCATTAAGCTAAATCTTCCTGGATGTCGAAAATTTTCTCAGGATTAGTACTTAGAATTGATAAAAAGGGTCAATGACTCTTCTTTAAAGCCAAGTTTATTGGGTATGCAGTAAAGTTTACCCTTTTTGGTGTCAAGTTCTATGAGTTCAGCTATGTGTGTTTGTTGTTTTGGGGGTTTTTTTGGCACTGGGGATTGAACTCAGAGGTACTCGACCACTGAGCTACATCCCCAACCCTATTTTTTGTGTTTTTTAATTTAGAGACAGGGTCTCACTGAATTGCTTAGCGCCTCGCCATTGCTGAGGCTGGCTTTGAACTCGCGATTCTCCTGTCTCAGCCTCCCAAAGTGCTGGGATTACAGGCATGCACCACCACCTGGCTTGTGTGTGTTTTTTAAAAAATAGCTTCACTGAGATATGATTCATATATAAAACTGACTTTTTTTAAGATCTACAGTTTAAGGAATTTTTTGATATTCACAAGAGTGTACAGCTATCAACACTATTCAATTTTAGAACTTTGCCTCAAAAAGAGTCCCCTCTTAGCAATCACTCCTCATTCCTCCCTTTCCTCAGCCTTTAGTAATCATTAACCTACTTTCTGTCTTTGTAGATTTTCCAATTGCAGACATTTCACATAAGTGGAATTCTACACTACGTGGCCCTTTCTGTCTGGCTTCTGTTACTTAACATCATGTTTTTAAGAACCATCCATATATAGAATACATAAGCACATTGTTCCTTATGTTGTCAAATAAATAATATTCCATTGTATTGAGATACTTATGTTTTTTCATTCATCAAGTGATGGACATTTGGGCTTCCATATTTTGACAAGTGTGAATAAGGCTAGTATGAATTTCTCTTGGGCATTTAGCTGGAAATGGAATTACTGGGTTACATGGTAACTCCGTTGAACATTTTTGAGGCGCTGCTAGACTGTTTCTAAAGTGGAAACCAGCAACAGGATGTTCTGGATTCTCTGTAGCCTCACCAAGACTTACTTTCTATTTTTGATTCATGTCACAGTAGGGGCTATGAAGGGGTGTCTCATTGCGGTTTGGTTTACATTTCCATCGAGACTAATGATGCTGAGCAATCTTCATTTGTCTATGGAACATTCGTATGTCTTCTTTGGAGAAACGCCTGTTTCCAATTTTGGGGCTGGGATTGTGGCTCAGTGGTAGAGTGCTTGTCTAGCACATGTGAGACACTGGGTTCGATCCTCAGCACCACATAAAAATAAGTAAATAAAACAAAGGTACTGTGTTCATTTATAGTAAATATACATGTATACTTAAAACAAATCCTTTGCCAGTTTGCCAGTTTAAAAATATGATTAATTTGGTTTTTAGGGTAGAGTTGTGTGAGTTCTATACGTATTCTGGTACAAATTCCTTTTCAGCTACATGGTTTAAAAATATTTTTATCCCATTCTGTGAGTTGTCTTTTCAATGTTCTTAATAGTGTCCTGTGAAATAAAAAGGTCCTCAATTTTGATAAAGTTCAATGTGGTTCTTATTTTGTTTGTGCTTTTGATATATCTAAGAAGACTTTGCCTAATCCATAATTATGAAGATTTATTCCTGTATAAAAAAAGTTTTATAGTTTTAGGTCTTACATTTATGTTCATTTTGAACTCATTTTGTGGTCTATAGTTCATTTTGAACACATTTTTATGTATGGTGTGAGGTAGGGTTTAACTTTAGTATTTTACATACAGATATCTAATTTTCCCAGCACCATTTTTTTTAATCATTGAATTTTCTTAGCATCTTTTTTGAAAATAAAATGACCATAAATATAAGGGTTTATTTTGGGATTTTCAGTATATTTGATTGGTCTATATGTATATCCTTATGCCAGTACCATACTGTATTGATGACTGTAGCTTTGTATTAAGCTTTGAAATTAGAGATTGAAATCCTTCAACTTTATTCTTCTTGTCTAAGATTGTTTTAGCTATTGTGAGTCCTATGCATTTCCATATGAATTAGGATCAACTTGTTAATAACTGCAAAAACATAAAAAGGCAACTACAATTTCAATATGGTTTGTGTTGCATCTATAGACCAACGTGGCAAGAATTGCCATTTTAACAAAATGATCTCCCAATTCATGGACATGGCATGTCTTTCCTGTTCCTAGGTCTTCTCTAATTTCTTTCAACAATATTTTGTGGTTTTAGCATATATGTCTTGAGCTTCTTTTACCAAATTTATTCCTAAATATTTTATTCTTTTTGATGCTATTGCAAATGGAATTATTCTCTTAATTTCTTTTTCAGATTATTTAGTATTACATTATTGAAATCCAATTGAGTTCTACATCCTTGATCTTGTATTCTACAACTTTGCTGACCTCATCTGTTAGTTCTAATATTTTTGTGTGTGTGGTTTGCCATGTGTTTTTATTGCTTTTGATATTTCATCCAAGTTATACAGAAAGTTTGTGTCAATTTGCATTTTCCCTAGTGTGTTTCATGAGTAACTGGGTTTGATCCTCAGCACCACATAAAAATAAGTAAATAAAATAAAGGTACTGTGTTCATCTACGGTAAATATACATATATATTTAAAACAAATCCTATGCCAGTTTGCTAGTTTAAAAATATAATTAATTTGGCTTTTATGGTAGAGTTGTTTCTGACGACTCACTTTCTTTTGCTATTTGCCAATTAGGGGTGAGAGAAATTCAAAATAATAAAAACGAATTTGGTATGGGAACCTACCAATCAGAGAGACCAATATTCAGGGGCACATGGACATGTAAAAAAGAACAAAATTTTTTTGTTTGCATTTCTGTGATTATTGAAGTTGTACATTTTATATATGCTTATTAGCCATTTCTTTCTATTTTGGTTAACTGCTTGCTTTTTCTTCTACCTATTTAAGAAAGGGGTACATTTCTTTGTTTAAAAAACATTTTTTAAAGTTATAAGAGACAAACTCTTAATAAAAATTGCCACCTAGGAGGGAAATTAGATTGAATTGGGGAAGGTGTTTGAATGGGGATGTTCGCTTGCTTGCTTTTTCTTTTCTTTTGTACTGGGGATTGAACCAGGGGTGCTTAACCACTGAGCCACATCTCCAGCTTTTTTTTATATTTTATTTTGAGACAGGGTCTCATTAAGTTGCTTAGGGCCTGACTGAGTTGCTGAGTCTGGCTTTGAACTTGTGATCCTCCTGCCTCAACCTCCCAGGCCACTTCTGTTACATGCATGAGCTATTGTGCCTGGCTGGGATGCTTACTTTCTAACTCCTTACTTTTATTTATTATTTAATTTTTTAAGAATGAAGATATATTTTTGCATGAATGTAATTAAAGAAACTTAAGGTAAAAAGTGTACATTGTAAAAATAAATTTCAAGTCACTTAAATAGTCTCCTTCACTCCCTCTCTCATTTATCTGAAATGCCTTAATATTGTTCCATATCCTTTTCTTTTTTTTAATATTTTTTTAGTTGTCGATGGACACGATATCTTTATTTATTTTTATGTGGTGCTGAGGATCAAACCCAGTGCCTCACGCATGCAAGGCAAGCGCTCTACCACTGAGCTACAAACCCAGCCCCCATATCCTTTTCTTATATACATTTCCTGTATGTTATGGCTATTTTCTCATCTGTCACTTACTATTAATGTCATCATGCCATGTTTCATCAAAGAAAGTTTTTAATTTGTATGAAGTCTTAAGTTTCTTTAGCCTTCTGAGCTTTACCTTGTTTACACAGAGCTTTCCCATGATTATACAAATATTTGAAGAAAATATAGGAGAAAAAAAATTTTTTGTTAAGAATACTTGCATTCTTAAATTGTCAGACATTCTCTTTGTGTATATAAGATAAGAATTTTACTTTTCTTCCCAAATAGATATCCAGGTGTCTCATTGTGAATCAATTATATTTCCCTATGTGCATAAATATTTCTTCACCTTCTTTTGTTCTATTTTTGAGTCAATTCCAGACTTTTTAAATTATAGTTTTATTGTGCATTTTAATACCCACTAGGGTAAGTCATACAAGTTTTTTTCTTTTTCAATTCTTGTATATTACACTAACACATGTGGCTTTTAGAGTCAGCATTCCTTAAATTCCATTACAACTTGGATCATAATCATATTACATTTATAAATCAATTTGAGAAGTTATCTTTATAGTATTTTACCATCTAGGAATAGTGTCTCCATTTATCTTGGCCATTTTATTTTCTTAAAATTCTTAGTTGTAGGCTGGGGTTGTGGCTCAATGATAGAGCACTTGCCTGGCATGTGTGAGGCATTGGGTTTGAGTCTTAGCACCATATATAAATAAATGAATAAAATAAAAGTCTTTCAACAACTAAAAATATATATATGACTTTAAGAAAAGAGTTAGTGCCATTATTCCTTTAAAAATTTTTTTTCTTAGTTGTTTTCTTTCTGGTTGAGTCTTGTGCATGCCTTCATTGATTTAACTATTTTTCATTGTCAATAAATGATATTTTTTAAAAATAAATTTGGTTTATCAAATTTTGATTACTTGTGATGTATAAAAGTTGTTGTTGTTATTATTATTATTTGTAGTGCTGGGGATAGAACCCAGGGCTTCATGAATGCAAGTGCTTTGCCACCAAGCTACATCCCCAGCCCTTTTATTTTTATTTTGAGACAGGGTCCTGTTAAGTTGCCTAGGCTGGCCTTGAACTTGTGATCCTTTTGCCTTCTCTTTCTGAGTAGCTGGGATTACAGGTGTGCACCATAGACCCTGGCTGAAAGCTATTTATTTTTTAATTTTGATCCTTGTGTAGTCATCTTATTTGAATTATTCTCATAATTTTTATTTCATAAATAAAAGTAATATCTGTAAATATAATTGGTTTTCACTTTCTCTTTATACTTTTAATTTTTCATTATTGTATAAGTTAAGACTTTTAGGATACTGTTGAATAATTGAGATGATAAGGGTATCCTTGGTTGGCTCATAATTTTAATTGGATATTTCCACTGTTATGATTTAGATCTCAATATATCCCAAAATCTCGTGTGTTGAAGGCTTGGTACCCAAACCTGCAGTGTTCAGAGGTGGGGATTTGGGGGAAGTAATTGGATTAAGAGGACTCTTGGATTAATCCATTGAGGGATTCATGGCTTAGTGGAGATGGTGGATACTAAAAGATTTGGAACGTAGTTTAAGGAACTTCTTCCCTTAGGAACTCTGTCTTGTCCCCAGGCCCTTTCTCTCTTTCTCTCTGCCTCCCAGCCACCATGAGATGAGCAGTTTTGCCCTATCACCCACTGCCTGCCATAATGTTCTGTCTCATCTCAAGTATAGAACAATGTAGCCAGCCAACCATGGATTAAACCTCTGAAAACATGAGGCAAAATAAGCCTTTCACCCTCTAAGTTGTTTTCTCAAGTATTTTGTGTCAGCAATAAAAACTGACTAACATACACTGTTAAAATGATAGTACAGTTTTAACTGTAGGGTCTGATAGGTCTTCATCATTGATTTAAGGAAGGGAAGTTCAATTGTGTACTCATTTTAATCAGGAATGATTTGGGGATTGTGAATGGAAATGGAAAGAGGAATTTGGATTTGGGTGGGGTTGCTTTTTATTGAGGTGAATGTATAGGGTATTGTTTACTTTGGTTTGCCAATGGAGTGAGTTATATTAGGAAACCTAATGTTGAAACATTTTTTGTATTCTTGGGGTAATCAATATTTAGTTATTCAGTTAAACACCACACAACATTTCAGTCAATGACAGACTGCATATACAATGGTTGACCCATCAACTATATTGCCTAGTGACATTTTACGTGGTTTGTGTTTATACAATATCGTTTGTACAATAACAAAATCACATAATGAAGCATTTCTCATAAGGTATCCCCATTGTTAAAGCAGCACATGACTGTAATGTATTCTTTTAATAGACTATTGGATGTCTTTTTACTTTTGAATTTGATTTTTTAATATGGTATCTGGGGATGTTGTGTCTATATTCATATATAAAACCATAATTTTAGTTTCCTTTGTTATGTTTTGTTTTATGTGATTTTAATACTACCTTATCAGGTTTTTTTTGTGACATTTATCTATGTTTTCTTCCTTCTGTTTTTTTAATTGAGATGATATTTACAAAACAAAGTTAGTCAGTTTAAAATGAACAATCAAATGACATTTAGTTAATTTACAATGTTGTGCAGTTGCCACTTCTAATTCCAAAATATTTTACTTCCTCCAAAAGGAGATACTTCTTCTGTTTTTTTTTAACATTCTTTGTCATCTTGTTATTTGTACATATTTTTTGTCATATGTTCATATTGCTCAATTTTACTTCTATACCCCACCTGGGATCTTGTCTTTCAATATGGAAATTTAACACATTTACATTTATTATATAGGTTATTTGGAATTCTGAGTTTTCCTTATTTCTTTTCTAATGATTGAAAGTTACATATCTTTTTTTTTTCTATTTTGTTTAGTGTTACTCTTTAAGGTTCACCAACATATATAAATTTAAATTTGTTAACTACTTAGAAAATTAATCAGGATGTATGGCTATATTATTCCATTCAAAAGAACACTGCCTCCCTTGTCCATTTCTAGCCATGTACCTTATGTTAGCCAATTTTTTTCCTGGACTTTTTCTTTCTTTTTATTTTCTTATTGTTTTGTTTTGTTTTGGTTTTTAAGTTGGAAACCTCTTGCTTGTCATTAGTTTGACACGAAATACCTCCCAGGAATCCCTTACTGCTCCAGACTATGGTTGCTCTTTCTAGCTTTTCAACACTACTTGGTATTTTAAATCTCTTAAAAATCATTTCAGTGGGATTTGGGAGAATAAAGAAATCAATGTACAGGTGTAGTAAACTACAGAGAAGTTCTACTGTTTTGTTACATATAGGTAGTTTTAAATTTATATTAAGAATATTGACCTTTCATTTTTATGAATATTTTTCCATCTTGTCATCCCTTAATTTTCTTTTTTTTAAAATATTTTGTTTTAGTTGTTAATGGACCTTTATTTTATTAATATATTTATGTGTGGTGCTGAGAATTGAACCCAGTGCCTCATATGTGCTAGGCAAGTGCTCTACCACATAGTCACAACTCCAGACCCCTTAATTTTCTTTATAGTAACTGTATCCATACAACCTAAAGTTCATCTTCAGATCTACCAGCCTCATTTTCCCCTAACATTTGGTGTCATGCTTACTAGCAAAGCTAAATATAATTAATTAAATGTAATGAATTATACATATATTATGTATATTTTCTTGTGGTACTTAAAAACATTTGCTATGGCTTGAATGTGTCATCTAAAGTTCATTTGTTGAAAACTTTATCCCCAATGCAATAGTGTTGACAAGTGGGACTTGAAGAGGTGCCTTGGTCATGGAGACTCTGTCTTCAAGAATGGATTAATGCTATTATTGAGGGAGTAGATTGCTGATAAAAGAATGAGTTTGCCCGCCCTGCCTTCTTTTACTCAGGAGAGTGTACTCTTGCCTTTCACCTTCATCCATGGGATGACTCCAAAAGAAAGCCCTTGCCACCAGGCATGGTAGCACGTGACCATTATCCCAGTAGCTCAGAAGGTTGAGGCAGGAGGATTGCAAGTTCAAGATCAGTCTCACCAACTAAGTGAGGCCCTAAGCAACTTAGCGAGACTGTCTCAAAATAAAAAATAAAATAGGGCTGGAAATGTGGCTTAGTGATTAAGCACTCCTGGATTCAATCCCTGGTACCAAAAGAAATAGCAACAGAAGTCGTTTGCCAGATATGGGTCCTTCAACCTTGGACTTCCCAGCCTCCAGACCTGCAAAAAACAAATCTCTATTCTTCATAAATTGTCCAGTCTCAAGTATTCTGTTGTAGTGGCACAAAATGAACTAAGGTAATATTTAACTTTAGTATTGAAATTTATTTGGGTAAAGTCGAGTTCTAACTTTGTTTTCAAATATCTACTCAGTTATCCCAACATTTTATATTGATAAATCCATTCTTTATTTACTGATCTAGACTACTTCCTCCTTTTTCCCCATTTACTTAATTTTTATATCTACTCTTTGTTTCTGTGTTTTACTACCTGCAGCTTTAGAAAACATTTTAACATCTCATAATCTACCCCAGCTGTGATTTTTCAAAGTTTCTTCCTAATTTTCACATGTTTATTCTTCCAGTTGACTGTTAGAATTTTTTTTAAGTCATTCACAGCTGTGTCCCTTGTCCTTTGTCAAATTATATTGGATTTTTATAAAATACTTGGGCTACTGTAGTTGCTAGAAGGGAAATTCCTCAGCTGTTCCCTGCCCTATGTTATCTTAGTTTTTAATTCTTTTTCAAGCTCTTTTCCAGTCTAAAATGCTATGAGTTTTAAAGTGAAAATTCACAATAATATCTTGTTTATTCAGTCATCAAAAATGCGGAATATTTATTTTATGCCAGAATCTGTATCTAGCTCTTAGACCATAGAGATAAATTGCAGTTGCATCTTTTTTTTGCTTAAATAAATGATCAATGATAAGATAGATATAGGGTATAAAAAAATATATACTTAGGGAGATGTTGAATTGTAGTGGGGGAAAAAACCTCTGGTTTTCAGATTTGAGCTGAAATTTAAGAGGCACTTATTCCTTCCAGGCCTTTGATCTTTATTCACCTCACAAAGTTACATCTAAAATGCAATTTGCTTCTTTTTTTTTTTTAACCAAGATTTATGACTATTTCCAGGAAGGTGGCAGTACTTTTTCTTAGATGAGCATTTGACCACTTAGAAGATTTTCACATCTATTACCTTGCTTGATAATAAACCAACCCTGTATTCTAGGGAAATCATCCTTTATTTCATTTCATTTCTAGTTGAGCCATGATTTGAGGAAACAGTTCCCAAATCATACACAAATGAGTCCATCATGCCCTTGCCGACTGCCAGATGGAAAAATCCTATCTGATTGCTTGTCCCAGCCATGAGATCCATGGTAACCAGCCCAGTAGCATCTTTCTTCCATGGGAAAGTAGGATATCCATTGTCTTGGTCAGGGTTCAGTTGCAGATGACAGAATCCACTCTAGCTAGCCATGGTAGCAAGGGATTTGCTATGTATCATTGGGTAGCTTCCACATTTTCAGCGGGGTTGAAGGAGCAGGAATAACATCTAGAATCACCCATGGACCCAGCCTGACACAAACAGGAAGATGAGGAAGCAGTATCTATTCTCACAAACTGCCAGGTTCTGGTTCTCCATCACCTCCATTGTCACACATAGTACCATAGGATATTAGCTCTCTGAATCACTCTCAACACCATGGCGCTAACAATGGCATACTGGGATTTCAGTGACTACTACCAGCACAGTAAAACCAAATTCCTCCCTAGGTTGTGTCTGCCAGTGGGAACACACATGCAGCCAAAGTGTGTCCTCTGGCTGTGATGTTGTTTGGTCTTCTCAGTCTTGAATGAGTGTGTCTATGAAGCTGCATAATCACCTCCAGGACTTGAGCTACAGTCTAGCTTTCCACCCTTGGGTGGGCAGTGAGGGAGTCAGGCACGATGCAAGGGACTAAAGTAGAGGAAACCCACAGGTAGCGTTCGTTATATCTGCTTTCACTGTAGTCAACCTGGTCACTGTGTTGGAGGTGAAGACCACTTGTGGTTTGCTGCATTACTAAAGCATTCTAAGGACTTGCCATTTTTTGTTGAAGACATGCATTTGATTTCTGCTGTGTGCTCTTCCATAACTGACCTAATATTCCTTGAACTCCCACCTATGATAATAAGAAAGGTAATACGATGACTTTACATATTTGCAGAAAATCAAGTGAGCTAAAGTACATGAGAACCTTGTCCCAGAGGTAAATATTAGTTTACTCCTTGGATAAAGGAAGATTGATTCCATCACTTCTTCCCTTAGTGCATCTAGACTGATAGGTCCATTCTGCTTGGACAGGGTTGCATTTGGAGTGAGCTGACGTATCTCAGGTTCTAGAGCATTCTCACCCAGCAATGAGCATGAGCATAGAATTTATCTTCTCTGATATGTACCTTGCTTAGGATCATACCTTTAAAAAGGCTTATAGCTTAAGAACCATAAATGCCTGCTTCTTTTAACTTTTTTTTTTTTAGTTTTCAGTGGACCTTTATTTTATTTATTTATTTATATGTGGTGCTGAGGATCGAACTCAGTGCCTTACACATGCCAGGCAAGCGCTCTACCACTGAGCCACGACCCCAGCCCCTATTTTAACTTTTAACATGATGAGTTCATTTCGACTTTGTTAAAGACAAGTAAAATGATCTAGCCACAATAATGAACAATACAGCTTTACAGGTACAATAGAAAGATTTAATCAACTAACACACCTAAAAAGCCATGGGGTGGTCCATTTTCTGGAGGTCTGAGTGTAATGACCTGTGTTGGAAAATATGCAAAGCTCTGAGCTGCTTCTTCCTTATGCCATCTTGTTCTTTCCTTCGTGTATCCAAAATCTCATAAGAAGTGCCACTTTCGGGGGCAGAAAGAACTCAGAGGAGAAAGACATCTTTATTGTTTATTTATAACCTGCCTGGTTTCCAGAAAGGGCTTGAAGCAGGACAAAGATCTTTAAATTGAAGCTTTAAAGGTTGCAACAAGAAATCCATATGAATCAAGGATTGGAAAGCATCAAAGATTTCTTTAGAGAAAGAAAAACTTGGTCAGAAATACTAAGCCTGGAGCAGGCTCGAAGGGGTATCCTTGACTAAGGTACGTGAGAGATGGCTAGCAGTTGTGCCGTCTGCTGCATATAGCAGTCAAGAGCAGAAAAATATTGAGAACTCATCATCTAATCTCCCTTGAACTGTAGATTTACTTTAGGTAGAAAAAAGTCTGTGTGCTTTGGGGCACTGACTTCCTGATTCATAGGACCAGAATTTCCTTAGAGATAGAGATGTTTGAGGAAGTCTGTAATCGCACAATTGAACATTCTACTAGCTTATACAGTGGAAATTATGTCTAAGGTTCCTTTAGCTGTGAGATGAATCTTGAGTGGTTTTCCTTTTCATTCAAGTTTCAAATCATGAGCTAGTGTTTGTATTGCCCTAGGAGGCTAATGTTGGATTTTTTAAAACATTTTTTTAATAGGTGTTGATAGACCTTTATTTTATTTATATGTGGTGCTGAGAATCGAACCCAGTGACTCACAGATGCTAGGCGAGTGCTCTACCACTGAGCCACAACCCCAGCCCCGGATTTTTTTTTTTTTAACTTGCATGTGATTAAGTCGATTTTGTGAAAGGTAGAAGACCAAGCTCCATTAACTAGGATCCAGGTTAAGGCTGCCTTAGCTGCTATCCTAGGAACCAGAGCTTAGATGGGAGTTGACACTTAAGTTTCCTGTCTCCCAAGGTACTAGAAAAATCAGGCCACTATGGTTCAGTTGCTGATGTGTGTAACTGGGAAATGGGGGCTGTGTCTTCTGCAGACTCCCATGCTCCCAGAACAAAGTTTCCTTCGTTTTTAACTGCAACATTTTTGTATGTGAAATATAAAGTACTAAAACCCATATGCAATTTAAAGAACAATAAAACAACCATATGCCAATTTAGTCTTCGCTACTATAACAGAATACCCGAGACTTAGAATTGACAACTAATAGAAATTTATTTCTCACCATTCTGAAGACTGGGCAGTTCAAGACCAAGATGGCAGCAAGTTTGTTGTCTGCTGAGGGTCTGGTCCATGATTGCAAGATGGCGCCCTGAGGGTTGCATCCTCTAGAGGTCTGTGTCCTCACATGGCAGAAGGCAGAAGGTCCAAAAAGACCAGAGTCCTTCTGCCCAGCCTTTTTATAAGAGCATTAATCACCCTAAACACCACCCAAAAGGCCCCACTTCCCAATGTAGTTGCACTGGAGATTGAGTTTCCTACACATATATTTTGGGGGCATATTTAGACCAGAGCATCAACCACTGAGCTTAAGAAACAGAGTATTATCATATCTTGGAGGGTCCTCGGAGGCCCTGCTCTCTTCCCCAGGGTAAGTACTGCCCTGGTTTTTGGTCTTATTTAAGCATGTATATTCTGTTTTCTATAAAGTTCAAAATGTTCTGGGTATAGTGAAGCATTGGCTCATTTTGAATTTCACAGAATATAGAATTGCATTGCTATTTTTCCCTGTGAGCTGCTGCTTTCTTTCATCACTAAAAGCAGTTTTCCACATTAATACATGTAGATGTTGTTCACTATCTTTGAGTGTGTGTGTGTGTTGGGGGGGTCCTGGGGATTGAACCCAGAGCTTTGTGCATGCTAGGCAAGCACTCTACCAACTCAGCTATACCCCCAGCCCCACTATCTTTTACAAGTTTTATCATATTCAATTTTATGAACATACCATAGTTTGTCCCTTCTATGTTGATGACCTCCTGGATTTGCCATCTTTTAGACTGATTAATTTGTCCTTTTGTATGTCTATGTTCCTTTTTTCTATTTATTTGAAAGTTGCTCTATTCTTTTGGTGAATTCTCTACCCTGCTCCTAAATAAAAGAAAGACTTCAGAGTTCTAACTCAAGTGTCATCCCTCATAATTTGTAGTATTTTCTAGTTATTTAGTTCTATCCACTTTCCACCTACAAGTTAGGCATCGTAATTGTTTTGTACAGTCAACAATTTAGCTAGACCCACAACCCACATAGTTGCTTGGTATCTTTGCTTATTGTTCCTTCTTACATCTCAGCCCTCCCATCTGTTTTTGTTTTTCTGGAAATCTTTTTCTTGTTCTTGAGAGATAATTATAAGGGTGGTAGAATTTTAAGTCGACAGCTATTTTTGTGGCAGTGCATTGAAGGTATCATTCTTCTGTCTGATTGGTTTCTATGGTTGCTGTCAAAGTTGGCAAATTGTAAATTGCCATTTCTTTCTCATTTAGCTGCTTTTGCTTTTAAATGTTTCTTTCTCTTTGTATGCAGCAACACCATTATGATATGTCTAGCCGAGGATATCTTTTTATTTATCTTTGGGTTTGGTTGGGATGATGCATCCTACTGTTGGAAAAGTCGCAGCCATTATCTCTTGACTTGTTAGAAATATTGTCTTTCCCTTTTTACTTCAACTCCTTCTGAAACTCTAATTTTTTAAAAGAACAAAGTGGGTATATTTCTATCAGACTACTTGATACGGAAGATAGTGTGGTATGGATTGATAGTATAAATGACAAATAATACAAATATATTTCATTTGGAATAAACGAAAATGCTTACATAGCTTTCACTTGGAGACAAACTCTTGCTTGACTGTAGCACAAATACCCTTGTTGTTTGACATGTATTTGGAGACAGATAAAAAGACACTACTTGTTTGTTTTTTTTTTTTAACTGACCTTCCCTTAAGGCCTAGTCATAGAAGTGTAAATAATGTAAATAAATCCAGCATTACCAGTTGTCCTATCATATCTATGTCACCTGTGTATTCTTAGATCACACACATAACCTACCAATATACCTCAGAAGGATTGTTATAGATAATGGTTACACTTGATTTCTTGGCAGGCAGGGCTGAGGAAGAGTAATTTGGAACAATTTTACATCATATTTAGAAAAGAACACAAGTATTCCCTTAAATAACATTACAATAGAAAGATACTGCCTGGAAGTTATCTCTTACTTTGGTTCATCTTAAGTTTTTGTCATTTACAGAGTTGTTTGATTTATTTGCTCATAGTACAGTCCTGCCACCAAGTATTAAAGCACAAGATGCCTATTATTTCTTCAGCATCTGCATTTTTCAAGTTTTATACTCTGCTACATCCATAGTATGCCAGAAGTTCTTGGATACCTAAAAAAAATCATAAATGGATAAAGCTCTTCAAAAAATGTAGATATCTGTAACTACAGTGGTACTAAAAGGGAAGGAGATGATGATGGAATGAAAAAACAAACACGTTTCATGTTCAGGGAATAGGGCTCAAGTCTTTGGATTTAAATACATGAAACTCTTAATTTTGTATCAGATCCTCAGACTTCATCTTCAATGTCCCTTCAACTGATAATTTTTAACTGTGGGTTCCTGGGCTACATTGATATTATTGCTATGTGTTCTATTTTAGTAATTATTTTATTATGTTCTATTTTAGTCTTATTTTAGTAATTATTTTCTTGACTATTTAATTCATCTGTTGAATTTTTGGTTACGTTTCTAGAAATTCCTTAACCTTTTCCCATCTACTGCATTTTTCGTAACCTATGTAGACTCAGACTCAAGTCAAGTCAGAGACCGAATGTGGTTATAAATTGAAAGGGACCCATCCCCACCTTTGCCACCTTCACATATACATGCCCTTTATTCATTGCCAAGACTGGGATAGCTGAGCTTTCTTGCTGATCCCTCTGGATAATGAGTCAATTTCTTGTCCATTCTCACATGGAAGGGATAGCCTTGTAAGATGCCATGTTTACATGAGTGGTTCACCTTGGTGGACCCTTGGCTTTGTCTGCCACCATCTAGCAACTAGATGGGAGCTTGGCAAAGGATTTGAGTAGCTCTTTCTCTGAAGAAGAAATAAAATGGGCAATAAGCTCATAAAGAGATGCTCAATATTATTAGGTTTTAGGGAAATGCAAATTAAAACCACTGTGAGATACCACTTCATACCCACCAGGATGGCTATAATTAAAAAGGCAGACAATAACAAATGTCATGGAGGAATTGGAGCTCTTGTATCTTGCTATGGGATTATAAAATCATACAGCCACTTTGGAAAAGCAATGTTCCTCAAAAGGACAAACAGTTACCATATGACCCAGCAATTCCATTCTAGGTATCTACCCAAGAGAATTTAATAAAATGCATATTGATACACATACACAAACTATATGTAGATATTCACAGCACAAGTTTTCATAATAACCAACAGAAGGAAACAAGTCAAATGTTCATTAATGGATAAATGGATAAGCAAAGTGTTTAATGGCCATACCATGGAATTTACTTGGCCATAAAAAGACATAGAGTACTGATACATGCTACAGATAACCTGTGAAAACATGCTAAGTGAAAAAAGTCTGACACAAAAGGCCACATATTATAGAATTCCATTGTATGAAATGTACAAAGTAGATAAACCATAGAAACAGAAAGTAGTGATTGCTAGAATCTGGGAAGAGGAAGGAATGGAGAGTGACTGCTAAGGGGTATAAGGTTTCTTTTGGGGCATGATGAAAATGTTCTGAAATTAGGTAGTTGTGATGGTTACACAATTCTATTAATATAAAATTATGAAGTTATACCCTTTGGAAAGGTTAATTTTATGGTGTAAGAAGAATGTCTCATAAAAGCTATTTAAGACAAAAAGGTATTCAAGAGTCCCCAAGGTTCATCAATGTCTCATGAGCAAACCGGCTTTGGCATTTCAGCATGCTTCTTCCAAGGACAAAAACAATCTCCTTATATAACCACAGCCTAACTACCAAGTTCATCAGATTTATCCTGGATCCTAAGAGAGTCCACACCTGTATCTTACCAATTGTCCCAATAACGTCCATTTATTTTTTACTTTGAGACATGGTCTCACTAAGTTTCTGAGGCTGGCCTTGAACCCATGACCTCCTGCTTCCTGAGTCTTGGGATTACAGGTGTGCACCACTGTACCTGGCTCCATTATATTCTTTTCTCCTGTCCAAGGTGTACTTCAGAATCATGTGTCATATGCAGTCATCGTGCCTCTTTAATCTGGAATAGTTTCTGGAGTGGACAACAGTCTTTGTCCATTTTGTGACCTTGTCCATTTTGGAGAACCTTGTGGAATGCTCTGCAAATTGGGCTTGTGTGGTTTTGCCTCAAGGGCAGATCCAGGCTGTGCGTCCTTGGCAGGAACCCCACAGAAGCATGTTGTCACCAGGGCAGCACGGCAGGTGGCACGGGATGCCAGTGTGTCTCGCAATTGCTGAACCTAACCAGAATCCCTCTTTCAAAACCGAAATGAGGCACTTTTTCTGAGCAAAAGGGACATCATTTGACTGAAACAGACCTGACTTCAAGTTTCGGCCTTGCTATTGTTCGCTCTATGCTCATAAGCAAAATATTTAACATTGTAAACCCATTCTGTAAACTATATCTAAATATCTACTTGTGATTATTGAAAGAATTAAATGTGGCACATAGTAAGAACTCATGACTCTTGTTTTGGGAGAGATGATATTGGGGAACTCCTGTCCCTCGAGAGTACTGGTGAAATGACTCAGAGTCTCCATATCTATGTAGACAGAGTCCAAAGGCCTCCCCTATACTTCTGTTAATTCCACAGAGCCACCCTTTGCTTGACCTTTCCTGCCCTCTCGCCTATCTTCTTACCCTTTACTGTTGCCCATTTCTGATGCCAAAATGAAGCCCACTCACCCCAGGCGGTGATTTGGTTCTATGAATTGACCAGTAATGGAGGGAGGGGCCCCTGGGGAATGTACCCCGGCCTCCCACTTCTTTCTCCTCTCTTGTTTTATCACCTTTCCTTTCTCTATTCATCCTTCTCACCTCCAAATCCTCCTCCCTATACAATGCAAGGAAACTCTCCAGCTCCTACCACCTGCCTTGTATATCTTTTTTCTTTTTTTTGCCTTATATATCTTTTTTTTTTTTTTTTGGTTGTAGATGGACATAATACCTTGATTTTGTTAATTTAGTTTTTTTTATATGGTGCTGGAGATGGAACCCAGTGCCTCATGCATGCTAGGCAAGCACTCTACCATTGAGCTACAACCCCAGCCCTGATTTGTATATTTGAACCCAGTGATTGCATCACTGAGCAAAGGCACCTCACCAATCCAGGCCCCAGCTCCCTACAGGGCAGATGGTGTTCTACTCAGGAACTCCTTTTTCTATAACTTGGCTGTTTTTACTCTGTTCTTTGTGCTACTTGAGTAACAGCAATACCATGGTATTTCTCTTATCTGTATTGGCTTAAGAAGATACATGTGGTTTGAACCTGTGTGAGCCATGCCTTGATGGAGGCCCTGCCCAGCTGGCAATTAGAGTGACTGCTCGTGGCTGCCCATGAACCTAGAGAGGAAGAAGAAAATGGGCTCATCTGAAGCTGTCACACAGATCTTTGTTTTTTAGAGTTGAGCATTACCTTGCATTCTGCTGTCACTTAGGTTGTCTTAACCCATCTCGTCAATGGTTCGTGCATAATGAGCATTGGATGTTGCACCTCATGCTTCTTCCTTTACACCTCCTCCCACTGCTTCTCCAAGGAGCTGTTTGTCTGGGTGGACTTGTTTGCTGAGGCTCCTGGAACTTCCACATGAAACTGAGCACTGTCTTTTTCACCTGCTGTTTCTTGCACGTATGAGTGACATTTCCACGGTGCGGTTATCCAGCCCTGTCTCTGGAGAAATTCTTTAATCTTGAAGTGGGGAAGGGAGGAGAATAACCAGTGTTCATCCTGGCAAAGGCCACTCATTCTAGGGAGGCCCCAAGCAGGGATGGGGACAGGGACTGTAGGCAGTTCAGCTATATGGTCATTGCTGTGTTAACTTGAGGGACTTGCTCATTCCATTCTGCCAGGAATGGGACTGCCCTGAGAACTGCATTTGAGGGTGACAAGAGTTGGCAAGAACCATCTTGTGTTGCCCAAACTCTATGTTACTGTTATCATCCTAAACCATGTTGTTCCAATGAAAAGACTGAGAGAAGCCTGTGGAATAGAAGCAACACTGTCCCCCAGACCAGTGCAAGACTTTACAGTGTTGCAGAATCAGAATTAGTTGCCAATATGTAAAAGTCAGGTATAAGAAAATCTCGATTTCTATATTCTCTTGGAAAATTGGACAAATGTACAGCACTCAGCCCATAATCCCTCATGGTGATAATTCTTTGGAACCAAGAAGTGGCTGCCCTCCCTGCATGTAAGAGTTGGACAAGATGTATGTTTGAGTGTTGTAACAAAGACCAGATAAGTCTACCTTAAACAAGGTAGAAACCAGTTTTGATTTCATTTGATAGTCAAAGTGCCTGTTGCTCAAGGGTGGATGTGATGGCTCCATGTGTCCAAGGTGGGTAGGTCTGTCTTGTTTTCTGTCATTTCCAGTGGGTCCCTTCTTCTGGTCCTAAATGCTTTCTTTCCCAATGTCCTGTGCCTTCCAGCCCACAGTAGGAAAGGGAAGTGGAGTGGCCCCTGAGGACCCAGCCTAGAAGGTGCAGGTACCCTTTCCTCTCACATCCTGCTGGTCAGAACGCACTGGCATGGCCACATTTGGCTGCAGATTAAGCCAGGGAAATGTGCTCTTTGTCTGTGTGGCCTGGTGAATAGTGAAAACCCATTTCTCACTGAAGTGAGAAGGCAAGTGTGGATAGGATAGAGAACCACATTCTGTGCAGAGATGGGCCTTGTGCTCACCTGTTTGCATTGGTCCTCGACTCTCACTCTCTGGTCTTCCCGTATCTGATGCCAAAAGCCACGGCCTCATTTCTGCTGTATTTTACTTATTTATGGTCCTTGCATGGTCCCTAGACATTTGAAGTTGCCTTCTCTTCATGCCCATGTAATCTCAGTATATCTGTGCTTTTATACTTGCTGCTGATTCTGTTTAGAATCACCTTCTCTCCCTTCCAGACCTAGCAGACTCCCTCTCAGGCTAACTCAGTCTTCTGCTTCCTGTCCCCAGTTGGGCTCTCTCTCCTTTGTCTCATCCTAATGTGGAAACTGCTAGTTTACTTTGAATTTACTTCCCTTCACATACTCCATGCATGGCACAGCGCTTGGTACATAATAGACTAGTGATCGGTGCTCCTTACTGAGTGTTCATCCAAAGAGAGACACTTACTAGAACCTTCATAAACATTACTCTTAGTATACCATGGTGAAATGGGGTACTAAGTACTGATTTTGGGGTAATCTAGAGGACAGAGAAACGTAACGAAAGAGTCTATAAAGATGCAGTTAACAAAATCCACACTGTGTCTACAGAACAAATGACCCAGATTAAAAAAAAAAAAATTTAAGAAAAAAAAAGAGAAGGCATAAGGGAGAAGAAATCTATAGATTAAAAGAGACTTAAAGGGCTGGGATTGTAGCTCAGCGGTAGAGCGCTTGCCTCGCATGCGTGAGACCCTGGGTTCGATCCTCAGCACCACATACAAGGCAATAAAATAAAGACATTGTGTCCATCTACAATTAAAAAATATTTAAAAAAAAAAGAGATTTAAAGCCGGATGCAGTAGCGCATGCCTGTAATTCCAACACTTTGAGAGACTGAGACAGGAGAATCATGAGTTCAAAGCCAGCCTCAGCAACGGTGAGGTGCTAAGCAACTCATTGAGACCCTGTCTCTAAATAAAATACAAAATAGAGCTGGGAGTGTGGCTCAGTGGTCGAGTACCTCTGAGTTCAATCCGTGGTACCAAAAAAAAAAAAAAAGAGACAGAGAGAGACTTAAGGGCTGTGGTTATGGCTTGCCTAGCATGTGTGAGGTACTGGGTTCAATTCTCAGCATTGCATCTAAATAAAATAAGGGTCCATTGACAACTAAAAAAATATTTTTAGAAAGACTTAAGAGAAAAATGTCAGCTTCAATATATACAGCTTATTTGGATCCTTACCTAAACAAATGATAAAATAATTAGTATTTAAATATTGACAAGATATTTGATGTAAAATAATAATTATGATTTTAAACTGGGATAATGGTTATTTGGTTATATTAGGAAAATTTTTAAAACATATCCAGAATGTTATCAGTTCTCATCACCAGCACTTGTATCACCCTCAGCCAACCTAATGTCCTCTCTTATTTTACGATTGTCTCCCCACTTCTACCCAGTCTGTTTTTAACACAGCAGCCAGAGAGATCCTGGTAAAATGTGGCATATTATGCCACTTCCCTTCTCATCTGGAGGAAGAGCCAAAGTCTATTCACTCTACCAGCCCTTGGGGATTCTCTGTACTTCTCTGACTTTGTGTCCTCCTCCTCTCCTGTGTCACCACTCTGGCCTCCTTGCTGCTTCTGTAACACAGCAGCCAAGTTCCGTCTTTTCAGAAATGTTTAGAAAGCTGCTTTCAGGGATCAGGGTGATAATGAAGAAAAATTTAGAAAACATTGCCTTAGCTCAAGCTGTAGGCGGCACAGGGTCCCTTAGTGCCTGCTATTACAGTTGTTAGAGTATTTATAATTTTTCCTCCCTCTTTTCTCATCTTGGGGACAGTCTGTGCTTTATCTACAGCATCTACATGTCTTACAGCAAAACTTTGGAGTTGGCTGTAACTGGGGAAATGGCCATTTACATTTCTTTTCGGGGGGAGCCACCTTGTCTTGAGCTTTTGTTCTGGGGCTTCTCTTCTCCTAGTCTTTGGTTCCCTGGGGAACGACAACAGATGCTGGAATGCCGTGCCCTCTGATCAAGGCGTCCTCTTGTAGACAAGGCTGTACCCACAGTGGACTTGTGTGAAGTGACCAGCACTTCATGGGCCAGTAGCTTTCTTCCCCACATGGGAGCTGGAGTCTGCAGAACAGGACAGGACAGGGGCCTGAGGCACTGTCACATGGGATGCTTGCCATTTCAGGCTGGCAGTTGACCGTTGGGACTGTTCCCCCGCGGCAGGATCTGCACCTTCTCTGGCTCCCAGGAAGGGAGCTTCACCTTGCACAGACACATCTCAGGTTGAGAACTGAGATGTCAGGGAGACTTCAAGCAGGAATAAGGAAGAAATAAAGACAATCCACTCAGAGAGTCAAAACATCCAATTGGATTATGGTCAGAAAACAATCCTTAGATTGAAGGGCCTTTGGTATTTTTTCTGTGAAATTCTATTTGTAAATATTTATAGACCACTTCTTTCCAAAAAGAATTTGAAGTAGTTTTATGAGTATACACAAACCCACACACACATATTTAATCAAATAAAAATGAGAGGAAAATAAAAAGGAAAAGAAAAGAAATCTGGCCTGAGAGAACAGCAAGAAGCAGATGTGTGGGCCTGAGGGTTAGGTCAGGGCTTGTGATGGAGAATCAGGTGCAGGAGGAGGCCAGGTAGGGTATTGGCTGCCTTACCTGGGCCCCAACTCTTACTGTTTTTTAAATTATCATTCAAATTTTTCCCTTTAGTTATCATGTTGTGTTTTTTATTGAAAATTCCAAGTGACTGATTATATGGCATTGTTTTTCTTTAAGTGGACATAGGGCTTTTCGTAGGCATTCTAGATGATTCTTGTCTGTCTCTGCTACTGGCCTGTGATCACAGTTCACAGAAGGCATGAGCTATGTCTATTCATCTTTATACTCTAGCACCTAGAAGTAAAAATGAATTAGTAGTATCACAGTTCTCCATACAGGAAAGGAAGGAGCCTGTCTCAATTGTTTGAGAGACAGGTTTTTATTTTTGTTTTTTCCTGGCTCTATTTTGGGAGTTCTCGTGTGGGGGCTGTTAGATCAGGAATGTTGAGTGGTGTCCTGCAGCTTGTTCTCGAGAAAACTTGAGAGAAGTACAGGCATAGGATTGACAGGGCCTCTACTTAAGGGAGAGTTGAAGCTGACGCTGGAGGCAGTTTGATGGAGAGTCTCAGAGGCTCCAGCTAATTGTGATCTAGGTAGATCTAGGTACGTGCCTGTTGGTCATCTGATGTGGCCCAGGAACAGATGCAGATTCTGTAAGGAGGATAGAGGACAGTCCCTGAATATATTGCTTTCAGGGCAGCAATGAGTGTACACTGGAGACGGTTTGGTTTAAGGTTATATAATATGGTAATATGATACAAGGACCTTGCTTAGAATGGTACCTAAAGACACACCACACATGAAAGTAATAAGTACCTGCAAATATGAGAAAAATCAATTGTAAGCTCTATGGACTACTTAAGTACATTGTGCTCATATCAGTTTCCTTGTTTTGATAAGTACTATAGTTATATAAGATGCTCCTATTGGAGGAGCTGGGTGATGGGTGTATAAGATCTCTGCACTATTTTTGCAACTTCTTGTAAGTAATTAACTCAAAATGAGAAGGTTTTTCTTTCTTTTTCTTTCTTCTCCCTCCCTCCCTTCTTTCCTTCCTTCCTTCCTCCCTTCCTTTCCTTTCCTTTTCTTTCAGCAGAGTATTGGCTACAGAACTGGGTTCAACCTCGTGCTGCCCTGCTGAGTGGTGACTTTTTTCTTTTAGCACTTATGACTGGTAACCACAGAGTCATGCATTGCTTAATGACAAGGGTAAGATCTTAGAAATGCTTCATTAGGCAATTTCATTGTATGACCATTGCATGACCATCTTGGAGTGCACTTACACAAACCTAGGTGATACAGCCTACACACCTAGGCTGTATGGTGTGTATGTAGGATACAGCCTAATACAGCTAGTGCCATGAGGAAAAGGCATGAGACTAAGCCAAGCACAGGAGAAAAATGGTGCAACCAAGAGATGTGGTGACCTCAAGATGTGTGAGGCTGCTGTCAGCATAACAGTATACTGTCTTCCAGGAGTTTTTAAAATTTTTATTGTTATTAGTACAAGGAGTACACTGTGAAATAACAATGCAAAGCAGAGTACACTAAATGCATACATCAGTAACACAGTCATTTGTTATCATCATCAAGTATTAGATACTGTGCATAATTTTGTGTGCTATACTTTTACATGACTGGCGGCAGACTGGGTTTGCTTATACCAGCTCCACCACAAACCCCTGTGTAATGCCTGCATTTAGCCGGCACAAAAGCTACGACGTCACTAGATAAAAAGAATCCCTCAGCTGCATTATGATATTATCAAACCATCCTTGAATATGCAATCCTTTGTTGACTGAAATGTAATGTGGCTTGTGATTCTTTTTGCTCTTTGCCTTTATCACCTATGGGTGCTAAATCTCCAGCTCCTAGCATAGTGCCTGACATCTCCCCCGCCTTTTTTTCTGGTACTGGGGATTGACCCCAGCAGTGCTGTACCAATGAGCCACAACCCCAGCTCTCCAAATTTTAAATATTTAAAATTAAAACAAAGCATTTTTTTTGGTAAAAGCTGAACTTGGAATTTCATATAGTTTTCACAGCATATAATATTCTTTTTCCCCCAATTATTTAAATACATAAAAACCAATTTTAGCTAGTGATCTGTACAAAAGTAGGTGGTGGGCTGGTTGTAGCCGAGGCCCACATTGGTTCACTGCAGTAGGCCATACCATTTTTGGCAAGCTCATTCTCTGTTGCACACACAGCAGCTGTGGAAGTTAGGGTACAACAGTTCTTCTTATCCACAGTTTCACTTTGTACAGTTTCTGTTACCCACGGTTAACCATGGTCAGTACAGTATAATAAGTTATTTTGAGAGAGAAAGACCACATTCATGTATTTTCTTTTCCAGTGTATTTTCATAATTGTCCCATTTTATCATTAGTTATTGTTAATCTCTTTCTGTGCCTAATTTATAAATTGAACTTTACAGGTATATATAGCAAAAAGCAGATATTTGTGGCTTGCTGCTGTCCATGGTTTCAGGCATCTGCTGGGGACCTTGAAACACATCCCTTGTGGATAAAGGAGGACCACTGGTGGCAATGTCAGTGCTCCCCACAAAGCAGGTCTGTGACCTGGATTTCTCTTTGGGCTGAGAGGAAGGATGCTCCTGAGGCCTAAGTAAACCCAGCCTGGACTTTCCTCGGGAAGTTTTGCAGGGTTAGCCCATTTCCTGTATGAAGATTGACAAAAATATTCTCAGCTCCAGGCATCTTGCTATGGTGGCCACTGAACTTGTCAAACCCAGACTCTACAGACCCTTCCACCCTGAGCTTGGGCAGGTCTTGCAGGCTTGGAGAAGCTTAAATTCCTCATTTTAAAATTGGGATGGTGGCCAGGCACAGTGGCACATGCCTGTAATCCTGGCAGCTCAGGAGAAAAGAGGATCGAGGGTTCAAAACCAGCCTCAGCAACAGCAAGGCCTAAGGCACTCAGTGAGGCCCTGTCTCTAAGTAAAATAGGAAATAGGGCTGGGGATGTGGCTCAGTGGTTGAGTGTCCCTGAATTCAATCCCTGGTACCTCCTCCCCCCCCCAAAAAAAAAATTGGGATGATGATGTGCATTGGAGTCACATTTGAGTCTGTTCACTGCTTTTGTTTGAAGCTAGCTAATATATATTAAATTCTCCTTTCTGCCTAAAGTTATTATACTGATCAAACCCCATGGAAGATTGCTTTGAAGGCTAAAATGGAACAGTATTTTAATGCACCTGGCACTTAACTGCCATGTTTATTGGGCTCCTTCTAAAATGTTTAAATCTAGATGAGCTGAGATTGTGAGATTGTGTCCATTGTTTTGGATACCTGTAACAGCCTCTCAGTTCTCTCAATTTGAAGCTTTCCTTTAGTTTTGTTGTTTTGTTTTGTTTTGTGTTTGTCAGAATTAGCATGACACAAAGTCATTAATTTTTTTTTCAAAGTTGTATTTAATTTTTTTTTTTGGTACCAGGGATTGAACTCAGGGGTACTCGACCACTGAGCCACATCCCCACCTGTTTTTGTTTCTGAACAGATTGGAGACCAGTGTGATATTGTCCTAACTCTTAAAATATTGAAACATTTCAGCTGTTAGTGCTATTAAACTATTTCTAGGTGAGTTATTTTTTTAGTACTCAAATACATTTTAGTATAGATTGATTTAGTAAAGTCTACCAACAAAGTTTTATGTTCTATCTTTTTCTTTATTTTTTTTTTAGTTATAAATGGACACAATACCTTTATTGTTATTTCTTTTTATGTGGTGCTAAAGATCAAACCCAGTGCCTCATACATGCCAGATGAGCACACTACCACTGAGCCACAACCCTAGCTCTTATGTTTTGTCCTTATGTATGAAAAATTATGAAGAGGTACCAATTCAAAGTAGGGTTAAGTTGAAATATTGGAGTTAGGGAATTAAAATTTCAGTAGAAAATACAAATACCTTTTGAGGTTTATTAGGTTAATAGAAGTGAAATAATTTTTAGAAAATTATTTTTTGAACAAAAATGCACATTATTTATGTATTTTCCCAACCTTATAGAGAGGGCCAAATCAGAAAAGATGGGAGAAGCGATGTTATTCAGACTTTGGTTGTGAGTATAGGAGGCATAAAATTTTCAAGAGGCTGCCACCAATAAATGTGCAGAAACATCCATATGACAACCAGTTCTCTGTGCTTGAAGTTTTAGCAAGTTTGTGGCTTAAAAATTATTTATGAAATTTTAATTCACGTGATATTTACTATTTACTTGACATATTTTATTGTCAATCATAAAACTGAGGTTCTGGAAGGTTAAGTCACTGGCCAGATATTATAAAGTTAAACCTGAATTGAAAGCCGGGAAACTAACTGTACAACCCAAGGTCTTTTGACAGTACCACTTTGTTTCTCTATACCCAGAACTCTGCAAACACAGGGTTTTAGATGACAGGTCCTTGTCCCTGAGCTTGCAACATAGTTGAGGAACTGGCTTTCATACCCGAGGGTAACTAGACGAAAATATAGATAGCATTTCTAAGGCACTTTTTAGTTACTATTTCATTTGAGTTTGCTACAGCTATGAATTAGCTCAGGCACAAGCCATTAGTTGGTTTTCCTGGTGAAGAAACCAAGACTCAAAGAAATACTGACTTTCCTAAGATTATAATAGTATATGGTAAAGCCCAGGTTCCTGATCTTTGACCCTTAAGGTTTCTTTTACACCAGTGGTCACAAAATCAACTACATGCAGGAGCCAGGCAGGCAGCTTAATGAGCAAAGTAGCTGGTTATAAAACAACAGAGAGCAGAAGGTTTTTAGTGAACCCCCAATTGCAAATTCCAACTGATTGTGGCCATGGAAAAAGGAAGGGCCTAGTGGTATCAAATGAATAGGAAGTCAGGAGACTTCAAAGGGCCATAGTGTCAGAGAAGGCTTCCTGGAGGAGGTAAAATCTGAAAGGGGCTTTTAAGGATAAGTAGTAGAAAGGAGGGAGCCTGGTTGGGAGTTTTGATGTGATAGAGAATGTAGAGTAAAGGCCAAGCAACATACAAAATATTCAAACAACAGGTTTTCTGGTGGAAAAGAACAACATACAAAATTCAAACAACATACAAAATATTATCTGAAGTTATAATACCAGCAGTGATGCCAATGTGCTATTAATGATATATTAAGAAAACAGGAAAGCCAGTCTGACTGAAATGAATTCATAGAAAATGTAGGCCCAGGTACCAAAGCCTCCAGTAAACGTCATACTTAGTGATGGAACTTCAGAAGCATTCCCTTTTAAATTAGAAAAACATAAGAATTAGGAACATAAGGATACTTACTGTGACCATTTATATTTATCATAGTACTAGAGGCCCTCATCAGTGTAGTAAGACAAGAAAAATAAGAAATGTAGAAATCAGAAAGAAAGGAATCAAACTTTCATTATCTGTAGTCAGTATTGTCTGCAAAGCAACTCAAATGATTAAAATTATAGTGTTCAGCAAGATCGCTAAATATAAGATTATAATATGAAAGTCACTTTCATTTCTATACACAAGCAATAAACCACTGGAACATATAATTTTGAAAACGTAAAATATATATGACCTTTAGGGAGCAAGACTATGACACTTCATTGAAATATAAAGATCTAAATGGATGAAAGGCTATGCCATGTTCATGAATGGGAAACATCAATATTATAAAGATGTCAATCTTCTCCCTAAACAGCACATTCAATATACTTACGGTCCAAATCACAACAGTTTTGTGACAGTATATAGGTGTACTAGGCTGCTTCTAAAATGCGTTATTATGTGAAACAGATAATCTGAGGCCCAAATTGGAGGACTTTGGTCCCAGAATATGGAGTTGAGACCTCCAATGTGCTAATGTTATACTGAAGTCAGTGTTTGTATTTTCAGAGACTTAAAATGTTTCTGCATTATTTTAATGATATAAGCAAATTCTGGAATTCTAAATTTGCCTGAAACTGCTCGGTTATGTCAGGATGGACACCTGGTGTTTATATTTGCAGTTACCTTGGTGCTGAATGGTAGTAATTGGTCAAGGACTTTTGACAAAGAAACAAAGCAGGCTGATTATGTAAGTATCTGGTTAGATCAAGTATAGGCCAAGTAATGTCACAGCCTCAAAAGGGATTATAGCAACTGGAGTAGAGTGGGTGGAGAATTACATAGAATATAGTATTGTCACATAGGATATGTTATATGACACAAACATGGTAAACCCAAAAGAAATTGCCCAGCTATTGTTTGATGTTGTTGTACTATATTTGAGTTGCAAATAATGGTCTGATTTCATAAAAATAAATAAGGCTGTTGATTTGAATTTCATCGGATTTGTGGTTTTGCACTCTATTTAATTTTCAGATTTAATCTGGCTTTCTCAAAGCAGAAGTAAAAAGTGTACATTTAGTTTTATGTTCATACTGACATTACATGAGTTGTTCATCACTCAGGATTGTTTTATGAATTATTTTCACTTCACAGAGGACCATACACTATTCAAGATTGAGAAATTCTACAATAGGTCATCAGAAGTTTGAATAGGGATGAGATATGATATAGATTTTATTTATAAGGTTTCACCACTGGCAATTGGCAGGACAAATAAAGGTGAGCCCAAAGGTGAGTTTTTATAGAGAAGAATATTTATTGAAGGTCAACTGTTGATGAGTCATTAGACACTTAATTGGTTTGAAACAGCCTCAGGGGTAACTGAGGCTCAGAAAAGTTAAGTAACCTAATGAAATTCACACAGCTGAAAAGAGAATCCGGTAGGATGTCAGTTCAGACTGCGCTCTAACAAGGTATGCTGATAGGGGGATGAGTGGGAGCCACACTGGAATGGCTACAGCTGCCTCCATAGAAAGGAACTAATCTGGAACCCTTCTATCTTGAATTGTTCTTTTCCACCAGAAAACCTGAGATACCCAGTTCCTGTTGGGGGTATGGCGAGTTAAGCCACTGCCCTGAGTACTCTATGGCCTGGACCCAAACCAGGCCTCCTTATACCTAGTTCCTAGAGTTTCTTATTAGAGGGAGAGGCCTTTGTTGCCACTCCACGTACAGCTAGTGGGAACTAGTTTCGTGGCCTGTCTCACAGTTGATTCTCATTACATATTGTAATAGGATCATAGAATGTAAACATTTTCTTGGAACCTGAGAAATAATTAGGTGAGATGATATCGACTTAAACTCCTCCAACAGATTTATAGCTGTCATCACCTTCTATCCAGATTTACCTTGTGGTTGGAGTTTTAGCAAGCTAGTTGGGAAGAGAATGTTTCCTGCTGATCTGTTGCATGAAGTATTAGAAGAATCTCAGCATTCATGAGCTAGAGTTTGAGTGGTGGAAATGCCTGACTCCCACACTGAACCTACGTCCCCTTGGATATGACCTCCTCCTGCTTCAGGCAGGGCAGCTTGAAATAGATTTCAGAGACCTTGAGCCCCTTTCATATAGGTATGTCATAGATGAGGAGACGGAGCCTAGAGACAGGGACACATCCTAAGTTTCTGACAGAGTTGAATCCAAAACCCAGGCTCCCAAGTCCCCGTTGAGATGCTCTCCTATTTCACATATGTTGTAATTGTGTGTTTTTCTTTTCCTCATTCAATCCAGTTTTCAAATAGGCACAGTCTAGGTATATGTCTACATGACTCAGATGTCAAAAGTATGACGAGCTGTACACAGAAATCTTGCTGTTCCCCCTCCCACTGCCATTAACCCTGCCTCTTATACACAACAACTGAAGGTTTCATGATGATCCTTAATTTACTTCTTTAGGTCAGAGTTTCTCAACCTCAGCACTATTGACATTTTGGGCTGGATAATCTCTGTTTTGGGCAGCTGTCCTGGGCAATCTGTGTACATAACTCTTCTTCCTGATCTGTCATCTATTATTTATTGATCTATCTATGTCCTGATAGATATATAATATCTAGGATGCATATTAATAATATATTCATATATCATATATTTTATATATAACATATATCCCAATACGTAACATATGTCCTATAGGTGTATGTTACTTTTACACACATAGAGATCTAGATCTCTGGGTCAGTGCATGGAATTTGTCCTTGCTTTGGTAGCTCCATGCCAATCCATGGTTTGGAGGCAGCATAGCTGACTGAACAGTCTGCGGCTGGCGGGCACTGGTTTCCAACCCATTGCTATTGAACTGTGCCGAGTGAGTGAGCCTATGCACATGTCATTCTTCCTTTTGTGGGTGTATCTGTCGGGTAGCTCCTCCAAACTTGGGTTCCTGGAGCATTTGGTGGCTACTCTCAGATTCCTCCTCCTTGAGGGCCATGCCTGTTGGCACCTCCTTTCAGCAATGATCTGAGAGGCCTGTTTCCCCGTGGCCTCAACAATGGGGTTATGATACCTTTGGATTCTTGTCACTCTTGTAGGTGAGAAATGTCCCATGTTTCCTACTAGACCAGCATGATGCTTATTCAGAACAGCCTTACTCATCCTGAGCAGGAGCTGAGTGAACTCAGCCTGCTTTCCCCTGAGGACCAGTGTCCTGGGCAGGTCGGTCTCCAGATCTTAGTTTTATTCTTGCTTGTCCTCCACCGGGAATGCTCTTCCACCTGACTTTCAGATGTTACGCTGTTCTTTGAGGCGTCCAAATGCCATCTCCTCAGTGCATCCTCTGAGGAGCTCCCTGATTTTGCTTTGCACCCCACCCTGTTGTCCTGTCCTCCTTCCCTCCAGCCAACCGAAGCTGCTCTGTAGTGTTGCCCAGTCAGGTGGGCATCTGGGGCTGGACAGGTGTGGTTTTGAATCCCAGCTCTTCTACTTACCATCTGCGGATTCTTAACCTGTTGGAGCCTTGCTTGTCTCACCTATAAAATGGGAACAATACTTCTTTCATAAGATCATCAAAAAGCAAAAACGAGAGAACTCCTGTAGAGTATGCATCAGCCGATAGGCATTTAATAAATAGCCCCGGGAGGACAGATGCATTCATCCACTGTGTTTTGCACCTGCCTTCCACATTTCTTTGCAAAGTAAATATACTCATTGGGTCTGATCTTTAAGAAACATCTTGTCCCTATAAATGGATGGTGATTTATTCCATAAGTATTTCAGCACCTCTTTTGTCCTAGGTATTGGTCTCAGAAATGAGGATTTAGCAGTGAAAAGAGATAAATCCCTGCCTTTGTGGAGCTTGCATTCCATTGGTGTGATACACAATGAGCAGAAGTCAATGGTACAGTAGTAGGTATAGATCCACCTATTTTATATAATCTCTAAAATCCTATAGTACCATTGTATTAGCAAGCTTTTATCACTATGACAAAATACCTAACATAAACAGTTTAGAGAGGAGAGTTTTATTTTGCCTCGTGGTTTCAGAGGTTTCAGTCCATGGTTGGTTGGCCCCATTGCTTTGGGCCTGTGGTGAGACAGAGCATCATGGCAGTGGACCATTGGTGAAGAGGCTGCCATGTCATGGTGGCCATGAAGTAAAGAGAGAGGAAGGGACAAGGGTCTCAATATCCCCTTACAGGGCATGCCCCAAATAACCTAATTTCCTTTCACTAGGTCCCACCTCCTAAAGGATCCACCACCTCCAACCTCCCCAGCATCTTGGGAGCAAGCCTTTAACACATGAACCTTTGGGGACGTTTAAGATCCAAACCATAGCAACCATATTTTTGTTCATCATTTCAAGAATTATTATTTTTTATTTATTACATTCATGCCCTTGGGGATGATGCACAATGACTGCTCTTTGTTGAACTTCCTTGTAGCCTAACACAATGGAGTAAACCCAAACCCAAACCTATTAGTATCTCACCTCTGTGTAAACCTCTGAGCCACTCCTCATGGCCTTCAGGGTATGGCCCAGATTCCTGCTGGACCTGTGAGGCCCTGTGTGGCCTGGGGCCCGTTTTCTTCTCCAACCTCCCTTGTTGCCTCACTGCCTATCCACCCCTGCACCCTACACTCTTGCTCCACTGGACTCCAGGTTCTGGAACTTTCATCTCTGCTTCTTTGCACATGTTCTTCCATTTGCCTGGAGTAGTCTCTGTGCTTCCCTCATCTGGCCATTATCTCTTCATTTTTTTGTTCTCTCTTGGATGTCATTTCCCTCAGAAAGCCATCCTTGATCTCCTAATTCCCTAGTCTGGGCCACACACCCTTCCTTTGTGCTTCAGTAACAATCAGGACTTCCTCCTCATCTACAACATTATATTGTAATTTCCAGTTTTTACTTGTCTGAGTTTCTCTAACTGTTAAAACCCCCTGAAAACAGGCAATCATTGCAGATGAGCCACCAGATGAAAGTGACAATTGAACAATGGATAGTCAAGAGTGTAGAATGGGCCATGGATACAGATTCTGATGCTGTAATTTGGAAAGTAAGTGTCCCCCAAAGATCTATGAGGCTGACTCCTCAGCTTGGTGCTATTAGGGAGTGGTCAAGCCTTTAGGAAGTGGGACCTACTGGGAGATCTTGCAGGTGTGCCCTTTAAGGGGATTGTGAGATCCTGCTTCCTCCCTCTTTTTCTCCCTCTTTTTGTTCCTGGTAACTTGGTGAGCCACTTTGTTCTGCCACATGCTTCTGTCATGATCTGTATCATCACAGATCCAAATAATGGGGCCAATCAATCATGGATTGAAACCTCTAAAATTGTGAGCCAAAATTTTGGGAGGCGGCCAGCATCTCCTTGCGGGGGTTCTTCCTGCTGAGGAGGATGTAAGCCACCTGAGAAATTAAAGTCTAGCATAATTAGTAAAGAACAAAAGACAAAATCAGAAAAGGTAGTTTCAAAAGTTGGAGCCCCTGATAGGTCCAGTCCACACGGGAGCTGGAGCTAGACAACAAGAAATACGGCTCCCCTGGAGTACATCAAAGACGGGGATAAGGTTTCAAGGGTGGAGTCTCGCTTTGTGATGTGTTGCTGTCAGCAGGTTGATTGGCATCTTGGCAGGTCACACTCATCTCAGAGAGGCTGGGTGGCTACTCTTTGGTGCTGTGTGAGATCTTTGGCAGACCTGAGGGGGAAGTTCACCTGCATCAGGCAGTCTAGCCTGTGGGGGTGCCACGGGAGTTCCCGATGCCAGACCTATCCCCTCACGGGCCGCGATGCCGATAGTCCACATACAGCCCACGGATGGCTCTCTACACAAAATTAAAGTTTTCTCTTGGTAAGTTGATTACCTTAAATTTTTGTTACAAGAATGGAAAGCTAACACATCTGATTTGGCTCTATTCACGTCTAGCCCTGGATGGTTCCCCAAACATTGGAACTGTTTTCCTTTGTAGGAATCTGTTTTCCCTTTTCTGTTCCCTTGATCTGTCTCTGCTTCTGGTACATTAGTGGTCTGATGACCCTGAAAAGATCACTTTCCACTCTGGGGCACTTATTTAAATTGACCCACTGAAGCTATGGGATGGTTGATGATGTATTTATACAGGAATGGCACCCCTTAGGGTGGTGTAATATGCCCGTGTTGCTTTAGATATTCCAGATCTGAGGTTCCATGGGTGGGGGCCGTCAGCCTTTCCCACCCAGGTTTTTCTTGATAAGAGCAGCGCCCAAGTCAACTACAAAAGGAAAGGGGAGGTTGTATATTGAAGGGTGGTGGTGGTGTGGTGGTGGTGGTGGTGGTGGTGGTGCTTGGTCTAGCCAGTAGAGGGCAGCAGAGCCATCCTCCATAATGTCCATTGTAATTATTTTAATAAGCCACCACAAGAATACTTTTCCATTCACCATCCCTCCACCATGTGTTTGCCCTCAAAATAATGGTAAGCTTTTCTGGATAGTTTGTGGTCTAACCACTCAATAGGGTCTAACCCCACTAGTCTGTGTTCCTATAGAAAGATGATTTTAGAAAAATTGCCCTGTAGATTTAAAGAAAAAAAAAAAATCACTCCATTTTCTCACCTTGGATGTAGACAATCTGTACCTAGATTTTTCATAAAGTCATTCTTTGCTTCTGTGGACCAACTTTTGTGACCTCATGGAAAAAATGGTAGACTCACCCAGAGAATGAGTGGCTGGTATCTGCCCTGATTGCTGCTGGGGTGGACACTCCCAGCCCCTCTGTCTGTCTGAAATCCTGGTAGTGTCATAGCATCTTGCATAAACGTGGATGGTAAAAGATAACATTTTCTTCCATTGTTCATTCACCTTATCTGGAGGAACATTTAATTACCAGCTTGTGGCAGTTAAGGGAAAATAAAGTTTTTGAACTCAGGGGGATTTGGCAGGTTGAAATAAAGGCTTGCATGTGGGAAAATTAAGGCCTCTGTGTGGGCAGGACTTGGAGAAATGGTTTGGATTCTAATTTAAGGACTTGAAGTGTTTATGAGGGAGACCAGGATAAGAATAACATTTTAAAAATCCAAGATGATGAGAAACGCAAGGGCCAAGGTACAGGGGTTGGTTTGTGTTCTCTCCTTAGGTTTCATGGTCCTTAGCAGCATTCACTGCTCATAAAATTCCAACAAAAGCTTCACAGTCTCCTAAGATTTCATGTAAATATTTGAGGATCTACAACACATAGAAGTGTTTTTTTTCTTTTTCTTTTTCTCCAAAATTGTTCACTCTTTAAAAGAAAAAAATATTGGAATGTGTGTCTTGGTCCCTGTCCAGGGAAACCCAACCTAGATATTTTCCTTCTGTTCTGCTTCTGTTTATTAAAGTAAAACAATCCCAACTTCCTATTTCATTTTCTGTCCTGTTTTACAGCTCCTTATTGCTACTTTAAATCCTTCTTGGGGTGACACCTTGGAGAGTCCTGAGCCCATCTGGTATTCCAGGGAAGAAACCAATAATGTTTTGGGGGTGTTTTCTTGTTTGTATATTTTGGGGGTTTTTTGTGTGTGTTTGCTTTGACTCTGTAGAGTGTCAAAAAGTACTTTAGGCTTTGCAGGGAAGAAATATTTATTATCTGTAGCTACTTAACTCTGCCATTGAAGCATGAAAGCAGCCATAGGTAGTACATAAAATTAACGCATGCAGCTGCATTCCAGTAAAACTTCATTTATGGACATTGAAATTTGGATTTCCTATCATTTTTATGTTTTATTTCATATTATAAAATATTAGTTTCATTTTTTAACCAAATAAAAATATAAAAGTCCTTTTTTATTTGTAGGCCCTAAGAAACAGATGTCTGAGATTAATAAATTCCAAATGATTTTTTATCTAATTAAGATACAAATGATTTTCTCAAGTAGACCATGGGTGTACTGTCCTGTTATGCCCTGAAGGACATGAACCGGTTTCCATCTCTATTTCCAGCCCCTTTCCAACATTCACTTTTCCACCAACTTCTCACAACTTAGGTTTTTGTACCCCCCGTTTTAGCTAGCTTTGTCATCCTGCTGATCCCTCATCAATGACTCGGAAAATTTTGGGCAAGTCCACCCTCTGAGTCAAATGCATAATTTTCAAAAATTAGACTTTGACCGCCGCATATATATTAAGCAATATGGGACATTTTAAATAATGTGTATATAAATTTCTCTCTGCTTATTTATTTATTTTTTTGGTACTGGAGATTGAACTCAGGGGCACTTGACCACTGAGCCACATCCCCAGCCCTATTTTGTGTTTTATGTAGAGACAGGGTCTCACTGAGTTGCTTAGCGCCTCGCCCTTGCTGAGGCTGGCTTTGAACTCACGATTCTCCTGTCTCAGCCTCCCTAAGTGCTGGGATTACAGGCTTGCACCACCGTGCCCGGCTCTCTCTGCTTATTTTTAAAACTAAGAACAAGATGATTAAATAATTATGCAAAAAGTGCAAACAGTTTACACTTTATCCTCCTGTACCTCCAATTGGGTACAGGAAATGACCAAAGAAGAGTAAAAGAGAATGGAGGGGAACACATCCTTGGACAGGGTCCTCCCTGTGCCACCTGGACTCCAGTGTGGCTATCCCAGGCATCAGTGGTGACATTATAGTGGAGATTCTTGAAATCTCATCAATTCTCCACAAATCCTTTTGGTTTCCATCCAGTAGTTCTTATCATTGATAGTATTTAAAAAGAAAAAGAGGGGCTAGGGTTGTGGCTCAGTGGTACAGCACTTGCCTAGCATGTGTGAGGCACTGGGTTCGAATCTCACACCACATATAAATAAATGAATAAAACAAAGGTCCATCAACATCTAAAAAACATATAGACCAGCACTTTGGGAGGCTGAGACAGGAGAATCCCGAGTTCAAAGCCAGCCTCAGCAACAGCGAGGCGCTAAGCGACTCAGTGAGACCCTGTCTCTAAATTTAAAAAAAACAAAACAAAACACAAAAACACAAAATATAGGACTGGGGACATGGCTCAGTGGTCGAGTACCCCTGAGTTCAATCTCCAATACCAAAAAGAAAGAAAAAGAAGAAGAAAAGGAGAAAAAACTTTTTCAGGAAAAATTAATGGGGGGAAGCTGGGTGATGTCCTAGAAAACATGGAAATGAATGTCAATAAGTTCCTAGTTTTGAATCTGTGAGGTTTGGTAAGTGACAGTATGTGTTTGCATATGTAAAATGAAAAGCTTGAATGCTATATTCCTTGTTGTGCTGAAATTTTTATAATAAAAAAATCAACTCAAATTCCTTTTAGTGGAATTAAGAGTGGTCACTGATTCTTTTCTTTGCTGAATAATAGCATAGACTATATTTGGAATCCAATAATTCCAGATTTCCAGGTTTGACTTCTTATATAAAAGACAAAATCATTATATATAATAATATAATTTATAAAAGATAACATTTGGGGAAGAAATAACAGTGGCAGAAAAGTACAGAAAGGAATTATCTGCTTTTATTTGCTATTCAGGTTATGCTATGAACTGATTTTTTTTTAGGAACTACGAACTGATTTAGTAGGATTTTTCTATTCCCTAGTCAATTAGCCTTAAGTCTGAGGGTGAAGATTTCCTTGGCTAAGGGAGAAAGCGAAGAAACAAAGCCCCAGAAAGGCAGGTGGGCATTGACCTGCCAGAACAGTGGTGAGGCAGGTAGAAATAGCAGTTAAGGAATCAGAGTTCCTTTTGAATTTAGAAGTGCACTTGTGGGTGCTTGAAATTCCCTGGGGATTTCAAGCCCAGAAAAGAGACTACAACAAACCTTTTTTGCTGTTGTTGTTCTTTTTAGTTATACATGACAGTAGAATGTATTTTGACATCATACATATATAGAGTATAACTTCCCATTTTTGTGGTTGTATATGACAGGGAGTTAAACTGGTAGTGTATTCATATATGAACATAAGAAAGTTATATCCAATTCCTTCTACTGTCTTTCCTATTCACAACCACCATTCCTTCTCCTCATTCTCCTTTGTCTAATCCAGCAAACTTCTATTCTCACTCCCAGCTTATTGTGAATTAGCATCCGCATATCAGAGAGAACTTTAGATCTTTGGTTTTTGGGGATTGGCTTATTTCTCTTAGCATGATAGTCTCCAGTTCCATCCATTTACTGGCAAATGCCATGTCATTCTTCTTTATGGCTGAGTAATATTCCATCATGTATATGTATACTGCATTTTCTTTATCCATTCATCTGTTGAAGGGCACCTAGGTTGGTTCTATAGCTTAGCTACTGTGAATTGAGCTGCTATAAACATTGATGTGGCCATGTCACATCAGCACCTGTAGTATGCTGATTTTAAGTCCTTTGGGTATATGACCAGGAGTGAGAGAACTGGATCAAATGGTGGCTCCATTCCAAGTTTTCTGAGGAATCTCCATACTGCTTTCTGGAGTGGTTGTACCAATTTGCAGTTGAGACTACAACATATCTTATAAGGCATTGGCCCTTTTAGGGGAAGTCTGACATCTACTGACGTAGAGAAAAGCTAAGGTCCTCAAGTTTTGTCTGTAACTTTTGGATTTTGAGAAGCTTGACATAAAGACTTTGTAAGTTGAACAAAGGAACCCCAGGGCATTTGGCAGAGAACTTCGTTGTCTTTAAAAGGAACCTGTTCTCCCATTTAGACATCCAAGTGGCCCTGTTTAGCTTTATTAAACTAATTTTGTCGCTGTAACCTCCAACACCTACAGTTACATGCTCAACAAAAATTTTTTGATTACCATTACATAATCCCTAAACTGAACATTCCAATTGCACAAGTCTAGGCTCTACAATGATTTAAGTAAGATATTTAAAGAAACATTTTTATGTTTTTATTCTAAATGACAGCCTAGCTTTTCAGGAGGCTAAAGCAGGAGGATCACAAATTCAAGGCAAGTCTGAGCAACTTGGCATGACCCTGTCCCAAAATAAAAATAAAATAAATAAAATTTTAAAAGCACTTGGGATGTAGCTCAAAGCATCCCTGGGTTTACTCCCCAGTATTGCAAAAAAAAAAAATGTATATAAATAAATTTTAAAAATAAATAGCTGAGAACCACTGACTCCCTCCTGGGGAGTAGAAGCCTTTCCTGGCATGATTTCTCTATTTCCTCCTGAAAGCAGTTGTGTTAACAAGTTGAAAAAAGTGCTTTAATGCTGTGCTTAGGATTTACTTAGTGTATGCATAAATCTTTAAGCCCTTTATCATATCAATGAGAAATTTCTAGAATTGTGAGAGCTCCAGTGCATTAAAACTTCTGAGTTCAGCTTTCTTAGTGTGACAGGAGAGTCAAAACATATTGGATTCAATTCAGGTGCTTTGTTTTGATTTTGTTTTTATCTTATGCTTCCAAATGCTTAAACTAACTCAGGCTACTTATCTTTGGGTTTGAGGCAGAAAATAGTATTTAGTTCTTATATTTTTTTCCCTGTATGATACGTTTTGAAACATCCTGGCTTGATTATCTGCTCATAGCAACCAACCTATACCTAGTTTTCTTTTTACCCCAACTTTAATTTTGAATAATTGCAAATCTGTAGGAAAACTAAGAATAATACAGACTTCTTCACTTAAATTTGCCAGTTAGCATTTCACCACATATGTTTTATCCCTCTCTGTGAATATGTGTGTTATTTTTATATTTTGGGTGCAACCACTGGGAAATTGCAGGCATGACATTTATTCCCTAAATATTTCAGTTATGTATCTCCCAAGAACAAGGATACTCACTTAAATCATTGCGATACCTTCATCACACTCAAGGAGTTTATCATCAGTTTAGTAATCTGGAATGCTGACCAGATAGTCCCAATAACAGCATTCACCTTGGCCTTTTGTCTGAGGATGCATTCAAGGATCAACAAATTCCATGTGGCTGCCATGTCTTTTTAGTCATCTCTAATCTGGAAAAGCCCTCAGTCTCACCCCAGCCCCTCTTTTTATTTTGTCTTATGACATTGACATCTTAGAAGAGTCCAGGCCAGTTGTCTTCTAGAAGGCTCCATAGCCTGGTTTATCTGTGCCCCCATGATGAAGCTTCAGTTGAACCATCTGGGCAAGAACATAGGGCATGAGAGATTGTACACTGTGTCTGATTGCAATCACATGAGGTGGCTTGTGACAACTGGTTGTTCCAAAATAGGTGTTGTGAAGTTTTGTTGCTTAATGGCAGGGATACCTGCAGATCTTCCATGGGTCTTATTTGGAGGCCATATGAATGAAGTTGTCCCCAATAACCTTTCACCCACTGATTCGTAGCCTCCACTGATGTTCTTCTCGGCTTTCTTTTGATTTGTCATTGGAGGTGGCCTGGGGAGAGAGGAAAAGGACAAAGGAAATGTATCCAGTCCAGTATTTGTAGAACCATCTCCATTGCCCCTTTATTTGGATGGTTGTAAGAAATGAATGATAGGAGTGCTCTGTGTTTTCAGGTTGTTATACTCAATCTACATGAACAAAAGCAGCCTAGTTTACTTCTGTCTCTCCATAGAGAAACCTCCAAGGCAAATATTTGTCTGGAGTCAGTAGCCTACAATGATTACTGAAGGTCTGGATGAGGTGATTAAAATGCCTGATGTTTGCCCTGGTGGCACACACAAGATAAACGAGGCAGCATTCTTCTAGCTTAGCCGTGTGTTGGCTTTTCATGTTTTAGTTAATAGCACAGAGCAGGAACGTCTGCTTCAGCAGCTCGGCTGGATAAACAGCCTCTGCAGAGTAATAGAGAAAAATCAGCAGCATATACCATTGACTTAAGGAGACAGATTTAAACTTGGTAAATAAAAGATTTCACTAAGGTTTATGAGAAGAAATATTTCTGCATAGATATGAAAACTCGAGTGAATTTTGCATTTAATTTTTCCCCATAGGGTAGTAAACTAAAACATTAGTTTTGGGTGAGTGGGTGAAAACCATCTCTCTAAGAAGGAAAAATGTCAGCACTCTAATTTCTCCTCAAGCCGTATTAGGTGTAGGATGATGTCATTTAATAACCTCAAACATTATTTATTTCAAACATATTAAAAGTGTCTACAAAACTGTCTTAGAATTGCAGCTTTGTGTAGCCCAATCTTTTATAGCAGTGGTTTCCAACCAGAGTGCAGTTTGTTCCCCCAGGGAATGTTTCAGTAATGTCTGGAGATGTTTTTTATGCTCATGGCTGGGAGGGTGTGGTGGGTAGAGACCACGGATGCTGCTAGAATAACCTGCAATGCCCAGGAGAGCCCTCCTCCCTCTTCCCTTCCCAGCAAAGAATTATCAGGTACAAATGCCACTAATGCCAAGGTTGGGAAAACTCAGCTTTATAGAATGGTTAGAGTCTTGTTTGTTCGTTTGCCTTGTTTTGTTTTGAGATGCTGGGGATCAAACCCAAGGCCTCATGCATGCTAGGCAAGTACTCTGCCACCAGCTATATCCCGAGCCCTAGAGTTATAGGAATGCCTGCTCCCTTTCTTTTACGAGCCTGCTTAATTGAGAGAAGATGGTGTGGCAGACTATAAACAGAAGCTTTGTTGGGGCTGTGGCTTACAGGATGAGCAGGTATTGTTAAGTGCAGGGGGTGGAGAAGCCGCACTCCTCAGTCTGCGTGGTATTATCATTGACCCATGGAGGACTCTTATTGTTATCCCATTTATCCCTCTTCCCCTCATACCATTGGCAACCATGTTTGTGGGTCAAATACAAATCTTTAATTGTGCATTTTTTTAATAACTTTATTTTTTTAGGTAGTACTGAGGACCGAACTCAGTGCCTCACATGTATTAAGCAACCATACTATCACTGAGTCACAACCCCAGTCCTGATTTTGCATGTTCTTAAAGGATAAAATATATGTTATTAATGGTATTAGATATCTTATCATAATTCCAGTTGCATATATTGTCTCATTTAATTTCTTTTCCAGTTAGCCCTACATTGCTAAAATGAATTGATCTTGCTGTGGAGTCATCTATTCTATGGTTTTGTGGTACTCCTTGGGTCAGGTATCACTTAGTATACTTTGTGATAAACCATCTCAAACCTCAGTGACTTAGAACAACAATCAAGTCATTTTTCATGAGTCCACTAGGGTTGGTTCCGTGGTTTGGCTGATTTGTGTCTGGTCTGCTGATGGCAGCTGGTGTCACCATTCATCTGTGATCTGCTGGAGACTGGATGATTTAAGAGGATCTGGTCACATTGTTGTCACTGTCTATAGGGCTAGCCTGAGCTCGTCACATGATAATAGGGCAGGAGGACAAGAGAGGAGAAACGTGCAAGGCCTCGACTTGGAAATTGAACACGGTCATTTCTGTCATATTCTGTTGGCTAAAACAAGGCACAAGTCCAACCTGGAGGCAGACCATGGGAGAGTAGACACTAACTCTTGATGGAAGAAATTGAAAGTTCTCATTGCAAAGGATGTGGTTATAAGGAGGTTCATTGGGGCCATTGATGAGTTGGGGCTCAGATACTACGTCAAAGTGCAGGCCACTGAAGCAGCCTCAAAAGCAAAGTGTCTTTCTGACTTCTGTGCTGCTGTCTCCTACTGCCCTTCCCTAATCCAAAGGCAAGCCACAGAAACTAGAATTCTTCTTCTCCAAGGCAAGTCCTAGAAACTGGAGCCCCTTTTCCCCAATGCAAGACATAAAAGCCTAAAAATATTACTGTTTCCCCCGCCTTTCTGTCTTGGAGCTGGCCATAAAGAAATTTCCTAACCTACCTTATGTGATAGCATATCAGAAGACCCTCATTTCACAAGGGGTCCTGCCCAATATCAGGAGAAAGGAATGTTATGCAGAGGCTGAGAAGGATCTAAACAGACAGGCCTTGCTGGGCTTCCCTGCTCAATCCATCAGCATTAGATGAGGCCCTTTTGGTCCAATCATGTTTCTGCACAGCTGTTCTTGCTTCATTGAACTTGTGCATAAAAATAATTCACATTGATCTTCAATCTAAGAGCTCCCATGTTGTTTAAAACTGATCAAATAAATTTGTTATGCTTTTCTCTTATTCTCTGTCTTTTGGTATAACGGTGTTGTCCATGACCCTCTCTGGTAGGTAGGAAGGGGATCACTTCCTTTTTGGCCCATGCGTATGCATCTACCACCTTTTACCTGTCCATTCTCCCAGTGATGGATGCCCGAGGTACTTCGTCCATGGCACTGTAATGAACATCCATGTGGAGCTCTGGGAATTCTCAAGAGTAAGACTTCTATGACCGAAGTTGCACCTGTCTTAGTTTAACCACATGTGTGTTCTCTGAGATGCCTATAGCCGTTGTCACTCCTCAAGTAGTGACAAGGATTCCTGTGTTCTTCACTTCAGCCAACTCAGCGTTCTCCAAGCTTTTTCCTGTTGGCTGGTTTAATATGTATAACTTATTGTTGGGGATTTTTTTGCATCTCTCTGTACCGAGTGGGGACATCTCTTCATAAGCTTGTTCCTGAGCAAAAACATTAAAGGGGAAGCAGAAGGGGGCAAAAGGTCACATCTGGAATGGCTGCAAAAACAGCAGGGGCTGGGGCTGGGGACTGAAGCAAGACTTCCTTGTTGAGAGCTGGGGACTTGGCGCTGAGAACGGTGGGCAACCTTGGGTTTTAGGTTGGGTTAATGCATTTAGAGGGACTCTCTGGGCAACTGTGTGGAAGACTGGAAGGGTCACGTGCTACATTAGGTCTTGATGTGCCTCAGTGGAAGTGAATTTAGGCCAACGAGGAAATAAGAACCTGAATGAAGATCATAGACATGGAGAGGACAGGTAGAAGTGGCCTGACTTGGTAGAATTGGCCTGACTTGGTAGCTGATTGAATGAGGAAGATGAGAACAGGTTGGGTCTAGGATGACTCATGGTTTCTGTCTTGGGTGGGTGGAGAGATGGCATTGGCACAAGTTATTGGTGAACGTTGAGGGAAGAGCAGATCCTGGGGAAGAAGAGCTTTTGGGGATGGTGGTGAGTTAAGGAGTCTGTGGTGTGGCAAGGTAGAGATGCCCAGAGAAGCCAGGTGCAGTGGCACACACCTGTAATCCCAGTGGCTCTGGAGGCTGAGGCAGGAGGACCTTGAATTCAAAGCCAGCCTCAGCAAAAGTGAGGCACTAAGCAACTAAGTGAGACCCTGTCTCTAATAGGACTGGGGATGTGGCTCAGTGGTCAAGTGCCCCTGAGTTCAATCCTTGGTACCAAAAAGAAAAAGAAAAAAAGAGAGAGAGATGCCCAAAAACCACAGCTGCATGTGTGGATGTGCAGCTTGGGAAGAAATTAAGGTTATAGATGAGGATGTGGGAATGGCCCAAGGCAGGAGGTAATGGCTAGGGATGGGTTTGTCTACAGTAATGGTTCTCCAGCACTAGCTGCATCAGAGTCACTTGGAAGGTGGTTAAATCCCAAATGGTCAGGACCCACCCCTAGAGTTTCTGATTCACGAAGACCCTGGAGGACTGTGTTCAAGGAATGGGCAAAGGAAAACGAGTCAGCAAAGGCATTTGAAAGAATTTAGGTTCGTTAATGATTTTTATTTTTGTTTTTTGTGATACGGGGGCTTGAACCCAGGGCCTCACACATAGGAGGCAAATGCTCTACCACTGAGCTACATTCCCAGCTCCAGTTTGAGTTCTGAAAAGACAAGAGAATAGTGCTTTAAGGAGGGATTGAGATGCTAAGGTAGGATCTTCCTTTTAGAAGCTCAACTATCAAGGGAAAGAGGAGTAGGGGTGTAGCTCAGGGGTATAGTGCATAAGGTCCTAGGCTCCATCCCCAGCACTGAAAAAAAAGAGAGAGCAGAAAACTGAAGAGGTCACAGGGTGATAAGGATGTTTTCCTTGCCATTTAACTGCTAAGAGTTGTACCTCCTTCGATCCTACCTCATTGCTTGTCTCTAACTTAGCATGGGTAGGAGGAGACTTGCAGACTAAATGGCCTTGCTTTCTGCAGCCTCCAGAAACACAGAGGCACATTCATGTCGATGATGTTAGAGACACTAGTGATACATGGTGAAGAACAAGAAAATCAAGCTCCAGAGCAATATATTGAGTTTTCAATGCAGGGAAAAACAAGGGTAGAAATCTCCCCTTACTGAATCTATGCATATACTTAAAATAAAAAAAGAAAACAGAGTTTTGCAAGAGAGCTCTTTAGCACACAGCTGGACAATCCCACCCCTTGGTTCTTCAGAATCTTAGGTATTCAGCGGAGCTGTAGAATGGGCACGGGAGAGGAAAGGGCAGTGGCATCAGGGAATCTGGGCACATCTTTGTTCAGGACCTCAGCATTACTAAACTGCTCTTTGCCTAAGTTTTCCCATCTGTGAAGTGGGGCTAGTATGGTTCCTACCTTAGAATCACAAAGAGAATTAAACTAAATAAGAACACTTAGAATCAAGTATGTAGTAGTGCTCGAAATAGATGTAACCTGCTAGTGACATTTTAACATGAGTTAATAGATACCACCGAGCTCAGAGAATTTTAGTATGCATTAGATCCCATGATGTAACCTTTCATGAAAATAAGGTGACAACACCTCTAGGAATCTAAGACCCAAAACTCTTTCACAGTTTGGGTTTACAACAGCTCAACAACTAGAGAGGTTCCTTCCTACACATGTTCTCTGCTGGAAGGCCATCCTGCAGCTGTATGTCAACAGTGGCTAGAGGTGACTGGCACCCATCTGCAGCAGCCACCACCTTGGAATCTGTGGCATTCTGAGGTTAAGAGAATTCAGAGGCTTGAGGGCTGGAGCTGGAGCTCAGTGACAGAGTGCCTGCCTAGCATATGTGAGGCACCGGATTTGATCCTCAGCACCACATTAAAAAAAATAAATAAAGTTATTGTGTCCATCCATAACTAAAAAAAATATTTTTTAAATGGAGAGAGAATCAGAGGTTGGAGAGGCTTATGAATGTCTTTCAGGCAGACCTGTAGATAACAGGGCCTTGATCACACGTACACATACGTGCTGAGTTGCCCCTCTCCAGACAAATCTCCTTATCCCGCTCACACCTGGTTCACAGAACTGTTTAGAAAGCATTGCCTGAACCTTCCTAGACTTCTGGTACTGTTGCCAGACTCACTAACATGGATTTAAACTCAGAAGGGTTCCATTTCTTCTTTTGCCCCCATGCCGTCCTCATGTGCCCACAAAGTGCTCCAGACTTAGTGTATCTGGGCACTTCATTTTTCTAGTCCAGCAAGAGCCCAGCCACACTTTGGGTCACTCAGCTATTCTAACTGAGCCTTTGGTGTCCCAGGAAGCTCAGAGTGGATATGCAAACCCTATATCAGCATGTCTGTATTCTCTAGGGTTTGTGATTTCCAAGGTCACAGCAGGGAGCAGGGCGCACAGCCATGAGCTTTGTACCCTGAGCTTCTTGAGTTTGTGATTAGAGTACTAGTCCACAACTCTGGGCCTCTGATGACTGTGCAGTCACTTTGACCTTTTTTGATCAGCCCTACTTTCTACAGAGTAATTTGAGACTCTCACAGCCAGTCTTTACTTTCCTAGCTCAGTCCTTGGATGAGAATAAAGGAAGCAAATTAAGGACATTGCAAAATTAGACTAAGAGAAAACAGGATATTTTGTCCACTCTGAATTCTACTATTTTTTTTTTTTCTTTTTGGTACCAGGGATTGAACTCAGGGGCTCTTGACCACTGAGCCACATCCCAGCCCTATTTTGTGTTTTATGTAGAGACAGGGTCTCACTGAGTTGCTTAGTGCCTCGCCCTTGCTGAGGCTGGCTTTGAACTCATGATTCTCCTGTCTCAGCCTCCCAAAGTTCTAGGATTATAAGTGTGCACCACCATGCCCAGCTTGAGTCCTACTATTTTAAATCACATATGGAAAAGAGTGATAAACTTACGGATGACTTTTAAAATTTTTGTGGGATTTTTCAATCGGTCAAGTTTCTCAGAGCTTACATGTGGTTCTGAAGTGAGGGTTTGAAAGGAAGGTCCCATCAGGAAGCTGCCGTGGCAGTGGTTGAGGCAAGGGTCTTGCTGGCACTCAGGCTGCAGCTTGACTTTACAGTCCACCCATGTTTGTGCTCGAAGAAAAACTCTACCTGAGCTGCAGACATGCTGTCCAGAGGTGCTTTAGTAATCTCCCATCCAGAAAATAACATCTTCATAGGAGGGCTCATCCTCGCCAATGAGGGGCGTGAAAAGAAGAAATGAGTTTCATGAAAACCGACTGGACTTAAAGCAGGCTGTCACTACTCTCTTCTAGGATTCCTTCCCTGCAGTCATGCTGCTAGGTGCTACACTGCAGGTATGCATTCTGTGTCTTGGGAACCTGAGAGTTGCCCTGCCAGGATGGTCCTTACTGTCACCTGTGAGCACAGACCCCCATGAATGGAGCTAAGCATGCCTCTAAGCACCAGAAGTATTGCTGGGCATAGTGGTGCACACCTGTAATTCCAGCATTGTGGGAGGCTGAGGCAGGAGGATTGCAAGCTCAAGACCAGCCTCTGCAAGTGATTGAGACCCTGTCTCAAAATAAAAAACAAAAAGGTTTGAGGATGTAGCTCAGGGATGGAGCATTCCTGGGTTCAGTTCCCAGCACCATCAAAAAAAAAAAAAAGTAGAACATAGTCGAACTCACTTTTTAGACTGTTTTACATTCTTAAGTTAGACAAAAATAAAGAATTAAAGAAAGTTGGGGGACAAATATAGAAATTTAGAAATAGGGCTGGAGGGTGTATCTCAGTGGTAGAGTGCTTATCTAGCATGCATGAGGTGCTGGGTTTGATCCCTAGCACTACAATAAATAAATAAATAAGCAAATAAATAAATAGAAAATTGTGGAGAAAATGTAAAAATACCTGTACTAGTATAACTCCTGTTCTTGCTTTTCCTTCTGGATGTATATAGCCTATATATTTAATATTTTGACCATTAACAAAGATCATGAGAAAGAAAGTGTAAACAGTTGGGCCTATCAACAGGTGCATGAATAAAGACTTGTGTAGCTGTACAAGGGAATCCTGCCCAGCAATGGAAATCACTGATACACATAACCACACAGGAGATTTCAGATGTGACATTGTCATACCCCAATTGTGTTGGGGATGTGGGTAGGTTGCAGACAGGGAGACACATGATTTATTAGGGAAAGCTTACAGGGATCCGTGACTGCTCCAAGAAGAGTTCAGTGGCCACAGGTCGACAGATAGCACCTCAAGGTGCTTTGCTAAGCAGCACCTCCTCTCCCTCATGGCATTTTGTCCAGTGACAGCCATCTGGATGAGTGACACATATCCTTTCCACAGTGCCCCTAGTTCCTTGCCCATCCCCACTCAGACAGGGGTTTCATATGTCAGGCTGCATAAGCAGTGACGTCAACAGACTGGCCTGCTTGTCTGAGCAGCATCCCAAGGAGCAACTGTCCTGGTGTGCATGCAAGGAAATAGCTTTCTCTAGATAACGCTAACTTGCACTAGCTCTCAGTGTGTACAGAAGAAAGCTAGTGTCCTCCAGGATCATGTACCTGCACTTTCCTGCTCAGGCTTGCTCTCATTGTTCTTTTAACTTGGTTAGGTATTTTTGGGAACAAAAAAGGAGCATTCAGGGAATTTTTTTTATGTCTCACATTTTCTTTAGGGATGATACAATATTGACTAAGAAAATCCAGACATCAAAGTATACACTGTGTTCAGGGTCTGCTGTATTTTTTATATGACATGCAAACTAACAGTGACTTGAACATTTTTCAGTGGTTGGAGAAAATTGAAATAAAAATACTGTCTTGCAACCAGACATGATGGCATGTGACTGTAATCCCAGCGACTCCAGGGGCTGAGGCAGGAGCATTGAAAATTCGAGGCCAGACTCAGCAATTCAATAAGACCCTCAACACCTGGCGAGAGACTTTGTCTCAAGAAATAAAAAGGGCTGAGGATATAGCTCAGTTAGGTAAAGCACCCCTGGGCTCAACCACTAGCACCAAAAAAACCCAAAAAAACAAAAAAACAAAAAGCAAACTATTTTGTAATATGAAAAAAGAAGTTACCTGGAATTCAGAGCACAATGTCACCAAATAGAGTTGTATTGGAACACAGCCATTCATTTGTTAACTGTCTGGCTGCCTTTGTGCTTCTTGGGCAAAGTGGAAGACTTGTGACAGATACTGTGTGGCCTGCAAAGCCTGAAATATTTATTCTCTGGCCCTTTGCAGAGGAAGTGTGCTGTCCTCTGTACTGTATGATTCTATTCATATGAAAATACTAACTAATCCATAGTGATAGAAAACAGAGAGTTGGTTGCCTGGAGGTGGTGGGGGTGGGGTGAGATGGAGGGTTTAATTGTAAAAAGGCACAAAGGAACCTTTGGGCCATTGTGAGGTGTGCTGAAATGTTTTATATTTTGATTGAGGTTACATGGATGTATATACATCTGTCAAAACTTATGAAACTTCACTTTAAATGAATGCAATTTATGTATGTAACTCCTATTTTATTGGAGTTGTAGGGAGAAAAAATCAAGTCCAAATCCCACCCACCCACCCTCACAGCAGCAATTCAGGTATTCTAAATTTTGAGTTCCTGTCTCTTTATCCAGATATGTGAACATTTTCTACCATTGTGATGCTGAAGCATTTTGAAACTATTTTTAACATAGTCCTCATTTAGTGTCCATTACTGGGAGAGTTCTGGTTGAAGAAAGTTTGTTACCTTGGTTAGGATGATGCCATCAAAATCTGCTTCCAAATCTGCAGTTGTCCCTCATGGTACTGGAGGGCTGCACCTCAGTCTTGCTTTAAGATTGAAGAAGAGCCCATGAGCTCAGGTGCTTGGCCCCTTTGTCCCTCAGAACTTCCTGCTCAGTGTCTAGTCACCTTGGCCATGGTGACCCATCTCTGATCTAGCTCTCTCCTGGATATCCTCAAGGCCACACTGCAGAATATCACCTCTTGCCAAAGGCAGCCTGGCTAACCTAGACCTCACCTTCCCCAAGTGGCTCTTTGTCCTGCCTCAGCTAGGGTTCCCACCCTCACTTCAAGACCACTCAAGAACTGACATTCCACACCTGTTCCTGGGTCACTCACTCATTGGTGCATGCTCCTGCACTTCAGTGTGGCCTCCCTGTGTGTGCAGCGCTTACCCATGTTGCACAATGGTTAGGCTCCAGTGGTTTTCCAAAGGAGAGCTTGGGATAGTAACTGGCACAGTAAGGACCAAATGTGCTGGTTGCCACCGATTCCACCCTGAGCATCCTCCTGCCTTTAGGGCCAAAAGTGTTTTCGTTCTTTGGGTGTGTTAGGGTATCGGCCAGCCAGACACAAACACCTCTGTACAGCCAGGAAATCCTTTATTCAGGGGAGTGGGCGCCCGGGCGAAGGAAAGAGGAAAGAGAGAGAGGGGACGTGCGGGAGGGATTTTATAGAGCCCACTACAAAACCGCGTGGCGAGCCAGGGATTGATCACTTTAAAATCCGCGGGACAGATAAGCAGTAGCGGTCTTCTTTTAATGTGCTAACCTGAGCAGTTAGGCTTTGTTTCCCAGGTGGAAGACTCGGGAGAGGAACCCCCTGGGGTAGGAACTGCCTTGGGCTTTTAGAGAGGGGATGTGAAAATTAGAAAGGGGCTGTTTTTCACCTTACAGGGTGGCTGTCACTTTTCACATAAAGCGTCTTCCTCTTAGAAAAGAGATATATTTAACACTCTTACTATAGTGCTATTTTCTCAGGTTTTCTGTGGTTTGAGTGTGTTAAGATCCCATTGATATTGTAACAGATTACAAAATTCATAGCGGCTTAGATCAATACAGATTTATCCTCTTACACTCCTGGAGGTCACAAGTCCAAGATCAGTCTTACTGATCTGAAGTCAAGGTGTCAGTGGGATTGTGCTCCTAGTGGCTGTAGGGTAGAAATGGTTCCCTGGCCTTTTCTAGTGCTTTCCTTGGCTTGCGGCATCTTCTCCATGTTTAAATCTTCAGATCTCTCTGACTCTCCTGCCTTCATGTCTTACCTATATAAATGATTGGGCCCATCTAATAATCCATGATAATTTCACCATCTGTATATATTTTTAATTATTTATTTATTTATTTATTTTTGGTACTAGGGATTGAACCCAGTAGTGCTCAACCACTGAGCCACGTCCCCAGCCCTTTTTATTTTATATTTTGAGACAGGGTCTCACTAAGTTGCTAGACTGGCTTTGAACTAGCCATCCTCCTGCCCCAGCCTCCCGAGCAGTTGGGATTACAGGTGTGTGCCACCGCACCTGGCTCCACCTATAGATCTTTAACTTAATCAGACCTTTGGCTGTGTAAGGTGACTTTGCAGAGCTCTGGAGATTGGTATGTGAACATCTTTGGGGGGCTATTATTGTACCTACTATTATGAGTTATCCTTTCTCTTACTTTTTCCTCACCTGATCTTTCAAAGAAGTGGTTCCAAATTACTGTGCATCAGTCACCTGTTAATTGTTAAGTGTACATTCCTTAGCAGCATCTGCCCCAACCAGTCTGGACCCAGTAGTTCTTGGATGGGACCCATCCATCTGTACTTTAAACAAACTCACCAAGAGATTTGGAGCCGGGCGCAGTGGCTCACGCCTGTAATCCCCGCACTTAGGGAGGCTGAGACAGGAGGATCGCGAGTTCAAAGCCAGCCTCAGCAACAGCGAGGTGCTAAGTGACTCAGTGAGACCCTGTCTCTACATAAAAACACAAAATAGGGCTGGGGATGTGGCTCAGTGGTCGAGTGCCCCTGAGTTCAGTCCCTGGTGCCAAAAAAAAAAAAAAAAAAAGAGATTTGGATGCTGTTAGCCTAAATATCACACTCGAAAAGGAAGATGGCTCAGTCTAAGAGGCACTACCCAGGCTGGTTCCTGCAGGAGTCTGCAGGATTCACTTTTCATCTTAGGGGCTGGCACACAGCTGAGCAAAAGCCACGCCCCACATAGGTCTCATTAATTCCTTGTTCTACATCAGCCAGCAGCAATGTAAATTGAGAAACAGACAACTGTACTATCCTGTGGATATGCTGGGGGGAGAGCAAGCACTGAGTATCAGGGTTGCTAGTACCCTGTGAGGGGATGAGCTGGGTGAGTGTTGGGGAGCTCTTGCCCAGGGCTACTCTGAGGAAGTTGAGGGAGCATGTTCTGGAGGAGCCAGCCCTTCAGGGCCGGAAGGTGTGAAGACATCCTGGCAGGGAGAGGGTGGGTAGGCAGGAAGCCAGAAATGTTCCAGTGTGCCTGCTTTCTTACTTTCCATTAGAGATGAGGAGGAAGAATTTTCTAGAGGGAGCCTGGGAGGAGAGTCCAATTGAGGCATCATCCTTTTACACAAATTTCGAATTGTGTTTTAGGAAACATACATGAAAACTTTACTTAAGAACTGAAAATTCCTGTCACAGCTGCCTATTTCCCTGTTGCAACTTTCTGGTACTCAAGTGCCACAGTGAGCCTTGGGTCATCCATTCAGTTGGTGAACTAAGCACTGTGGGGAAAACAAAGATAACTAAGCCACAGTCCCAGAGTCCCTTTACAATTCAAGGAAGAAGACATGGGGACTCTGAACCATAAAGCAGGCCTGTGTGAAACAAATGCTAAAAGAGTGACACTATGCATGCTGGGCACGGTGATGCACGGCTGTAATCGCAGCACTTAGGGAGGCTGAGGCAGGAGAATCGTGAGTTCAAAGCCAGCCTCAGCAAGGGCAAGGCGCTAAGCAACTCAGTGAGACCCTGTCTCTACATAAAACACAAAATAGGGCTGGGGATGTGGCTCAGTGGTTGAGTGCCCCTGAGTTCAATCCCCAGTATCACACACACAAAAAAAAGACTGATTATGCAGGTCAAAGAGGTTCCCATGGACAAGTGCCCAAGATGCTATGATAAAGTGAAAGGGGTTCCATGGCAGAGTGAGTTGGGAAAGCTGTGTTAGACTAGGTTAATAACTTCATTACTGTATGGCTCTTCAGAGGCTATAACAAGGACATTTCTAAGACATGGCTAGGGTCTAGGGTTCCTGAGAACATGCTAGTGACTTATGAAGCAGGTGGCATATTTTTCTGGTGGCTTGTGGTATTCAGCACTAATTCCTAAACTATCTGAAGTTGACAATTTTATTCCTTTTTAAGAAAACTAAATGCCTCTCATTCTTATTCTAATTGGCTTTTTTTTAATGAATGAGATCTATTTTTATTTTTTATTTTTTTAAATATTTATTTTTTAGTTCTAGGTGGACAGAATATCTTTATTTTATTTTTATGTGGTGCTGAGGAACGAACCCAGTGCCTCACGCATGCTAGGCGAGCACGCTTCCACTGCGCCATAACCCCAGCCCCGAGATCTATTTTTAAAGACTCTTAACTTTCCTTGAAATAACTAAACATCCTCAGGAAAGTTACAGAAAGAAAATGATGGAAATCTAAAACTACTCTTATTGGGGCTGGGATTGTAGCTCAGTGGTAGAGCGCTTGCCTTGCATGCGTGAGGCACTGGGTTCGATCCTCAGCACCATATAAAAATAAATAAATAAATATATTGTGTCTATCTACAACTAAAAAAAAATTTAAAAAAACAAAAATAAACTACACTTAGTACTTTCTGTGATTCCACATTTTATCTGCTTGGGTCCATCTACTGGTTGAACAGATTTGATCAAGTTTTTTTGTTGTTCTCATTTTTAATTCCTCTGAGATTACCTCAGACTTTTCCAGATGCCCTGTGTTTACACATTGTGTCCTGCATCTTGACAGATGGGCAACTTTTTCAGAGCAGCTTAGAAGAAGGTTGACAGAAGGCATGACAAGAATGTGACCTTTATTGTTGAGAGGTTTGTGGCTAAATGTGTCGGGCCTTATGGAGATATTGAATCAATTGTCAGCTCTACACCACCTGAATATAAAGTGGAAGCTGAATCTAAAGGCGCCTGCTCACTTGTTTTTTGGAGAGTTCTTTTCTAAGACAGCAGCAGTTTCAACTAGAGGCTCAAAATTTATTAAGGGGGATGATTGTTGGGGGATGAGGCGAACAGGCAAATTGAATGACTTGAATTGAAAGCTACATTTTTCAGTGAAATTTTTAGAAATCTGCTGTTACATGGCAGAACCGCTCTTGGCCTAAGTTTTAGTTCTTTTTTTTTTTTTTCCAAGTCATAGACTGTAAGAACTGTGGGATTTTGTGTGTGTGTGTGAAACATTTTACATTTATAACTACCTCACGTTTCAACATTTGGATCAAATCCCTGACCATGAGTCCAGATTTGAAAGTCTCTTTACCAATGTGATAGGTATTTTCCCATGATAGGAAGATGCTTTGCATATAATTTATTCCTAAAAATGTAGGACAAGCCAGTGTTTAGAACTTGAGCACCAGATTTGCACATTACTATAAAAGAATTGGCTTAGGAGCCTGATTTGTAAGTTTTCCAGCCCTCCTGTGGGTTACACAGGCAGGCAGGGGAGGAAGAGGGTGAAGTACATCCGACATCAGCTTGTCACTCAAGCTGTGGGGCCTGGGACAGTGGCTCATCTCTGTGCTTCTCTCCTCATCTGAAATCGAGGTTGGTAATGGGGTTGATCTCAAGTCTGCACAAGAATTAAACTTGTTGATATGTGGAAAGGGCTCGGAGCACAGGCTAGACCAGAGGGACTTCTCAGTAAATGTTAGTTTATTTATTTTTATGTAAGTGCTTAAGACGTAGGTTAAACAGTAAGTATGGACAACTGTGATGACTTTTCTAAAGTCAATTCTTCACATTGGCTTTAGTCCATCTTACTTGAAATGACATTGAGTAGAAAAATAAATGTTACGGTCGGGAGAAAGACTCACTGTTTAAGGGAGGGAGAGAAGAAATGGTCATAACTTTGGGATTCATTTTTAAATTCGTGCACTGTTGGTGGGAGAGTAGACCAGTAACCTTCTTGAAGGGCAGTGAACAGTAGCCATGCCGATGACGAAAGCAGGAGTTCTTTGGCCCTGCTGTTAACTTCTGTCAGTTTACCTAAAGGGAACTTGACTTGTGGAAAATGGCATGTGGACAAGGTGACACTCCTCAGTACTCTAGCAACAGCTGGAGCCTGAAAACGATCCACCATGCTCACCAGCAGGAAGCAGGAGAGATAGACACTGGCATATCAGGAATGCCATGGAGCAGTTGGAAGGAAACAAGGATGCTCCCTACAGTCCCTAGAAAAGATCTCCAAAATGCATTAAGTCAGGAAAGCAGGGGATGGGGAAGTGGAGGGGTTGCGTATAATTTTGGAAAACTGCCCAGGAAGCTGGGAACAGCTTCCACCTCTAGAAACTAGGTAGGGTAAACCATGGCAAAGAACATCCCCAAGGTCATCGCAGGGCCACAGAGGCTTCTCCCTGCCTAACTTCTTATATTCTCTCATTTTTGAGCCCCTGTGTTTGAACAATTAAAATAACCAGAAGGAATTTCAACCCACCCCATAACCTGTGATAGAGGTATCTGAAGCAAGCTGTGGTTCAGACCCGGGAATTTCTCTGTGCATTTAGATCTCAGGAATGGGAGAGGGTTGCTTTATTTTTTCATTATGAGAAATTTGAAACTGAGCACAAGAAAATTTCATCTACCCACCACTTAGCTCTGGTAATTATTAATTTATGGTTGCTGTTGTTTCATCTATCTTCCTCCAGCAGGATTTTGAAAGAACTCCTAGATGACGTATCATCTGATATATAAATATTTTAGTTTATACCCCTGAAAGATAGAAATCTTCTGAACATTTTTTGAAAATATTATATTTTAAAATGTAAATTTTTAATTAAATTTAACCTCCCCCCTCCCTTTTCCCCAGTTTCTTCCCATCCCTCCTCCCACATCCCTATGTAAAATCACAGTCCTCTCACACTTAAAGGCTGACCAGGGTTTCTCTACGTCTCCCATCGCTTCGCCTACCTTTTTAGACACCCCTTGAGAGTTCCTTCCCACATTGCCTACATTAAATCTGTCCTCAGTTGAACAGTCTAGCGACTTTCGGCCTATGAATATGTTGCTAATGATTTTATCACCAGCTTCCCCAGTTCTACTTTTCTACTTTCCACATTTTAAAAGGCTACTCAGAGTTAAAAGCTACAAAATAGTCAAATATTTGTGCACACCAGTGCTGCTGGGAAGGCAGGCTTGCCAGACGGTCAAACACGGTCCTTGAAAAGTAACCCTTGGTTAGCTTGTCGGCTCATGTCGGAATGCTTATAAAAGGCATTTAGGAGTTGCAGTCAGTAAGTGCAGAGATTCACCTTGGAAGTCCAGGCGCATGTCTGCTGTGCTGTGTAGGCAAGCCCAGCTCTAAGCAGCTCATGGCAGAAGCAGCACCAGAAAAACCTCTGCCCCTTCAGGCTGGAGACTCAGTGATTCTGTTACCTAAAAAACTAAACTTGTGGCACAAGCCTGTAATCCCAGCACTTAGGGAGGCTGAGACAGGAGAATCGCGAGTTCAAAGCCAGCCTCAGCAATGGCAAGGCGCTAAGCAACTCAGTGAGACCCTGTCTCTACATAAAACACAAAATAGGGCTGGGGATGTGGCTCAGTGGTCAAGTGCCCCTGAGTTCAATCTCCAGTACCAAAAAATAAAAAAAATAAAAAAATAAACTGACCCCAAGCAGGCCATTCCCCGAGTTCCTTAGCAAACTTCCCTTGTGCCTTGGAAACAGGAAGTAATTTAAGAGAAATGAAAATATATCACAAAAACTTGTATGTTTGTAATAGCCCCAAAGTAGAAACAACCCAAATATCATCAGCTGATGGATTGATAAATAAAATGTGATTGATAGCTGGGCATGGTGGCCCATGTCTGTAATCCCAGCAGCTGGGGAGGCTGAGGCAGGCGGATGAAGAGTTCAAAGCCAGCCTCAGCAATGGCAAGGTATTAAGCTACTCAGTGAGACCCATGTCTTTAAATAAAATACAAGATAGGGTTAGGGACATGACTCAGTGTTTGAGTGCCCCTGAGTTCAATCCCCAGTACCAAAAAAAAAAAAAAAAAAAAAAGTGGTAGATAATTTTTGGTACATAAAGTTGTATGCGATGGACTAGTATTCAGTCATTAAAAAGAATGACATATCACTATATACCACAGCATGGCTGAGGCTTGACAACATTGTACTAAATGACAAGGCAGATACAGAAGGCCATATATTGCATGATTGCACTTATACAAGATGTCTTGAATAGACAGTAGATTAGTGGTTCCTGAGGGCTGAAGGTAGTTGTGGCAGGGGAAGATGGGAGCAACTGCTAGTGGGTAAGGGGTTTCTACAGAGTGGTGGCAGTGTTCTAAAACTGATTGTGGTGATGGTTACACTAAGATCTATGAAGCCAGGCACAATGGCTCATGCTTGTAATCCCAGCACTTTGGGAGGCTGAGACAGGAGAATTGCAAGTTCAAAGCCAGCCTCAGCAATGGCAAGGCGCTAAGCAACTCAGTGAGACCCTGTCTCTACATAAAACACAAAATAGGGCTGGGGATGTGGCTCAGTGGTTGAGTGCCCCTGAGTTCAATCCCTGGTACCAAAAAAAAAAAAAAAAAAAGATCCATGAATTCTACACTTTAAATGGTTGCATTTGTGGTATGGAACTTCCATCTTTTTTTTTTTTAATTTTTTTAGTTATAGATGGACACAATGTCTTTGTTTTACTGCTTTGTATGTGGTGCGGAGGATCGAGCCCAGGTCCTCATGCATGCGAGGCAAGCGCTCTACCACTGAGCTACAATCCCAGCCCGGAACTTCCATCTTAATAAAGCTATTATTTAAAAAAAAATTTTTTTTTGAGCAGTGGTAGGGTGCTTCCCTAGTATGTATAAGGCCCTTGGTTCCATTCCCAGTACCGGGGGAGGGGAGAGAGAAAAAAATAGCACTGGAGCTGGGTGCAGTGGTGTGCATCTGTAGTCCCAGCCACTCCGGAGGCTGAGGCAGAAGGGAACTTGAGCCTGGGAGTTCAAGGCCAGGTTGGGCAACATAGCAAGACTCTGACTCTTAAAAAATTTTTTTAAACTGATATTTGATTTACATACATTGCCCCAAGATATGTCAGTGTGCCTTCATTGGCATTTATTTTAATTTTTTTTTCCTGGAGTTGGGGTGCAGTACAGACTGGGGTGGGAGTGTACTAAGGAACATGAGGGAAACTTTCACCTTTGAAACTCTGTCAACCCAGTTTATCTCCCCCCAAAATCACCCATAAAGGGGGAGTGACTTTGTTTGACCTTGTGATCTTAGGCTACTTGCTGTTCATCTGGAGTTAATGGCAGTTGTTCCTTAACTGATAACAGCTTCCTTCCTTCTCTGCCTACTCCCTGTCACATGTATTGTTAGGCATTTTTTTGTGCTTCTTGGGCGACAGTCATTGACTTTCCTTTTCTGGAGTTTTCCTGTGTCTATAATTGCTTTGGTCTTCAAAAGCCAGTGCGAGTATCAGCTAATGTCAGGCCCTTTTATTTGTATAAAGCAGACAGGATTTAAAAATAACACCCAAGTCAATGGTCTGTTTTCCTACTGGTGAAACAGCTGGACCAGCACCGTTCCCAGGGAAACGCACTGTTTAAACAACCCCTGGGACCTGGAAGAGGCTTAGGTCACATGCCAGCTCGTACACTTGAAAAGCTGCTGAATAGAGAAAACTGTGGTGAGAAGAGGGGCGAGAACACACAGCAAGCAGAGCGTGTGGAGCGCTGTGTGAGTGAGTGGAGTCCACGGGGGCCTCCGTGGAGCCTTGTGCCTGGAAGGGAGAGGCAGTCCCTGAGCTTTGCAGTGACATGTTCTGGTGAGAAGGAACATGCCCTCTCTGGTGGGGAGACCCCACATTACCTCAAAAGCCATTGGACACAAAGGGAAATATGGCGGCTGCCATCTGCTAGGTCAGGGGCTAGGCAGCTGCAGGCTGGGGCCAGATTTGGCTTGCCTCCTATTTTGGGAATTTTTTATCCAAATACATTCGTGCCCACTGGTTTACATGCTGGGCTGCTTTCAGGTATCAGAAGCAGAGAAGAGTTAGTGTCACTCTCTGCTCTATGAGGCCTCAACTTTACTGTCTGGCCCCATCAGTGACTTCAGTGCTGTCGTAGTTTGCATCTTAAATGTCCCTTAAAGGCCTATGTGTTGAAGGCTTGGTCCCCAGGGTGGTGCTACTGGGGGGTTGTGGAACCTTTGGTAGGTGGTGCCTAATGGGAGGTCCTTAGGTCATTGGGGGTGTGCCCTTGAAGGAGATTGTCCTTGAAGGGCCTCAGTCTCTGTCTCTCTTTGTTCCCTGGCTCCTGATATAAGTGGTTCTGCTCTGCCATAGGCTCCCACCATGATGTGCTGCCTCACCATAGGCACAGAACAATGCAGCCAACCCATCATGGACCAATACCTCCAAAAATGTGAGCCAGAGTAAACCTTTTCTCTTTTTAAGTTAATTGTCTCAGGCATTTTATTGTAGTAATGAGAAAGTAACACAAGTGCTAAATGATGGAATTCTCTTCTCCTAAGAGTCCTGGGAGACACCTTTAGAAACTTAAACCTCCAATGTGTTTGAGAGGAAAACCACAGGTCCCAGAGTTGTGTAGCTTGGGGTTCAAGGACCCAGGTTAGGGTGTAGTCCAGTTCAGATTATTTTCACATGGCATATGGGCTATGTGGTCATCAGACAATTTGTTTGTTTTTTTTCTCCCTGAAATAGTCAGGAGGGCAATTATTTGGTCATCTTTTAAGCATTCTTTCTTTTTTTAATATTCCTTTCTCCCCTGCTTCCTTCCTTCCTTCCCTCCTTCCCTCCTTCCCTCTTTTCCTTCCTCCTCTCTCTTTCTAGTGCTAAGTATTGATCCAGGATCTCTTGCATGCTGGACAAGCACTGTAACCCTGGCTTATACCCACAGGTCTCTCAACTGTTCTTTAGTGATGTGTGCATCACCTACAGGAGCATTTAGAATCAGTGAGGAGCAGGCATGAGATTAATTGACATTTTACTTCCAAAGGAAGACGTTGCATGACATCCTTGTTTCCCCATGAGGTTGACCTTCTCATTGATGCCTTAAGTACCTTCCTGGACAGGCCATCTTCAGTGCTGCCCTGGTTATGGAAACCTGCTGAGTTCATGGCTCACAGTGTTTCTAGAAATCGCCCATCCTCTCTACATGTAGTGGTGGTCCAAATCGCCGTATTCACTTAGGATGATACCCTCCCATCCCCATCCCACCTCAGCCACGACTGCAATTGGTTAGTCCAGGAGCTGACCCAAGCTGGGTTAATCAGAGTATTTCTGGGAAAGTAGATTTGAGACCAGGTTGCTATAGACTGTAAGCGACAACCACTCTGATGTTTACAGCACAGGCATTCTTTTTTTTTTTTCCATGTAGCTGGGATACAGAGAACTCCAGAGGCAAAAACAATAGAGGGGGGCTGGGGTTGTGGCTCAGTGGTAGAGCGCTTGCCTCGCACGCGTGAGGCACTGGGTTTGATCCTCAGCACCACATACAAAGTACATAAATAAATAAAATAAAGGTTTAAAAAATTTTTTAAAAAAAACAATAGGAGGAACTTCTTGCATGCTGTGCAGCATCTGGGTAGATCTTTGTTCTGCTTTTCCAAAGTAGCTGCTTTAGGAGCTGGGTGGGATTGGATCTCATGGAGAGCTTTATGGGTTCTCACCATGGATGCCAGCCTGAGGCTTGCCTTTCCTAGCCAGCAGAGGCAGGGAGGTGGAAGGTAGCTATTATGGAAGGACCCACAGGTGCTGCAGCCAAAGGGAGAGCATGCCTGGGTGCTTCAGTGCCAGCCTGGCGGAGGGGGGCAGTGCCCTCCCAGCTCCACATCTCCCAACTGCTGAGCTCCTGAGGCCAGTCTGGTTGGGAGTGGGGGGAAGGCAGAGATGGCGACAGCTGGGCTGCTGTTCTGGTAACTCTCCACTTCCCACTCATCTGTCTGGCTTCCTGTCCCCAGTTCACTTCCTTGACATGCATTTATGGGTTTCCAGGAGCCAGCCACAGTGGTGAAAATATTTCTACATTTTTCCCTGACTCGCCTTCTCCATCTCAGGTAGTTTATAAAAACAAACTCCTTTTACTCTCTGTGTATATACAAAATATATTTTTTAGTTAATGCCAGCATGGTGGGACTTTGGACTCTCAGACTTTGTAACTTTTAACCTCAATGTAACCCTGTAACCTTTACCTTTTTTTCATTTCTACATATTTCACAGTTGCCAGACTTTTCATTCCACAGATTGCCCCGTTTAGTTAAGAACAGCAGAGCAGGGAGCCAGGAATCTGGTTGTAGAGCTGTTTGCTTTTAACATAATACCTTTTTTTTCCCAGTCTGGTAACTGAATCTGGTGAGTTCTAAAAACTCACCTCCATCCAAAACTGTTTTCAGTTTACCCCCTGGGAAAAATGTTCTCTGGAACTTTCTTTCCAGAAGGGAATATGGACTTATTATAATTATTACTTATATAGTTTGGTAAAACTTGGGCAGGAAGTTTTTGTTGATGGCGGGCAAGCTGCTGATTGAGGATTATGGCTTGTGGTGGATAAATGTCCTTGCCTTACATAAAACTATGCCAGGCCTAAGAGGGCAGAAAAAGTAGTAGACAGTCTCATTTCCCTCATTCAGGGAATTATTAGTGTTCAACCTATCTAAGGAAAAGGAGGTTGTAGTCTCATCTCACCCGGGAAGGACTTTAGTGATGACAAGAAGGCAAAACCTGACCCTCTTAGGTCTCTGACGGGGCCTGAAGATTAAATTGACATAAAACAGATTAACAGGAAGAACAAAAACAAAAATAAAACACACATTCAGATTTTTACATACACATGGGAACCCCCGTAGGAATACCAAGACAGAAAGAAATGATAAACCCAAGTGCTTAGATACTGAGCTGAACAAAGAGGCCATTGTGGAAAATGAACAAAAATAGATGGAGGGGGCCAAAGGAAGACAGAGTTATTTTAAGAAGTTCTGTTGTACACACCCTAGGCCTCAACTCCCTGTCTCTGGTGCTAAGAATGTTTCTCTCCTCCTGATACAGGGAACCCCCACATAGAGGGGTTGCACTTCCTGTTGTCAGAATGGAATTGGAAGTTGGGGAGCTTAGCACCTTCTCTCAGGAACACAGACCTGCTCCCAGGAGGAGGCAGAGGCAGCCAGGAAGGTATGGAAGCTGTCCTGGCTGGGCCCTCCTTGCATCTGTTGCTTTTTAGGCATGTTGAGCTCAAAATAATCTTTATGCCAAAGTAGCAGATTTGGGGGTAACATATTATGCTCTTTCAGTGAACTATTTAAAATTCTAGCTCATTTTGCAGAAGTATCTTATTGCATTTTGGGGGGCGGGCACTGACATGACCATCCCCAGTGGGTTATTAATGGCCTATTTAAATTGTGAAATAGACCAGGGGGTGCTCAGGAGTTATAGAGTTACGAGGGTGGGGGGGTTCCAATAAGAGAGATTTATTGTTATTAGCAGGCTTTGAAAAGCTTCCATAATCATCTGTTCAGATAAAAGTACATGCTTCTAGCTCCTCATGTTAGGGGAGAGGACTTTTCTTTGTTTAAGACTTCATGGAAGAGAAGTAGATGTCTAAATTAACATCTTGTTTCTGTACACCTGGACTTATCAAGTTTTTCAATCAAAATATGGCCAACCTCTGAGAGCGAACTCATTCTGTCAGAGAGCTGAGGGGAAGACCTGAAGCTGCTCAGGTTAATTTTTTTTATTTTGAAGTTTTGTTTCATGTTTTTAAATTCCTGTGAGCTGTCTTCTCCCCTACAATATTTCTGATTTTGATTTTCAGTGTCCAGGGACTTAATTATTTGTCTGTGCTAGTACTTAATATCTTCCCTGGCTCATCCTCAAATCTTTGAATCAAATTGATGCTCCAAGAAAATATAGCTCCCCATACCCCAGCACATAGCCCGGTCCCCCAAATTAGGCATGTGCTTTATAATGTTCCTGTCATCACTCTATGATTACAAAGGGAGTTCCAAGGAGCCAGAGGCTGGCTGTAAAGTGCCAGGTTGAGCATCCGACCCCCTGAGTGGATGGATAGAGCTCTCCCATGCACAGTGGTAGTCAGTCCATGGCATCAGCTAGGACAGTGGTGCTTAACAGGACTTGTGAAATAGCCAGCTCAGGACCCTTCTCTCAGGAATGCAGATCTGCTCCCAGGATGAGGCAGAGGAAGTCAGGAAAGGTGAGGAAATCATCCTGGCAGAGCTCCTTCACTGGCCTCCAAGGCCACGTCATCCTGATGACCAGCCCATGCTCAATGATTGACTGGCTCTTCTCATACAGCCATTTCCAAAGGAGATTTCAGAGGTAGGCCAGGGTGAAACAGTGGTGCCAAAACAGATTTCCAAAAGTCCCTCTGGCCCCAACTCTGCCCGCTCAGTCAATAGAACCTGAGCTCCTTCACCTGCCACTCCAAACTCTCCGTAACTTTGCCCCAACAACCTCTTCCTCTGTATCTGGCACTGCCAAGCTGATTGTTACCAACCTTGTGGCCTCTTAGTCCATCCTCAGCAGGTAGGTGCCAAATGCCAACCTCATCCCTGCCTGCAGTACAGCTACTCGCGCAGAGGTGCTGGCCTTCCTAAGGATTAGGAGGTGAGTCCTCTCTGAGTACCCAGAGTCCTTTATTGCCCCCCTGAATGAATCTCTGGGCACGTCTTGACATAATTCCACTTCCTTGGCCCTTATTTAGCTGCACCATGGTGTTATTTTTCTGTTTATTTTATTTTGGCCACACTGAGCATTCTTCAAAGGAAAGGACTCTATTGTCCTTCTTGAGTGCACTGGCCTGGTGCAAGGCCTCTGTGGTTGTCCTGGTATCCAGTAACCTTAGGGACCCTCATTCAGTGGCTGAAAGAATGAACAAGTGGAGTTTTTCACAGATGTGCTATATATAGATGCAATCCAGGAAAACTATAGTTTACATGGAAACTAAATTAGAAAGCAGTTATACTCCCAAATAGGATTTTATGCATCCCCTTGTGAATCTCGCTTCCCTACAGCTTTTAAAATATAAATTTTGATTTACAGCCACTTAATATATTCCAGAAAAAAAGCTCTTAAAATCTTGGGACTCAGATTTAAGAACATAGTTGTGGGTATATTTTGAAAAGATATTAAAAGAAAAATATTGATAGCTATTACATTTGAAAAATAAAACATACTCTTACCATTCAATAATTCATTATTTGCCAAGAAGAATTTTATGTTTAAGGAATTTCTCTACTTTGATTGCCTGAAGATTTTGGGTTTCTTTTCTCTTGGAATGAGCTTTGCATTTGGGACTCCCAAGGAAAGTTGTCAAAATTATCCCTTTGCAATTTTTTACTTGCTAAATTTTAGATGCAGCATATAAGAGGCTTTCAGAGAGCAACTAGAGGGTTCTATTCCCATCTGCCAAATTATATAAGCTATGTTGTGGCCTGAGTACTTAATGTAGGTAGAAATTTCATTTTTTTTTAAATATGAGAGGTCAAAAGATTGAAGTGTAGAATATATTGATAGGGAAACTGCCTGGACAGTCACCAATAACATGGAAAATGTTCTTTCTGTCCATGCAGATTCTTTTCTATTGTGGTATTAGGTAAACCTATTATCAGTGAATATTAAAACCCATAAATATATACATATCTCACAATCAAGAAAGTAATGTTTGAAAAGATTGACAAAATTGAAAAGCCCTTAGCTAGATTAAAAGACTCAAATAACAAAAATCAGAAGTGCAAGAGGATACATTGCAAATAAAAATAACTATGAGAACTATGAGACTACTCTGAATAATTTATTCACCAATGAATTGGATAACCTAAAAGAAATGAGTGTGTTTCTAGAAACATAGCAACCCACCAGTACTGAATCATGAAGAAATAAAAAAATCTGAACAGACCTTAACTAGGGAGGAGATTGAATCAATAATCCAAAATTTATTGATAGAGAAGAACCCAGGATTACTGGAAAATTCTACCAAATGTTTAAAGAAGAATTAACACCAATCCTTCTCAAATTCTTCAAAAAAAGGAAACACTTCCAAACTCATTCTATGAGGCCAATATTACCTTGATACCAAATCAGACAGTATCTACTACAAGAGAATGACAAATTTTATCCCTAATGAATATTGATGCAAAATCCTCAATAGAACACTAGCAAACCAAACTCAACATGTTAAAGGGATTAGACATCATGACCAAGTGGAATTTACTATTGGAATGCAAGGATAGTTCAACACGTGAAAATCAATTGACGTACTTAACAGATGATGAAGAAAAATTACATGATCATCCCAATTGATGCAGAAAAGATTTGACAAGATTCAACACTCTCTCATGATTAACAACAGCAACAATACCACCAACAAAAAAAAACACTCAACAACTAGGAATAGAAGGAAATTACCTCAACATAATAAAGACCATGTATGACCTACCCATAGCTAACATACTCAATGGTGAGAAATGGGAAGCTTTTTGGCTAGGATTTGGAACAAGGCAAGGATACCCACTCTCACCACCTTTATTCAACACAGGACTGGAATTCCTAGCCAGAGCAGTCAGGCAAGAGAAAAAATAGAAAGCATCTAAATGGGAAAGGAAAAAGTAATTATCTTCTTTCACAGGTGACATGATCTAATGTAGAAAATACTAAAGTTTCTACCAAATGAAAAAAAACCCATTAGAATAATAAATGGATTCAACAAGATTGCATAACATAATACAAATTCAACACACAAAAATTGGTTGGCATTTCTATACACTAACAATGAGCAACAAGGAAATTAAGAAAATAATTTGACTTACAGTAGAATCAAAAAGAATAAAACACTTAGGAATAAATATAACCAAGGAGACAAAACACTTGTACACTGAAAGCTACCAACAATGCTGGAAGAAATTAAAGGAGTTGTAAATAAGTGAAAAGACATTTTATATTCATGCAGTGGAAGGCTCAATATTGTTAAAATGTCTCTACCACCAACAGCAACCTACAGATAAATACAATTTCTATAAAAATCTCAAGGACATGTTTTGCAGAGATAGAAAAGAGTTTTGAAATTCATATAGAACCAAAAGAGAAAACAGAAGACCCCAGATAGCTGAAATAATGATGAGAAAGAAGCACAAAGCCATAGGCCTCATAGTTCCTGATTTCAAAACATATTGCAAAGCTACAGTAATCAAAATAGTGTGGCACTTGTATGAAGACAGACATATAAACCAATGGTACCAAATAGAAAGCCCAGAAATAAACTCTCATTTATTTAGTCAAATGAATGCTGAAAACTATCCATTTATGATCAATGTGTCACTTATGGATGATAGATCATATGGAAAATTATCCATATGGGAAAATGGACAGAGGTGCCAAGGCTATAAAATGAAATGAAGACAAACATATAAACCAATGGTACCAAATAGGAAGCCCAGAAATAAACCCTCATTTATTTAGTCAAATGAATGCTGGAAACTAGCCGTTTATGATCAATGTGTCACTTATGGATGATAGATCATATGGAAAATTATCCATATGGGAAAATGGACAGAGGTGCCAAGGCTTAAAATGAAAAAGGACAGCCTCTTTAACAAACAATGGTTAGGAAAACTGGATATCCACATGAAAAAGAATGAAGTTTAGGGCTGGGATTATGGCTCAGTGGTAGAGCGCTTGCTTGCATGCATGAGGCACTAGGTTCGATCCTCAGCACCGCATGAAAATAATAAAGATATTTTTTAAAATACATATACATAGTTTAAAAAAAAAGAATGAAGTTGAACATTTGCCTCACATCATATGTAAAAATTTATTCAAAATGGATTATAGTCCTAAATGTAAGACTTGAAACTCCAAAACTCCTAGAAGAAAACATAAGAGAAAAGCTGTAGCATAATTCAAAATAGCCAAGAGGTAGAAGCAACCTAAATGTACATTGATGGATTAATGGATGAAGAAAATGTGGATACATACACACAGGGAATATTATTCAGCCCTAAAAAAGAGAGGAAATTCTGTCATATGCTACAACATGAATGAACTTAAGGGCATCATGCTTAGTGAAATAAGCCAGTCCACACAAAGTCAAATGCTGCTTGATTCCATTCATATGAAGAATTTTAAGTAATCAAACTCTTAGAAACAGAAAGCAGAATCATAGTTTCCAGGGACTGTGGGGGGAAGGGAAAGGGGAGTTACTATTCAATGGGCATACGGTTTCAGCTTTGCAAGTTGAAAAAGTTTTAGAGATTTGTGCTACAACAGCATGCACATAGTTAATACTGCTATACTGTATATTTTCAAATGATTAAAATAATAAATTTTATGTTACGTGTTTTGACTGCACACACACAGAGGTAACTTATGAAAGAAAGGGGAAAAAGAAAAGCAGCACTTAAATCATAAAGCAAGTATAAAATGAACTGGAGGATTCAAGCAAAATTTGGATTATGAAGTTTAAACCCCACAGAGGTGCAGCAAGGAGTTGTCCATGTAGGACTGGGTTTGATGTAGCCTGTTGCAGTAGACACAAGACAAGACTAAGGCACATGACTGTAATCCCAGTGGCTTGGGAGGCTGAGGCAGGAGGATCGCGAGTTCAAAGCCAGCCTCAGCAACTGCGAGGTGCTAAGCAACTCAGTGAGACCCTGTCTCCACATAAAACACAAAATAGGGCTGGGGATGTGGCTCAGTGGTCGAGTGCCCCCTGAGTTCAATCCTCATGACCCCTCTACAAAGAATGAGCCTTGCTGTGTTCTAATAAAACTTTATTTATGGCACCAAAATACAAATGTCATTTAATTTTTGATATTTCACAAAATACTCTTCACTGGATTTTTCTTTCAACTACTGAAAAATATAAAACCATATTTAGGTTGCAGGCCATATGAAAACAGGTATTGGCCAGATTTGGCCCATCAAGTGTGATTGACTCATCCCTCATGGAGCTCCTTGCTTCTCAGCAGGTGGACCAGCAGCAGGGGCATCACCAGGGAGCTTGTTAGAGATGCAGATGCTCAGGCTAACACAGACCTGTCAGGTCAGCACTGCATTTTAATAAGAACCCCAGGTGAATTGCCTGCACACTCCTCTATGGAAAGGACTACCTCTCGTATTTTTCCCTTTCTCATTTAGCACTGATTTAAAGATCTAACTGTGTTGCTGGATACATTTCGAATGCATTGCTTCTAGCTGCAGCATAGGATTTCTTCACTTTTTCACCAAAAACACCATGAAGAAAAAGGGAAACTTTGAAGACATTAAAAAAATCAGTAGTTGCCAGGGACCCAGGGGTCTTCCAGGTTCTTGCTCCCCCTGCCCCTGGCCATCTTAGAGCGGGAAGGGGAAGTTGCTGGAGCCTTTGAGGGCTGTGTCTCTGAAGTGCCTGCCTGCTCTCCTAGCAAGAGCTCAGTTCTGCCACATTCTGCCCCCCAGGCGAGGGTGAAAGCCTAGCCAGGGCTAAGGATTCCATCCTGCCAGGGCTTCTCTGTCTGAGATAGAGGGAAGGGCAGGGCCTGATTTGGTCTCCAGGGACTCTCTTGGGTCTTCCCACCTGGTGTCAAGCTGTGCCCTCCACACCTGTTCCCAGATGTTTCCTGGAGTGCCCGTTACGATTTATGACTCTCAAATTTCCTTCTGTTTGAAACAGCAAGGGCACAACAACCCAGGAATGACAGAATTGAGAATGGCCATGGCAAGGGAGTGTAAATTCCTAAAAGGCAGATGTGTCTGCCAGGTCCCTTTTAGCTCCAAGGGAGTAGCATGACCTGCTGGTCGGGAAGTCAGAACTCCACTCAAAGATGCAGCCGTCTTCCTTGCTGCACTGGGAGGCAGTTAAACATCCAGATGGCGAATAGACCAAGGGAAGGACAGAATTCAGAAAACAGCAGCTTGCACAGCAGCTGGAGAGCCTCTTTCAAGTGCAGGGATGGGGCAAATGCTCCACATTGATGGAGGGGAAGTATTCCATGATCCTCCTTGTTTGATTTTTTTACTTTAGTTCTTTTGAGATTGACATTAAAGGGTGGCTGAGATTGACTTTTGCCATCTGCATTGTTTACAGTGTCTAAACCTTTTGTATGATCACCCTCTCTCCCTGGCACCCAAGAGTAGGACAGAGGTAGAGCTATCTCTAATAGAAGCGAGCCTCACCTCCAGGGGACTGGTGATAAATTGGAGTCTGCAGAAATCAAGAGTTGTGTGTTTAAGATGTTACCTTGACCTCAAAAGGGGCTCTGGGCATGGTGGCGCACACTATAATCCCAGTGTCAAGAGAGAGGCTGAGACAGGAGAATCGTGAGTTCAAAGCCAGCCTCAGCAACGGCGAGGCGCTAAATAACTCAGTGAGACCCTGTCTTTACATAAAACACAAACTAGGGCTGGGGATGTGGCTCAGTGGTCGAGTGCCCCTGAGTTCAATCCCCAGTACCCAACAAAGAGGGGGAGGCTGTGGACCCATGGACCTGTGGGTCACACCTATAGACTCCATAGTAAAAGAAGTCTATGGACCTGGCTTTGAGTCAGGTTCCACCAGCTTCATAGAATGTGGTTCTGGATGTGGCCTTTCACTGCTAGGAGCCTCAGTTCCCCTCTCTAAAATGAGAATTATCATATTTACATTCTCGACTGTTCTCTGCCTAAATGAGAGGGGAGAGATGCGGTTGGTAACTGCATGTGTGGACACTGATATTGGTATTGGCAGCAGGATGATAAATGTGGTTATCAAAGTGGAATTAAGGGTCTCTTCCATGTAGAAGGGAGAGAAGTTGTTTTATGGTGCCTTGTCTCCCCCTCACTCCTTTCTACAAGCCTTTCTCATAAGTCTCTTCTGTTACTTAAACATATCTGTCTTCCATATCCCCACTTCACCAAAACCATTCAGAGAGGGAAAATGTTGAAAGAACCAAGTAGAGCTGGGAGCCAGGTTGGCATCTGACCACAGATGACTCCATCCATCCCTGCACACCCAGAGACATCCTTGACATATCACCAGATACAGACCCCTCCTTCTACAAGTGTTGTGACCACACATGTCTATGTTCCTGCAGACTCTATTTGGCTTGGGCTGCCTGCCATATTGACATTGGTGGCCAGGACTCTGAACCAAGTGTTTGTCATGGATTCATAGGGAATACTGAGATGCCCTGTGCTCTTTATGAGGCCTGAGAAGATCTTTCGTCTGGGTCATTGGCTTTCAAGATCCCTCATAGGTCCTTGGCACATAGAGCACCCTATGGAAAGGAGGGGAAAAGAATAGGGCCAGTCCAATTGGAGCTGCCTAGATACTTGGGAGAAGCTTGCCAGGCCTTTTCCCCAAAGGTGCTGATTTGGCAGGTCTGGGTGGAGCCTGACAGGCTGGGGATGAGGACCACACACTTGAAGAAGCAAGACTAATTGCAGCTTGTCAGCCTGCTACCAGTGTTTGTGAATAAAGTTCTAGCGGAGCACGGTCACTCCCAGGCATTCCCATATTGTCTGTGGCTGCTTCCATGCTACAGTGGCAGTGACTAGCTGTGACAGAGACCATGTGGCCCACAAAGCCGGAAATGTTTACGCTTTGACCCTTTACAGAGAAAGCGTACCAACCTCCACTGTGGAAATTCCTCAACTCCCTGAGCCCGGGGGTTCTGATTATAGGCACTCCCCATTTTCTTTCACTGGCTAAGTACTCTAACACCCTTACCACCAAGACACCAGCTCTGCCAAGCACTGAATCATGTTTCCTGAAAGAAATCCACACAAGGACTAGTAATCACAGCTATTTACCTAGATTTTTGTAGACCACAAAACACCTTCAGACCCTGTGGCAACCTGGACAGTGCTGTACCCATCTCATGGAGGTATAAACTGAGGCTCAGAGGAGAAAGGTGATCTATGGTCACAGGACATACAAGTGACAATCCCAGGTCTCCTACCCTTTCTACTGCCTACCACACTGCCTCTTGTATACAAGAGAAAGTTGGATGGTATCTGGTGTATTCATGGCCTATTGCGATGTAGCACATTACCTCAAACTTCATGGCTTAAAACAACAGTGGATATTTATTATCACTCTCTGTTTCTTTGGATTGGGAATTCAGAAGCGGGCTGGCTGGGTAGTTCTGGCTCCGGTGGTTTCTGGAGGCTCAGTTAGACATCAGCCAGGGCTATAGTTACTGAAGACCTGACTGGAGCTGGAGAATCCACCTCCAAGATGCTTCATTCCATTCCAAGCTGGCAGGCTGGCGCAGGCTGTTGATGAGGAGGCCTTGGTTCCTTCCCTGTGGGCCTCTGCTCAGGCTGCTTGTATGTCCTCACAACATAGCAGCTAACTTCCCCAGAGCCAGTGACCCAAGAGCCAGACAGCCAGGAGGACACTGTGTCCTTATTCGGACCTAGCCTCCCAAGTCACATAGCATCATCTCTGTGACATTCTCTTCACCAGAGGCAAATCATTTAGTCCAGCTTACCTTCAAGAAGAGTGTCAAAGAATTTATAGACATTTAAAAACCCACCCAGTGTGCAGATTTCCATTTCATTGCTTGCTGGGAATATCAGGGTCCCGTGGTATTGCCTCAGAGCTGGCCTTCAGTTGATCATAGAATGTCAGGCTGAAGTCCTAAGCCAGAGCAAGATAAGTCACAAATGACTGGCAATGTCTAGGCTTCAAGCTTGTTCTTCCTGGAGCACCCAAAGGACTCCACAGTGGTCCTTAAGAAAGGATCTGAGAGGGCCAAAGGGACACACCTACCCTCATGGCATGCTTGAAAGTGGGAAGAAATCTGTGTGTCTTGAAATCCCCCAGGTGACTTGGATGTGCTCCTCCTAGGTGCCAGGCCCCCTCTCCCATGGGTTTCTCTATCCTCTCTATTTCCCAGACTAGGAAAGCAAAGGCCCAAAGACCCCAGTGCCCAGCTGGAGAAAGCACCCACGCCTGAAGCCCCTGGGCTGCACTGGTGGATGCTCCACACAGTTCTCCCATAGAGCATTAAACATGCTTTGGTAAAAACTCTGCAGGGACTCAAGGAGGCTGTGAACGTGTGGACTGAATTTGCCTTCCAAGTCTTTGTGTTAATTCATCCTTATCTCAGCCAGCTGACTGCGTTTTGTGTCAGATGTGTTTCCAGTCAATGTCTGGGACTAATGAGTGAGAGTCAAGTTTATTCTTCCACATCCTGCCACCTCTGTGCGATGCACCTTACGTGTAGGAACACATCCAGACAGATGGCCAGCTCTGATTGAGCAGTTGCCAGCCAGAGCGCTTCATAAGCAGTGTTTGGATACCCTCTAGTGGATAAGCAGAGATGGTCGCCACGCTTGCTAAATAGAACTACCAGCTGAGACCAGAGGGGATGACTGGCTTAAAGATCTTCCTGACTCTATGAAGTGAATACCCAGCAGATGTGGGCAGAGGGCTGCTTATGGATAATGTGGTTCCTTGATGGCTCTGGAAAGGGATACACTCTTGTCCTGCATCTTCTCCAGCTTGATACACTAACAACCTGGTTTGTTTGAAAAAAAAATGCAAGAAATGAAAACAAATAATTATATACTTGTGTATGTGTGTGTCTTTCCAGATGCGGAGAATATGTGTAATGGTAAACAGGACTTGGCAGACTTTTGACATAAAGGAATATTTTAGGCTCTGAAGCAAAGAAGCTGTATACTCTGCCTTTTTAGCACAAAAACAAGCATATACACTACATAAATGAATGAGCATGGCTATGTTCATTGTCTATGTAAAGTAGGCAGTGAGCTTTGTGTGGCCACGGGCCATCATTTGTCAACTCCTGGTGAAAAAGAAAAAACTGAGTCATGTTTGTCTCTCACCGTGGATGGTAAATTTGTCAGGTGCATGGACCCTGTGCCTCACTCACCTTTGTCCCCAAACCCCCAGCACTGTGCCTGGAGACAGCAAGTGGTCAAAAGTTGCTGGTCCCCAACTGCTCTTATGTCATCTTCTGTTATACATGAACTTTCTTTGAGGATTTCCTGGAATTTGTTGAATCAAGAGCAGCATACTTTCTGAATTGGATGTTAAATCATCAGAGAAATAAGACTGACTGCCCTCCCTGTGTTCCTTCTATTTGTCTCTATCTAAAATGAACGAAGATGCTCCCTGAAAGACCGATAGATAGAGAGGCCTTGTGTTGATCAGCTTTATCCCATTTGAAGAGGACACTCCTTGGGTCCAATAGCAATGGGCAGCTTTGGGGAATCTTGTTTTGCAGAACCAGGGGTAGTTCACAGTGAGGTATCTGCTACTTTCATTAGAACCTGCTTATATCTACAGATTTGCACTTGGGTGGGGGCTGGCTGGGGCATTCTAGGTAATGCTACGTCCCTAACCCAATGAGAAAACAGCAGGAGGGCTGGGGATGTGGCTCATGGTAGTGCTTGCCTAGCATTCAGGAGGCCCCAAGTTCAGTCCCCAGTAAAGTAAAAGAGAGAAACAAGCAAGCAAATAAATGAACAGGAATCAGCCTCTCTGTCCTACACACCAGCCTCTTGAGCATTTTACCTGGCTATTCCTAGAAGGTAGTTTTATAGTCTGCCAAAATACACAGTTTCTTCAGTTATTAATCACAGTAGCTGTTATCAATAGAGCATATTGTCTCATCACATGGATTTTGGAAAATGCTTATTATACCCAGAACTATACAGATGAGCACAGAAAAGTTAAACAGAGCGTCATGTTGATGTTATATAGTATGAGAGCTAAAAAGCTTGGACTAAGTGATTTGACTGGTGTGCCTCAGCCTCCCCATCTAAAATGATCATGATTGAAATTGTTTCAGGGGACAAGCTATGAGATTCAAACAAAGCACTTCCTAACTCTGTAGTAGATACTATGCTATTGCCTGGGGTTTGATCACATGAAAAGTGCTTGGTAAATATTGGTCGAATAAGTAAGTTATTTGCTGGTCATACAGCAAGACTTCAAAGCCTGAATCTTTCTGCTAGGCCAGATGGCCTTGACATTATACCATTAAACCAAATAGCAGCAGAGAACATAGTAACCATGGCACTGAGGCAGACCTGTGGCATTCAGCATGCCTATACTGGGCAAGGACAGGAGCTTAGGGTCAAACATCCCCAATTCACTTAGCCTGAATCTTGTTGGTAGTACCGCTCACTGAAGAACCCTCAAGATCAGTCTGTACATCCAGGGTGGTGGAAATAGATAAGATTCCCAGGCTCCATATAGGTGTGAAAAGCTTGAGTTACAGAAGAATATAAGTGTTTAACCTGAGAAAGGAAGAGGAGAGGCACACCTGACAGTCATAGTAAACCCTGGTAATAACTTTAGAAAATAGCCAGGCATGGCGGTGCAAGCCTGTAATCCCAGCTGCTTGGAAGGCTGAGGCGGGAGGATCACAAGTTTGAGGCCAGCCTTAGCAATTTAGTGAGACCCTAAGCAATTTAGTGATACCTTGTCTCTAAATAAAATATAAAAAAAAGGACTGGGGATGTGGCTCAAGGGTTAAGTACCCCATGGGTTCAATTCCAGGTATAAATAAATAAATAGCTTTAGAAAATAGCAGTAACTGGCACAGCACCTCACTCATACTGAACACCATTGTGCATACATTGCTCAAATCATTTTCCCCTCCCACAACCCTGAGAGGGAAACTTCTGTATTACCAATTTCTAGATGAGGAAACTGAAGCTCAGGGTAGCAGCTTGCCTGAGGGCAGGGAATGGAACCCAGGTAGGTGAATTCTGCCTCTTGGTCCACTGTTACCTTGAGTGGTAACATCCCTGCAGCCAGAGGCCAGAAAAGGAAAGAACGGATCAATAAAGAAATCAAGATGTCAGCACTGGACTCCAAGATGCCACTGAGCCCATGTTCTGCTCTGACCATTAACCAGCTCTGTCACTCTAGGTTGGTTGCTGCTGAAAGTTGCCTCAGCTTCTCAGCAACTATAAAAGGAGGAGCTAATCCATTCCAACAAAAACCCTGTTGGGTCCTCAAACCACGGATGGAATAAGTCTTGACTTCAGGAAATAGGGCCATTCCTGGAGACTGGTGTCAGATGGGTCGGCCTCCTCCAAAACTCGACTTCCATCCGGCCTTTGAATATGAGTTCAGGACTTACAGGAGACATACATTATCAGATGGGATGTCTCTTGGAGGCTTGTTCCTTGCACCCTCAAAATTTTGTTTGATTAATCCCTTTTCACCTATTTAAATCTCAAATTTCCTTCAGCCATCCAAACTTGTTTGGGTCCTTGTACTTTGCATTCCTATATCAACCTAGTTTCTTTTTATAGACTCATGACAGTTTGTAATTAAATATTTTTTTAAAATATTATTTAGTTATACATGGACACAGTGTCTTTATTTTGTTTACTTATTTTTATGTGTTGCTGAGGATCGAACCCAGTGCCTCACATGTACGAGGCAAGCGCTTTGCCACTGAGCCACAACCTCAGCCCTGTAATTAAATATTGATTGATGTAACTTGTCTGAGGGCAGCAACCATGTCAGTTTTCCACCCCCCATCTTTGCAGTACCAGCAAGAACTCAGTAAGATTTTTGAATGAATGAATGTCACCATATGTTTACCATATTGAACGTATGTCAGAAGAGAAGCCAGGCAGAGTGATGTTGGTTGGTTCTCATGGTAGGGTACATCAAAGTAAAACTACGGTAGCTGATTTCCAATGCCACTTCATTGCAATGAATTTGTATGGTAATATGATTTAAGGTCCAAAGACTTATTTCAAAGGTATACTGTTCTCAAGCTCATACCTGGAGCGATACAGTTCCTCTGAACAAAATCTGCTGGGAACATGGATACATTGCTCCTAGAGAGCCTCATCAAAAATCACCTGTTTTCAATACTGAAGGGTGGGTATAGTAATGCTGCTTCTGTCTATCAAAACCAAAGTCAGAAGTAAACTGACCAACTCATGCTATAGCCATGTGGCATTGCCTGCCCCACCATCAGTGCCTAGAAAACCCATGTTAGTAGGTATTTGAATAAATGAATAAATCCCACGATGAGTATACATCCTCACATCTATCATTTTAACACTACCATCAGATAAATCTGAGCCACAGAATTGCTGTCACAAAGTTCATAGACTGGACTCCTCGGGAGAGTCCTCAAAACAGGTATCTCTTTTGGAAGATACCTGTTTTCTTAATTCACAGAATGTTAGAATGAAGACAATGTGGATGTAAGTTATACACACAAAGAGCAGAAAAGGGCTGCTGGAATCCATTCACTGAGAACCACAGAGGTGACAGATAATGTTTTTCAATTTTAAAAAATTTATTCATAAGCTGGGCAGGGTGGCACATCCCTACAATCCCAGGAACTCGGAAGTCTGAGGCAGGAGGATCACCTATTCAAAGCCAGCCTCAGCAAAAGCAAGGTGCTGCTCTTCTCTTCGCCTTTTTTCGGCCATTGTGGTGCGAGCACTGAATTTGGTTCCTCACCATATCTTCTCACAAGACTTTCAGGATTAAGCGATTTTTGGCCAAGACACAAAAGCAAAATCATTCCATTCCTCAGTGGATTTGAATGAAAACTGATAATAAAATCAGGTACAATTCCAAGAGGAGACACTGGAGGAGAACCAAGCTGGGTCTATAAGGAATGACATGAAATGGCACACACATTTATGCTTATCAAGGTTGTGATCATCTTGTCATGTTCACCTGAAAATGTCTGCATTATCTGGACAGTTGGGAAAATTTAAATGGGAATATGTGCTTTCTTCTATCACAGAGGGGCTGCAATACTGATTTTGGCTCGTTCACCAGTAAATATGTGATACATTTGAAAAAAAAAAAAGCAAGGTGCTAAGCAACTCAGTGAGACCCTGTCTCTAAATAAAATGTAAAATAGAGCTGGAGATGGCTCAGTGGTTGAGTGCCCCTGAGTTCAATCCCTGGTACTCCCTCCACCAAAAAAAATTCTTCATAGAAAGCCACAAATATCCTATACCATAAGAATAGGAGCGAGCAATCTCATCCTATAGGACAAGATGGTAATTGAAATATTTGGTGTTTGTGTTGGCCCTGGACCATCAAAATAAATTAGGAATACTATTATTTCATTTTAAAAGGGAGATGCAGAAAGACATTCGACTGAGGTAATTGTCCTATTGTTCAGGAGAGACACTGGAAAAGAAGCTGATTAGTTCACTAAAAAATAGAAATTTCTAGCTTGTTAAAAGGTATCTACTTCTGTCAAAAAACAATAACAGATCATTAAACTATAAAAACTTAAAATAATAAGGATGGTTACTGTCATTTGTGTTCTGGAAGATAGTTGTAGAGATTCTAGCCAATACAATAATGCAAGAAAAGAAAAAAGAGAACAAACTATTACAAATATTGGAACGCAATATTTATTAGGGAATCTACTGACATCAGTAGGTTGATAAAATATCTTTAGAACTAAAAGGCTTATAACAAGCAGCTATTCTCACCCCCATATCTCCTTTTTCCAGCAGCCTCCCTTCCCAGAGGTAATCACTTGAGTCACCTCTTGCTTTACTCACATTCATAGTTGTAAATAATATGTGAGCTGCTGTCTTCAATTGTACATGGTAACCAGTAACTTCCTGACACCTATTGTCTTGGCTCAAACTGCCATAATAAAATACCATAGACTGGGCTGGGATTGTGGCTCAGGAGTTGAGCGCTTGCCTCACATGTTTGAGGCACTGGGTTCGATCCTAAGCACCATATAAAAAAAGATATTGTGAAGTAACTCAGTGAGACCCTGTCTCTACATAAAACACAAAATAGGGTGGGGGATGTGGCTCAGTGGTCGAATACCCCTGAGTTCAATCCCCAGTACCAAAAAAAAAAAAAAAGAAAGAAAGAAAAAAGATATTGTGTTCATCTACAACTAAATATATATGTGTGTATGTGTATGTATATATATATATATAAATTTTTTTAATACCATAGACTGAGTGGCTTAAGCAACAGGAATATACTTCTCACAGTTCTGGAAACTGGAAGTCCAAGATCAAGGTATGGGGCTGGGATTGTAGCTCAGTGGTAGAGCGCTTGCCTTGCATGCATGAGGCACTGAGTTCAATCCTCAGCACCACATAAAAATCAATAAATAAAGATATTGTGTCCATCTACAACTAAAAAAAAATTAAAAAAAAAAAAAGATCAAGGTATCAGCAGGGCAGATTTTTTTGAGTCAGAGAGAGTTACCTTCTTTTAGTGTCCTCACAGGGCTTTTCCTTGATGCATGTGGTGGCAGACAGAGGTAGGGGGTGGGGTGAAGCAAACTCTAATGCCCTTTCTTCCAAGGCCGGTAAATCCCACCGTGAGTACACCACCCTCATGACCTGAGCCTAATTACCTCTTAAAGACCCACCTCCCAATACCATCACACTGAGAATTGAGGCTTTCACAAATGAATTTTGCCAGAGATATGCTTCAGTCTGTGGCATGTCTACCATTTTCCTTCTCCATGTTATCATTTAAGTCGATATTCAGTGTTTATTATCTTTATGCAAATATCAGATCTGAGTCTTGTAGTGAAAAATGATGTATGTGTTTGTGTGTGTGAGAGAGAGAGATTCTGAGGATTGAACCTGGGGATGCTCTACCATGGATATACCCAGCACCTCCGCCTTTTTAAAATATTTTTTAGGTGTCAATGGACCTTTATTTATTTATTTATTTTTTTATTTAGGCTTACATGTTAACAGTGTAAATGATTCATTGTGCATAGATAGAGGATAACATATCAATTCTCTAGTTGTGAGTTGTATAGAATCACAACATATATGCAGTCATACATAAAGTTAGGGCTATGATGTCCATCATATTCCACCACCCTTGCTGTCCCCATGCCCCCTCCTCCCTTACACCCCT
>CM053413.1:24695637-24902046 GCA_028644305.1 Xerus rutilus | reverse complement strand
TTTGTTCTTAGAAACTATACTGTTGTGACATAAGAAATTGTCTTATTCTTTTGGAACGATACATTGAAGTATTTAAGGAAAGGTTATATCATGTCTATATTTCAAATAAGGAAAATATATTTTAAAAGAAAATTAAACATGAAGATAACATGTCAACAATTAAGAGATCTAGGTAAATTCTTTGTTGTATTCTTACAATTTTTGGTGAAAAGTTAAAATATAAGATGTGGGAAATCTGACTTTTCAGGAGTACAAGTAGAAATTTAGGTATATCGTGGTCATACACTTTATGATTCCTTTATAAAAGTGCAGTATCAACAGCAAGAATGGTAATAATGTCTCTGTGCTGATTAATTCACAAATGAACTGTTCAGATGAGGGTGCTGAATTTTCAAGAGCACCTTGAAAAACAAAAGATATCTTTTTCACTTCCAAAAACATAACAACTCTTCTCGTTTCAGAAGTGTCAGATTTCTAACACAATGAGCATTTATTAAGGCCTCAAAATGTTTTTGGCACCATGCTGGGTGTTTTCCATATATTGCTTTATCCTCCCTTAAATATGCACCACTGCCTGCTGTCTTTCTTTGGTTTTATCCTGAGGTATAAATAATCATTGTTTTATACTGAGGTATATATAATAACATAGTGCCATTTTTTTTATTTGTTCAATTTTCTTTGTAGTTAATGGTCTCACATTTTTCTAGTAGCCTCTCAGTACAGTTTCCTGCAAGGTAAATGACATCAGATAACCAGAGTTCCAGTTTTTGACCTGGGATGAATTTCTCCTAGACACCTCCCCAGGCTGCCTTTCAGTGAGGTTGGGTTTCCTGTAGGCTTCTCTTCCCCTTTCTTGGTTTCCTGCCTCATTTGGTGGAGCAAGTTCTAGTAGCTTCAGCGGGTGAAGAAAGGGATGAGGCATAGTCATGATAATGGCAGCCTGTGACGTGGTCCTCCTCCAAGTCAGGACACCTCTTCTGTGTGGATTCCCCTTCATCTTGGCGATGACCTTCACCTCTCTCCTCTGTGGTTCTCCTATTGGCTTATTCGGTCTTTCCTTTTTAAAGCTTATGTCCTCATTTTGGTGTAGATTCCTGAGGGAAAAAAAATGTGTGAGAGGAGGAAAATTTTTCAGATGTTGCCTATCAAGGGGAAAAAATTCATTCTCTTCTTATTCTTCATTGATAATCTTCCAGATAATTTCTCGTTAGAAATTATTTTTTTTCTTCAGGAATTTGAAAGTGCTGGCCATTGTCTTCTAACTATTCACTTTTAGAAAGATTAAAAGCTATTCTTGCTTCTGATGCTGTGTAAGTAATCTGTTCTTTGATTGCTTAAAGAATTTTCTCTTTCTGCCTAATGTTCTGAAATTTCATGATGTACTTTGGTTTTGGGGGGGGGGGATTTGTGCTAGGTATTTGAGGAGTATAAGCTCTTTTCTTGTAGAAATTCGTACCTTTAATTCTAAGTTTTCTTGAGTTTTGTGGTTGGTTTCTTTCCCTCCATCTTCTCGGGTCTCTGTCCTAAAACTTAGATGTTTGCCCTCCTGAACCTGTCTTCTAACTTTCTGTATTTCACTTGGTGTTTGGAGTTTTTTGTTTTGTTTTGTTTTGTTTTTGTCTTTTTGCTGTGTTCCTAGAAGTTTTTCTCAATTTTACCATGTAACATTTCTACTGGGTTGTTCATTTCTGCTGTTCTAACTTTAATTCCAAAAACCATTTTTTATTGTTGAAGGACTATTTGTCCGTCTCGTAACCTCCTATTTCTGCCTCATTACGATACTATCTCTTCTCTCTAGGATGCTTAAGATTCTTTTCCTGGAATGTTTTCTTCTACCTCTTCCAAGTTGCTTTCTCTCAGTCTGTGTATTGGTCCCAGACTCCATCCTTGCCAACAGGCTTTGCTGTCTCCATAGATCTGAGAAGGCTTGGTTTTCTGCCCATGTTTTGAGAGTGAAAGCTGTTTGGATGCTCTGAGCATGTGGATGGAGCTTATCAACCTTGGAATTCATTGTGGATTGACCTAGCTGGGCTGTGTGTTGAGGAATCCTGGAAGTCAGGATCTTTAGCTTTTTTCTTCTACATTAGTAAAGACCTGGCTGCTAACAACCCAGGTAGAGGGAAAAGGTTTGGGATTGAAAGTGTGGGTGAGTCTTCACATTGAATTTAAACCTTTGTTTAGACCCTGAGGCTGAAACTTTCAACTGTGTCCCTCGATCCAGAGACTTGACTTTGTTTTCCCTTCTGTAGAATGGTTCTCCATCAGAAGTGATTTTTGCCTTCCATTTTGGCAATGTCTGGAAATGTATTTGATTGTCATCAAGTGGGAAGAAGTGGAGGGCTGGGGTTGTGGCTCAGTGGTAGAGCACTTGCCTAGCATGTGTGAGGTGCTGGGTTCAATTCTCAGCACCACCTATAAATACATGAATAAAATAAAGGTCCATTAACATCTAAAAAAATATTTAAAAAAAAAAACAGAGAGGAAAAGTAGAGATTTGCTGTATCCACTTAGTAAATAAGAGGACAGGAATACTGCTCCAAATATCCTCTAGTGCACACGACAGTCCCCTCCTCCAACAAGGAATTACTGCCCCATCATGTCAATAGTGCACAGAGTGAGAAATCCTGACCTAGAAAATAAACCTTTAAACTAACGAAGAGATGAAGAGTCATGCAGCAGCTTGGAGCAGGGCAGAAGGTAAAAAGCTAGCTGCTTTCAAACAGCCTCCCAACTCCTCCTCCACATCGCAGCTCCTCCCGACCCCAGCCTAGGCGCCCAGTCCCAGAGATACCAGATCTCTTCAGACTTTGCAGTGACGTTGGTTTTGTTCTTGACCTCCCTGCTAGCCAGCTTAGCATTTAGCCCTCTCAGAGCAGCCAAGTCTATTATCCCTTGTCAATATGTGTTTTTAGCTCCTTCAAATGTTTTTTGCTTCCTTTCCTATTCATCCATCCTCCTGATAATTTTAGAAGGGTTTGGGGAAGGAAGCTAAATTAGATTCTTCTGTTCAGTCTCATCTCTTGATCCAGAAGCCTAATATACATGAAATACATGCTTAAGCTACACTGGTTGACACAGGCACAGCAATGGCCATGGATGAGTGAGATGAAATAGAAATTCCGGAAGTCCAGAAGCTGAGCCCAGATAAATGGGAAGTTATCAACAAGTGATATTTAGTTTGATTTGCTAGGGAAAAAAAATTTAAAAGCCTTTCTCAACTTACATATAGAAGTCAGTTCAAGTTGCATTAAAAGTGTAAACATACATACAAAATTACAAAAGAAGATACAAGAGAATATTTTTATAATCTTGTGTTGAGGAAGACTTTCCTAAGTGGGTAGATATAGAAGAGTCAAGGTAACTAATGAACAATGTAAAACTTTAAAACTCTTATTGGAAAAAGACTCCATGACACTAAAAAAAAAAAAAAACGAAATGGGGAAAATATTTGCCACATATGTTGTTGGTTACTGTCCCTCATATGTGAAGATCTCTACCAATCAGAAAGAAATTTTTTTTAACCGATCAATTAAGGGAAGCTCTGTAAATGATCAGTAAACATTTGAAAAAATATTTAGCACAGATCAGGAAAACACAAAGCAGAAACAAGAACACTATGTATCAGTGGTTCGTAACAAGCTGTCCCTGGATCCTGACAGCAGTATCACTAGGAACTTGCTAGAAGTGCAGATTCTCAGATCCCACCCTAGATCTGAATCACAGACTCTAGAAGAAAGGCTGTGCAATCTGGGTAAACAAACCCTCCAAGGGATCCATGTTTGAGAACCGTTGCTGGTAGCCAGGAGGATGAAGGTACTACATTCTGTGTTGTCTGACTCGTTGCTCAGTGAATGAAACTGAGTGTGTGAATACTGACTGTACAATTCCATCTATATGAAGATGGAAAGTGAGCAAAGCTTATGCAGGAAGATAGAAATCAGGATCATTGTTAGCTTTGGAGGGGAGAAGCATTAACTCAAAACAGGTGCTGGCTATGGTCTGTTTCTTGATGGGGATGCTGGTTACACGAGTGTGTTCAGTTAGTGGAAATTCACCATGCTGTTCCCTTAGGATTTGTCACACTTCTCTCTACTGTATTTCAATACAGTAGTGAAAGGCAAAATATGAGCTCTCTTGCTCTCTATTTTTAAGTTAATTTTTTAATCATTCAAAGCATAAGAGTTAGCCAGGTGTGGTGGCCCACATCTGTAGCCCCAGCTACTAGGGAGACTGAGGCAGGAGGATCACTGGAGCTTACAAGTTCAAGACTAGCCTGGGCAACACAGTGAGATCCTATCTCAAAAACCAAACAAAAATATGGGAATATAGCCCAGTGAAAGTAGAAGGGGAAAAGCATGTATACACTAATGAGAAGATCTATGAGTGTAAGGTTTTTGGAGAGTGATTTGGCAGCATCCTTCAGCTTGATGAAATAGTCTAGAAATTCCACCTCTAGAACTGTATCCTGGAATTCATATATGCAAAGGGCATATTGTAAGAATGTGCCCTGGGCATTTTTATACAAACATAAAGAAGATAACCTAAATTTCCCTCCATAGGAGACTGATTACATGAATTTTGGAGAACTAAGCAACTACTAAAGTTGACCTAGCTCTGTACATAGTATATAGGATGTCCTCCATGGGATTGTTGACTGAAAGAAGCAAGTTATAGGCTCCTTGTGCAGAATGATGCATATTTATAAAGGGAGAGAGAAAAGGACACTCAGGTGGTGGTTGTGAACGCAAGAGAAAAGGCTGGTAAAATTGGTGATACTGATTTTTGCTTTTTAAATTTCTAACTTGTGGATATATTTACATGTTGATTTTTTACCTGCATTTATCACTTCTGAAAAAATTTTTAAAAGTCTTAGCTTTACCATTCCAAAATAGTCTGAGCCTTGCAAACTGCAAACCAGGCAAACATAAATGGTATTTGTGCAGTCTAAGCAAATAAAGATCTAGGATTTTTCTTTTTTTCTTAAATGTACGCACATATACATGTACACAAGAAATGAGTGACATTTTTGCAGAGTGATCTTCATCAGTACTGGTTATAGAGGGAGATGAAAAAATTGCCTCTAGATACATTTCACTTACCTAGGAAATTCACTGGGGTAGAACAATTCTTCTCTTGACAGGGACGTTCTTTTTACTATGTTTGCTGGTGAGGTCAGGGGCCAAGTATTCCTGCTCTTTGAGAGACAGCTCAGTTAACAATGTCGTCTGCATCTGTGACGGTCTGCATCTGAAAGTGACCGTTGCTAGCAAATTAGACAACTGCAGCTCTGGACAACAGGCTTCATTTGCTTATTAGTGAAAAATATTTTTGCATTCATAGCCAAGAGCTGTCAGGTGAACCTTCAACTTTTGCAATCCTGGAGAAGCACCATAAACACATTTGCAGTACTTCATTCACTGTTGTTTCCTGTGTGAATCATTAACAAAAGGCCCATCTGACCCTTTCAGTTTGAATCAGCAGGCCCCAAAATGTTGTTACAGATGCTGTTGTGCTGGATTACACCCATTCCCAATTTCACTGATCCAAGGGAATGTCAAACATAGGGATATAGATTACCTGTCAATTAGGATGAATTTGGGCTTGAAATCCCCATGAGTGTGAGGCTTAATGCTTTCTGGAATTACATCCATTTTGTACATCTTCACTTTTAATAAATTTTATTGTGCCCGATGTAAGCACAAAAACACATCTCTATTAATCACCTTTTCTTTGGGATCCATATCCAACATCAAGGAGACAAAAGAATGTTCATATTCAACTCTAAAGAGGAGAAACAGCTGGGCACGGTAGCGTACAACGCGCTTGGAGTCTGTCACCCGCTCCCCAGCATGGGTGTGCAGACTTTTCACAGACAGGTGTGCAACCGTTGGAAGCAACTATAGGATGTCCCTGGGAATCCTACCTGAGGCTTCATGACCCTCACTGAGTCTTGCTTCTTAAAGAAGGGACTAAATCTCCTCCCTGTAGCATCTAATTTTTTAAATCCCTGTTGTTAGGGTTTAGATGTGAGGTGTCCCCCAAAAGCTCACATGTGAGACAATGCAAGAAGATTTGGAGGAGAAATGATTGGTTATAGCTTTAACCTAATCAGCGAATTGTTCCCTGATGGGATTAACTGAGTGGTAACTGGAGGCAAGTGTCGTGTGGCTAGAGGAAGTAGTTCATTGGGGGTGTGGCTATGGGGTATATATTTTGTATCTGGCAAGTGGAGTCTCTCTCTCTCTGCTTCTTTTTTTTTTTTTTTTTTTTTTTTTGTTACTGGAGATTGAACTCAGGGGCACTCGACCACAGCCACATCCCCAGACCTATTTTGTGTTTTATGTAGACACACAGGGTCTCACTGAGTTATTTAGCGCCTCGCCGTTGCTGAGGCTGGCTTTGAACTCGCGATTCTCCTGTCTCAGCCTCCCTAAGTGCAGGGATTACAGGCGTGTGCCACCGTGCACGGCTTCTCTCTGTTTCTTGATCACCATGTGAGCCACTTCCCTCAGCCACACTCTTCCGTCATGATGTTCATCCTCACCTGGAACCCCTGGGAAATGGGGCCTGCTGTCTATGGATTGAGACCTCTGAAACCAAGAGCTCTTAAATAAACTTTTCCTCCCCTACATTTGTTTTGGTCAGGTCCTTCAGTCACAGCAGTGAAAAAGCTGACTAAAACCTCTGTCTGGAAGGTCTCCAGCCACCTTGAACTTGGTAGATTGAGAACTGAGCTCATCAACACCCCGCCCCCAACCTTTCCTTCTTTGTCATTCCAGCTGAACAAATGAAACCCTAATCCACTTCCTAAACCTTTCCAGAGACCTGGAACCAGTCATTCCACTTTATCCTCCCACACCACCATATCTAATCTGTGAAGCCCTGCCTACTCCTGAAATCTGTCATGAATTTACTCACTGTTCAATATTCACTCCCACCGCACTGGTCTTGAAGACATCCCCTTCTCCCACTTGGGTTCCTGTACCATCTCTGAACTCGTCACCTCAGACCCGCCCCTTACCCCTCCGCGTGTCCATTCTCCACAAGCAGCCAGTGTGATCTGATTTTTTAAAAAAATTAACCAGATCTCATCACTCTCTGCTTAAAACCCTCACCCTTAGGATAAAGTACAAAATCCTTAGGTCTCCTGGACCCATGTCATGTGACCCTTCCTAACCTCACCAACATTTTGCTCCTGTGTCCTAAACTAGTACACTTTCCTTCCAGGTTTGGAAGGCAGCCAAGCCCTCCCCACCCCCAGACCTTCGCTCATGCTGCACTCTGCAAAAACATTGCTTTCCCGCCTGTCTAGGAGCTTATCAGTCTTGAGGTTTTCCTCAGCATAGCCTTCTCTGACACTTCTTGTGCCTACCAATAAGGTGATGTCCCCCTAGTATGGAACCTGACCATTTTCCTGCATGGTGCTTTTCACAGTTGTAATTAGTTAGATGTTCCCATGCCTAGATTTTAAGCTGTTTACACGCAGGGTCTGTTCAATTCATATCCCACTTATTGTCAAGACCCGATGACAAGAAGCCTGACAATTGTAGATGCTCAAGTGATACACCAATGAGTAACATCTATCTTCCCAGCTTTGTGTGATTGACGTTACTTTAGTATTTGTTCTGCCCACTGCAAACAAAGCTAAAACAGAAGTGAAATACTTTGTCCCAAGTCATACAGCAAGCCAGCATTTATAGGCAGAGTCTACCCTGAACTCCTGATGGAGTCGCCTAGGGACTCTAACTTTTCCATGACTTAGGAATAAAGTCCTCTGGTCCTGGAAGGTGCTGTGATGCAAGTGCCTACCTTTCTCTGGTCTTCCTTTGCTCAGGACCCTAGATATCTCCAGTTTAGGTCAGTTTCTTGTTCCTTGATGCAGGCCTCTGGTACTCAGCAAGTGACGTTGATGTGGCTTTGGCTCTGGCCTTGGTCTGCAGTGGTGAAGAGCTGAATGGCTGTGGCTGGGACAGTGTGCAACTTGGGATAAGATGCCAAGTGTCATGTTTGCACTGGGCCCTTGGCTTGCTCTTCCTCTGCCAGTTCTCTCAGGCCCCCATCCTCCACCATTTGTGAAGAGGGCAGCTGTGGCAGTCAGAGAATGCATAGAGGCTCAGAGCTTGGGAGATCAGTCCCAGGACCACCTCTGAGTGGACCTTGCAGTCTTATTTCCTTAACAAGAACCAGCCTGAGAGCAAATTCCAACCATGGATGCTGTTTTGCCCTGAGTGGTGTTTCAAGACTCTTAATTAGTGCTAATATTTTAAAAACAAGAATATCATGGGCAAACTTGAGTTTCTATGTTCTCCTAGGGAAAAATGGGGGAAGATTTGTTGATATCAGCCCACTAAAATCAGATGGAGCTGCATAGAGAATGCCCCCTTAAAACAAGACATGGATTTGCTTATTTGCCATGGTCCCTGCCCTGCCTGCCATGTTCATTGATCTTACCCTCTTGGCATTTGTAGGCACAAGAGTTTGCAATCCCTATTTTTAAATCATGTGTATATATGTGTGAATGTTCAAGAAAGTTGTAATTGACAGTCTGTATAATTATCTTTTTCTCTGTCCCCTGTCCCTGTCCCCCCCACCCCTTTCTTTTCCACTGCTTCTACCACTTTACAGGTATTGGGTCTACTGGTATGGACACTTATCGCTGGAACCGAGTACTTCCGGGTCCCTGCGTTTGGTTGGGTCATGTTCGTAGCTGTATTTTACTGGGTCCTTACCGTCTTCTTCCTCATCATCTACATAACGATGACCTACACCAGGATTCCTCAGGTGCCCTGGACAACAGTGGTAAGGAAGCCAGCAGCGGTGTTCTTATCTAGTGCCCACTAGGTGGGATGGCTCAGAGTCCTCCTCTACTTGGGTTAAAAATGCCTCTCTGCCCTCAAAGAGTAGGCCAAGCCATAGAAAACCCAATACAGCACATAAGACCAGCATCATCTGATAGCTTCTCAAGTGTTTTCCTGAGAAGTATGAAACTAGGCACATTGGAAGATCCAGGAATTCATTTCACTAGCAAACCAATTCTCAGGAGACTGAATCAAGGAAAGCTGGGTTCTCTTATGTTGATGCTTGTTTCTTAGTTCCCTGTAGACAATGTCACCTGGAAGCAGGACATGTCAGGGCACCAACCTCTGCAGATCTTCCTTCCTTCAGCCCTTTCCTGAATATTTTGCACATCACTTCTCTTTGTGTGTGAAGAGTTTGGATGAAAAATGAAAACTATTGTAGAAAACAAGCAGGCATCTTCACACTTCAATCAAGGGTGATCAGAGTTTTGTCCTGGCTCCAGGAACCATGCTACAGGCAAGTTAAAGAAAGCTAAACACACAGGCTAAGGGGAAATAGAGAAGAAAATGTGCAGATAACAGTCCCTACACCACCTGTCATATTGGGGTATGCACAGGGTGACAGAGTTGCCACCTCAACTTGGAACTCTTTAGAGAGGAAGTGACATTTAGTTTTATCCTGAAGATTGAACACATGTCCTCAGTGGACTCACAGCGATAGAAGGTGAGGGAGCATAGGCCGTCTTCTTGGGAATGTGAAGTGGCCATATAATGTTTTTAAAACCACACATATGTATGTATGTATAAAACAGAGCTGTGAAGAACCTTTCAATGTGCCTAGTCTCACATTCAGGTATACTATTTTTTTGTTTGTTTTCAACCAACATGTCAGTAAAATATTCATTTCTGAAGAACTGCCTTCTGAACTAAATTTGAAACATTTCCCACTTGGGGACTCTGGACCAAAGTTAAGTTGGCAGGCTTTCAAACCACGCTGTGGCTTCTCAGGCGCACCTGGCTTTGTTCTTTCTGAGTTGCCTTCAGAACTAAGTTAAGCCCCGCAAGAAACTAGTCTCCTTTTATTTTATAAAATAGATCGACTGACTCTTGGCTGTTTTCCCACATCCAAAAGTGAAGATTCTCCATTAGAGTTTTTGAGAGCGTATTGCAGGTTCTGAAAATAATTCTAAGCAAAGTGCCCATGACCTTCTAGGGCAGCAAATGTGCCTCACTGGAATCAATGTCCTGTTTTCCCGGGTAAGTACAGGAAGGACAGACTCATTTGGAGGTTGCATTCATGGACAGCTAGCACCCTGAAGTAATAGTAACTATGGGAACCCATGGTGAGAGAATACTGAAAGTAAGGGGGGGCATTTAAGTAATGCTGTTTTAGAAAAAGATGAATCTTTTTTTTTTTTTGGCATTGGGGATTGAACCCAGAGGTGCTTTACCACTGAGCCACATTTCCAGCTTTTTAATATTTTATTTAGAGACAATGTCTCCCTGAGTTGCTCAGAGCCTCACTAAGTTGCTGAGGCTGGCTTTGAATTTGCTAGCCTCCTACCTCAGCCTCTCGAGCTGCTCAGATTACTGGCATATACCCAGCTGAAAGATGAGTTTTTGTTTTTGTTTTTTAATTTTTAATTGTAGGTCTATATATTTCATGTGTTTTGTCTGTTTGTTTTTTAATGTGGTGCTAAGGATTGAACCCAGTGTCTCACATATGCTAGGCAAGTGCTCTGCCACTGAGCTATAGCCCCAGTTCTGAAAGATGAGTCTTAAGGTCAGTCTTGAAGAAAATGACATGAACCTGGAAGAACAGGAACTTGGACAATGTGGCAGGGAACCAAAATGTTGGGCTATTTACTTCCCCTTTTGTACAAGTTTCAATTTCTAGTCATGTTGTTGAGATCAGAGATTGGCAAACTTTCTCTTTAAAGGACCAGACAGTAGATACTGTCATCTTGGGCTATCCTGTCTCTGTCACAACTAGTCAACTTTTCCTGCTGGGCAAAAAGCAGCCATCCACAATTTGTAATTGAATGAGCATGCTTGTGTTCTAGTACAACTTTATTTACAAAAATTCATGTTGGAGCTGAGCACAATGGCGCCCACCTGTAATCCCAGCACTTTGGGAGGCTGAGACAGGAGAATCACGAGTTCAAAGCCAGCTGCAGCAATGGTAAGGTGCTAAGCAACTCAGTGAGACCCTGTCTCTACATAAAACAAAATAGGGCTGGGCATGAGTACCCCTGAGCTAAATCCCTAGAATAAAAAAAAAAAAATTCATGTTGGACCAATAAGGGAGCCTAAAAATTTTAATGGAATAAACCTAGAAGGGAACCCAAAACTCTCATATTGGCTTATACCGTTAAAATTTTTAAATTTTGCCTTACATGGCAGTTTTTCAAAACTTAACTTTGACCCTGCAGACACTCCCTGATTTTAAGAGATTGATTTGCATTATCAGAATTTATCATCAGAAGCCATGCACCCCTCCGCCATTTTGTAGATACAGAAACCAAGGTTTGAAGTCTCATGACTACATGGATTCATATACACCGGGGATCCATGTCTCTTGATTTTCACCAAGAGGTTTTTTTTCTGATCTCCTGCTCCAGGTGCTCCTCTACCTTAGCAGTAGGTAAGAACTGCAATGAAAGGCCAAGGGACTGGGACATTTATTCACTGTGTAATTGTTTCATCATTTATCTCCTCAAGCAAAGCAGTCAGGCATTGGGTACTCATATGTGTGAGGGACCAGACAGAGAAAACTCAGCTTGATGCTAATTCTTGCCACTCCAGGCATAGTTTCTTAGCATCTTAACTTGAGAACATTCTTCATTTCACAAAGAAATAACCTGCAACTCTGCCCCCCAGGATGCCTAACTTGTTTATTTTCCTAAGAGAATCCATAAGTCTGGGGTTTTGTGTGAACACTTCCAATTATAACATCTTTACAGCCAATTGTTTAAAACTTCATTTTCTGCTGATGGAAGCTGCAGCTCAAACATGTCTGGCTTTCGGTTGGGGCTTTTGTTTGCTGTGCCAATTAAGAAATACCTTTGCAGCCTCTCAAAGCATCTGTGATTGGGTAAACGGTGCTAACTGAAGATCCAGAGAGAGGACTAGAAAAAAAGTTTCCATCTGCTAATAACTGAAGACTCAGGCGAAACTTCTGTGTGAGCTTCTGCCCAGCAGAATTTCTTACAGAGCAATCTGAGGGCCACAGGTGCTGACTCTCACTGTTGGGTCCCAGTACTGATGGGGAACACAGCAAGGGTCAGGCCAGGACTGTGGGCTGAAGCAGCCAATTGGCTCCTGGTGCTGGATGAGGCTCCTAGGATATTGGTGCTCAAACGTGGGCCCTGAGCCAGCTATACCCCCGGATACTTGTCAGAAATGTAAAATCTTAGGTCCTACTCTACTGATTGGCTCAGAAACTCTAAAGAGTATGAAAAATCTTTATTATGAAAATCATTTCAAATAATTGTTAGGCACCTAAAAGTGTAAGAAACCTGATCTAGAGATAATTGTAGGCCCCAAATCCCTGAATTGAAACCTTTAGGCCAAATGTAAGTTAAGATTTTTTTTTTCAGATTTTAGAATGATAATAAGGTAATTTGGTGTCTTTACTAAAATATGTAACATATGTGCCTGAGCCTGAGATGGCACTCTAATAAGACATGTTAATGTTTCTGCAAGAACACATGAATTTTCCTGCTATGAGGGATAATAAAGACCGCATCCCTCCCATGTCTGTTCTAGTCTGTTCTTGCTACCAGATGACTTTTGGATTTGCTCTTGATTTTCAGTATTTAGGGAATCTAAGATTGCAGAGCAGGGATTGGTAGTCCCCAAGAACTTGGCTGGAAGAGCACTCCTGGGACACTGGAAACACCAAAGTTTCATAATTCAGCTCCCCAGCTGGTAAGGCATGAGCTTTGCACTGGAATCCTATCTTAATAATAGTCCATTCCCTTAATGTGTCTGCAGAGGTACACAATCACCTATATCCTCTTTTGATATTCAGCAAGAGCGGCTAGTCTCCAGTAGTACCTCTAAGCTCCTGGACTACAGCTGTTCTAATATCAGTTACTCAAAGAGGCTTGGATATGTTTTATGACAAATCTGATTGGAGCTGAAAGTTCAAAGCAATAAAATTTTCCCTCCTCTTAGCACCAAGCACCAGGGACTCCATAAGTGTACTTCCCAAGGATTCATCCTCTGTTGCTTATTCCTTTGACCTCCCTGTAAGCCCTGTGAGCTCCAAAGGGAAAGGGGTGCTTGCGTTCTTTCACCAGGAAGAGCACCTGCCATTTCTTAAGTACCTACTATGTGCAGATGTTGTTCTGAGTCCTTTAATTTTTACATCATTTAATCCTCACAGTAACTCTACAGAGGTGGAATGTATTGTTTCCATTTTTCAAATGAAGAAATTGAGGCATTCAGAGGGGAGAGACTAGTCTTCTAATGGTGACCACAGTTGTCCACTCCAGAGTCTGCTTGGTTCCCATTGTACATTGGTATTAAAATTCTCTTGCCTTTGGAAGTGACAATTTCCATTGCGCCATCTTGAGTAGGAAGTGCCAGCCTAGATGTGTCTGGTTGATCTTTTTAGTATAGCAGCTGAAGAGTCTGTTTGTTATTGCAAAGCCTCCCAAAGACCCTTCAACAAATGGCAGTGCCAGTACTAAGCACATGATTCACAATCGAGGGCTGAGAGACATGAAATGGGCACCTTCCTGTTAGCTCTGTCTCCAGCCAGCCTACCTGAACCTGCAGAGGCAGGGTCCTGCTCTCACCTGGTAGGACCACATCATGATGGACTCCTGGAATCTTCCTGTCTCCCATTAACCAGTAGTGTTTTAGTCTGAAGGCCACAGTCAAGTTCTAAGTGACTGCCTCTATTTGGCCTCTAGTTGACACAGTCATTAAACAGGAATAAGGCCGGGCACCATGGCATATGCCTATAATCCCAGTAGCTTGGGAGGCTGAGACAGAAGGATCACGAGTTCAAAGCCAACCTCAGCAACATAGCAAGGCACTAAACCTCCCAAAGTGCTGGGATTACAGGTGTGTGCCACTGCATCTGGCTCCTGTGGCCTTTCTTGTTGTTCGCCACATTCTGTCTTCATCATTTCCCCCTTTGTTGTGTATTCAAAATACAGCTTTTCTTCATATTGCTGAGAATATGTCCTACATAGAAATTCCCAACAGACCTGATTCAGTAGGTCTGGACAGAGTCTGAGAATGAGCTTTTTAGAAGATGCTGCTGCCACTGGCCTGTGGTCCACACCCTGAGTAGCAAGGAGCTCCTCCAGCAGCTGCTTGTGGACAGGATAGAGATCAAGAGGGGACTTTCATATGGTGTCAGTCTGTACCGGTGTCAGTCTGTTCTTCTCAGCCTTTGCCTGGACCACATTTCTTCCATCAGACCTGAGTATCTCTTCCACTAATACTGGGTGATAGAGGCCAAAGATCTAGAAGGGAAAGTGATAGATGAGTAGGACATCCTACTGCTCTCAAAAGATGGACTCTGATGGAAAAGACAGAGGAGATGCACAAGGCTAATTAGAATATTAAGCAAAGTGATGTTTTATGAATACTAAAAAAATTGACAAAGTTCCAGGGGAGCAAGAGGAAGGACCGATTCTTCCCAGCTGCTCACTTGGACTTGAGTGTTGAGGGATGCCAGATGGGGAACCAGGTAGCTCTGTTTTCCAGATGGCCCAGTGCCTGATGCTGACCTAAAAATCTTGCCCTCTTTGCTATCTGAATAGATTCAGCACCAGAGGCAGGAGCTGCTCATTATCCCTCAGTATCCATTTTCTTCTTTAGTCATAGAATTTCCAGCTAGGCCCATTGACACCCAGCTAGTTTACGTTTCCCAGACACACTGGCAGTAGTTGGGCCTTAGGACTATTTGGCTATAAGGATAAAAGAGGAGGCCATACCCTTAAGGCAGAGCCATATGTCTGGGCTATATCCTTAAGGCAGGGCCCATTCCCCCATGTCCCCACTAGCTAGGATGCAACTGGGCCAGTGTTAACCTCCTGACCCATGTGCAAAGCAGAAAGACTTAAGAGATGGCTGATCGACGGGAAGGAAAGAAGCTGTGTTCCTGTCACCCCGAGGCTGCCAGGACAACTCTGGTTGCTTAAGCCTGTGATGTGAGAGAGGAATAAACTCTTAAGTTACTCATTTGGGTTCATATTCCCAACAGCCAAATCCATGTGCTAACTACACATCGTCAGGGCTTCTTCTCACTATCTTCAGACCTAAAATTTCTCTTAGTACTTAGAGAAGTTGCAAGTAGGCTTTCTCTAAGTGCCTTTGTGATAAAGGAGTTGAAGACAAGTTGGATGTAGTCAAGCTAACTAGAGGGTACTGTGCACAGCAGTGTAAAATAAACCAGTTTAGAGCTCAGTTCTGACCTTTTTAAAAAAAATCTTTATTTTGTTTATTTTTATGTGGTGCTGAGGATCGAACCCAGTGCCTCACGCATGCGAGGCAAGCGCTCTACCACTGAGCCACAATCCCAGCCCAATTCTGACCCTTTAAATCAGGAAGATTTTTGTTTTTGTTTTTTGGTTTTGGGAGGTTTTTTGTTTTGTTTTTTGGTATGTATCAAATTATAATACTGCCCTCAATAATGTGGAACTTTCTAAAAACAACAACAACAAAAAACCTATCCAGTCCTGGCTGGGCCATTGCACAGGGCTGAGTCCCCTTTTGTTGGAGCTGGTCACCTGAAGTCCTGGTTCTCACCCAGGAAGATTGAAAATTGAAAGACAGCCTCATCGACTAGTAAGACCCTATCTCCAAATAAGAGAATAAAAGGGCTAGGGGTGTAACTCAGTGGTAGAGCATCCCTGGATTTCCTGGTACTGGAAAAAAGAAAGAGTCATCCAGGAAAACCAGGGCTTCTTGGGGACACATATCCAAGGCAGATGAACATCAGGGACAGCCCAAACCCTGGGTTTGATCCTAACAAAGCCCTTGTTTTAGAGGCTCGTCACCTAACCTAGGGGTGTTCAACTCAGAATGCTGGGGCTCACACCTAGAAAATTCTATGTACCTTTTCTTCACTGAGAAGGAAAAGATTGCCTCCTCTCCTTTCCCCCTGCCCATTCCTCTCTCCTCTGAACCACAGAAGGGAAGGTGCTAGACCACAGGGGGCTGACTCCTTGAGATGCCTTCCTCTTCCTACCTGTATTGCTATTGGCTTCTCTTGATTTCACCACACCCTCACTGGTGTTCAGACAGGACCAAGCTTTGCACATTTCAGAGTATGAATTCCTAGAGTTTAAATATAACTCAAAACCAGTTACCTACTTGGATTTACATATCTCTGTTCTCTAAGAATAGAAAGAAAAAAAAAAGGTGAAGCCAAGGGCAAGATTAGTTCCCAAAGGTCTGTGATAATATCTACAATCTTCTTTTTACTTTGAAGAATTGGCTGTGTGGCTGGAGGAGCTCACTTAAATACCCAGCCTGGCTTAAAGCCAAGGGGTTAGAACATCAGCCAGAGGAAGGTCTCTCCCATCTCTGGCAGGGACGTGTGCTAAGGAGCCTCAGAGAGAGGCAGTTCTCACTATGTGGCTCCTGCCTCTCTCTGCCTGCCTTCCTCCCCCAGTGTGTCCACCATGCTGAAGTTTGCATGAGATGAGAACCAAGAACCAGTTGAGGAAGAGTAAGGGCTAATTTAGCAGCAGCATGGAGGCGCCTCGCAGGGTGGAGTGGCTCCTGGTGCATGAGCCCTTGTGAAACCCTCTCTTACAGCTGCTTCTCACAGCCTCCCCCTCCTCCTCCTCCTCCTCCTCCTCCTCCCCCAACTGTCCCCTTACCAATTCTACACTTCTGAGATTTTGCAATTCTGGCCAGTTCCGAGGTTCCTCTCACCCTGAACACTCTGCCCTTCTGCCTTTCCCCAGGGCCTGTGTTTTAATGGCAGTGCCTTCGTCCTATACCTCTCTGCCGCCATTGTGGATGCATCTTCTGTCTCCCCAGAGAGGGGAAGTCACAACTTCAACAGCTGGGCAGCCTCATCGGTGAGTGAGCCCTCCCATCTCCTCGCAGCCCTCCTTGTCTTCCTTCCCCCAAGGCCTGCTAAGGATCAGGGAGGAGGACAAAGTTATCTATAGGAAAAAGTGCCACTTATAACATTAACGAGTGGGCAATTGATTTGCTGGTTTGCAATCTGATGGCTGCAGGGCCGTGAGGTTGAAACCCTCTGCTTAAGCAAAAGTGAAATTGAGCAAGGTAAGTACCTGAGGGGGAAGAACTGTCTGGAATGATTCCATTGCCTACAGCTTACGTGGGAGAGGTTGCAGAGAATGAGCAGAATAGTGGAAATGTTTGTGCATTCAGAATGCCCAGAAAAACAGACGCCCACACAACTTCCATCCAGAGACTAGGACTGGGAAATGAGGGGAATATGAGAAACCTCCATTTTTTTGGTTTATGTACTTGCATACTGTTTTAAAATCATAATTGTATATTATTTTTCTAAAAAAAGAAGAAGAAGAAGAAGAAGAAGAAGAAGAAGAAGAAGGGCCTGGTGGCTCATGCCTGTAATCCTAATGGTTTAAAAGGCTGAGGCAGGAGGATTATGAGTTCAAAGCCAGCCTCAGCAACAGTGAGGCCCTAAGCAATTCAGTGAGACCCTGTCTCTAAATAAAATACAAAATAAGACTGAGGACATGGCTCAGTGGTTAAGTGCCCCTGGGTTCAACCCCCAGTACCAAAAAAAATAAAAATCACTTTTCAAAGATAGCATAAATGCACATAATGTTAAAAAAAAAATCTCCAGCTTTGGTAAGACTGAACTCTAGTTATACAGCAAGAACTGAGTGCAGCTGCCTGCTTAAGAAGGTCCTACATTTTCTTGCCCCCCATCTATGTTCATTGCTTATTCTGGCCCCCTCAATTCATTTCTGTGAGCTGACTCTGTGGCAATCCAAGGTTGAGTCCTGGTCAAAAATTGCCTGTACTGAATTCGAAGTGACAGACTTTTCATAGATGCACCACCATATTTGCTCCTAAGTGAACTCCCCAAGGTTATCTGAGCAGAACTATAGACTTTCCAGTATGTTTCAAAAAAGCTAAAAACAGCCTGGCCAGAAATTGCTTGAGAAGAAGGTAATTGAACCAATAAAGTAATTTTAGATGAGAAGCCTGGAGTCAGGGGAATGTTGTGAGTACGTGATTCATTCAATGGAGGTGAAATGATAACTTTTGCTAATTAGAATGTGCCCTAAACCTCCTTTCTATTATGTTTATTTTCTCCAGTTCTTTGCCTTCCTGGTTACCATCTGCTACGCTGGAAACACATATTTCAGTTTTACAGCATGGAGATCCAGGACCATGCAGTGATTTACCATTTTGATAATTAAAGGGGGAGGGGGGACTCAAACAGGAAGAATCTCACTGTAAAAACAACTGTAGGTATAATGTATATTTCCAGAGAATTGTATTTAACTAATGTTTTTATATACTTAGTCAAATTCACTGGTAGTGGTTTGTTACAATTAAACTGGATACTCATTTGAAAAGTGCTATAGCTTATAATAAACTCTTAAGTATCTTGTTGATGTCTTCACAGACCTTATTTTCTTAGACAATGTATAAATAAATTGCTAATATTAAGAATGTGTCAAATTTGTAAACTAACTTTTAAAATGCCAGATTCTTTTGTGATTAAATGTTGCAAAACTCCAGTTAAAGTGTCTGCTTGAAAAATATAATACTTCTTGAGGTGGAAGCCAGAGGTTGCAAAGTATTTGTCTTCATGGGGCATCCCAGGTAGAACCGTCAGGAGACCCTTGTCCACAGTCACTGGCCATGATGGCAGGAGAGATTCATCTTCTCAAATCTGAGTATCACAGAGCCCATGATTCTCACACCCTAACAGGTTGGCCCCAAAATCATCTATTGAGACCTGGCCTTGACGTTTGATAATGAATCAAACTAGGATGCTGTTTGATTCGTGCTAGGGTGCTGCTCAATGCAGAATTGATGGTGCCCCTCCCCCCTCTCTTTTTATTTATTATTATTTTAGTTATAGATGGACACAATACCTTTATTTTTATTTATTTACTTTTATGTGGTGCTGAGGATCGAACTCAGTGCTAGGCAAGCTTTCCTAATGCATATTAAAATAAGTATATAGCCAGGTACAGTGGCACACACCTAAAATCCCAGTGGCTCAGGAGGCAGGCGGATTGCAAGTTCAAAGCCAGCCTCAGCAACAGCAAGTCCTTGAGCAACTCAATGAGACCCTGTCTCTAAATAAAATATAAAATGGGCCTGGGGATGTGGCTCAGTGGTTGAGTGCCCCTGAGTTCAATCCCCAGAACCACCACCACCCTGCAAAAAAGTATACAATCATTAAAACATTAAATAGGATAAATGTTTTGCATATACCTTAAAACTGTCATGCTGGCCAGAGTGATATGTAGAAACTTGTGGGCCCAAAAGTCTCACTATCTCAAATCTTTATATATATATATATATTTTTAAATATGTTGATGGACCTTTATTTTATTCATTTATTTATATGTGGTGCTGAGAATTGAACCCAGTGCCTTACACATGCTAGGCAAGCACTCTACCACTGAGCCACAACTCCAGCCCCTCAATATGTCAAATCTTTAGCACAGATATATTGTAACATTATTAGTAGGTCTTAACAGATGGTGGGGAGAACTCTGATCAGAGTTGCACTTAGAAGTGTCTCGGCAGGATGGTTCTTGCTAGTACAGCAGGTATCTTTGGTGATTTTTCAATATGAGCTTTTGAAAACCAAACAAACCACAGAAACATGAGTAGAGTTGATGACATAAACAGAGCTGATGCCATGCACTCCTGTCAGTATGACTTCCCATGGTCTCTTCTCGGTATCTTACTCACTTAGCAGTGCTGTTTCTTTCTGTTGAGTCTTCTTCTTTTTTTTTTTTTTTCTTTTTGGTACTAGGGATTGAGCTCAGGGGCACTCGACCACTGAGCCACATCCCCAGCCTTATTTTGTGTTTTATGTAGAGACAGGGTCTTACTGAGTTGCTTAGCGCCTCGCTGTTGCTGAGGCTGGCTTTGAACTCGCGATTCTCCTGTCTCAGCCTCCCACAGTGCTGGGATTACAGGTGTGCGCCACCACCCAGCTCTCTGGGGTCTTCTTGGTGTGGGTCCTCCTGTTCAGCTGCTTCCCATTCCTTCTCAGAGCTCTGTCTGCCCCTAATTAAAAGAGTTAAGACTTCTTTAGTATCTAACAATAGCTACCCCAGTCCTTTAAAAGTCCCTGTGAAAAAGGTTCTTGGGTTGTAGATCAGACCCAAAGAGGTAGTGGGGAGGAGATTACACAAATGAGGTGCAGAAGTAGGTTAGAGATGTGGGGGGAGGGGGTTGGAAGGCACACAGGACTATTGAGCCAGCAGTGAGCCAGCCGTTGGAAGGTCAAGCTTTCTCAACACAGACCTGCAAGAAATTGTTGCCATGAACCTTTCAAAGCTGATTTCATGTCATCACCAGGACAGCCTACCACTTACAGATTTTGAAGAAAGGAAAAAAAAAGGCTGAAATAATTTTTCTATCTATCTCTCCCTCTCAGGCTCACAGAAGCATATGCAACTTCACATACCTGGTGGGGACTCTTTTAGGCACATAGTATTGCAATCAAGGCTCCAGACAAAGCAGGAAAACAGTAATCTACAGAGAGGTTTGTTCTTGGAAATAGTTAAAAAAAAAAAAAAAAGAGGCCTGCTTTTATGCACTGTGGGAGTGTACCTTATTTCTATAACCATGGTCATGTTTACAGGAGGTAACCTCTGGGGTGAAAAAGTGCCATAAACCACACTTTGAAACGGTCTCCAAAGAGATTACAATTTTAGGTCTCTCTTGAACTGGTAGCCCCCAAAAGATCTATTCAAAAGAGCAATGATCAGTTGGTGTCTGTGCAGGGCTACTTGCTGTCTTGTTTTTGTTGTGGTTTTTCAGGAGCAGGATTCCATGTTACCCTGAGAGTTCACCAAAGCAACAACAACAAAGTGTTTATTTTTAACGGAAAGGAAGATCTTATTTCCTCTTGTGGATGCTGAGACATCATGAATAATTTTTAGAAAACAAAATGATTCTCTCTCACTAGATAAAACTATAAGGTTTGAACTGGGTTAGCTTTATTTTTTTCTTTTAAGAAGGAGAAAAGGTCAGGCGCAGTGGTGCACACCTGTGATCCCAGCACTTTGGGAGGCTGAGAAAAGAGAATTGTGAGTTCAAAGCCAGCCTCAGCAAGGGCTAGGCACTAAGCAACTCAGTGAGACCCTGTCTCTACATAAAACAGAAAATAGGGCTGGGGATGTGGCTCAGTGGTTAAGTACTCCTGAGTTCAATCCCTGGTACCAAAAAAAAAAAGAAGTAGAAAAGGCCAAGCATGGTGATGCACACCTATCATTCCAGATACTGGGGATGGAGGGTAAGGTAGGAAAATCTGAAGTTCAAGGCCAACCTAGGCATCTTAGTAAGACTCTGTCTCAAGGGAAGGAGAAGCAGAAGAGAAAGGTGGAAGGAAGAGGAGGAAACAAACAAGTTAGAAAAAAAAAAAAAGGCCTTGTACATACAGCTAACATTAAGAATAGGTTTCTGGGCAGGCGCAGTGGCACACACTTCTAATCCCAGCAGTTTGGGAGGCTGAGGCAGGAGAATCACAAGTTCAAAGCCAGCCTCAGCAGCTTAGCAAAGCCCTAAGGAACTCAGTGCAACCCTCTAAACAAAATATTTTTAAAAGGGCTGGGGATGTGGCTCAGCGTTTAAGCCCCTCACCTAGGTTCAATCCCTGGTACAAAAAAAAAAAAGAAAAGAAAAGAATAGATTTCTGGGAGGTTGAAAAACATTATTACAGGGAGAGTACACAATGTCCTTAAACGCATCTCTACAATCATCTATGCTCAACATCTGCCTTCACCTCTCAGCCCTTCGTGTCCTTTTTGATGGAGCTGAGTGAGTTTTTAATTTGATGTATTTACCTCCTCATGGCAAATCAATAAAATGCTTTAGGCAATTAATCTCTCTCCATAGCTATTTGCACTTCATACTCCCAAAAGATAAATATTTAGACAATATTTGAAAACTACAAGAAAATCTAGAGACAAGAATGTTCAATACCAATAATTTATTTTCAGATTTTTAAATTGCTCCCTTCACAGGAAAATCCCTTCAGGGTATTAGCACACAAAAGATTTTGAATACATAACATCTCTGTGTAGAGCACAGACATTTAGAAATGCTGAATTAAGATGCAACCTCGGGTAGAACACCAATTTGAAGTTTATTTTTGTTCCCCAGACAATTATTGTCTTAATTGAAAAGATGTGTTTTAAAAGAAAAATGGGTTTTATTGAAATGTAATTGAAAAGATGGGTTTTCAAAGAAAATAATCCGGGCATATAATGCTAAACTATAAACACACACACACACACACACACACGTACTCAGAACGATGGAACTTACTTGGCCTTATATAAATGTCCTCCTGATAGCATGCTGTTACTAAACGTTGATTTGTAAGCAGATAGGCGTAAAAGAAGGTAAGGTAACTAGCAGTGCTGATGACTTAGGATAATAGGGAAGATTATAACGCATATTGTTATAAATTGGAGATTATATAAAATTAGGTATTTGGTATAAATAAAAGAAGACAGAGTTTAGGAGAAAGTGCTTGGCCTCATAGGGATGATGTCTTCAGGAACATGAGGAAGCTTGTTTTTGGAAGATATATTTTGAAGCCGGGCGCGGTGGCACACGCCTGTAATCCCAGCACTTAGGGAGGCTGAGACAGGAGAATCACCAGTTCAAAGCCAGCCTCAGCAACGGCGAGGCACTAAGCAACTCAGTGAGACCCTGGCTCTACATAAAACACAAAATAGGGCTGAGGATGTGGCTCAGTGGTCGAGTGCCCCTGAGTTCAATCTCCAGTACCAAAAAAAAAAAGATATATTTTGAGAAAACTTTCCTGTCAGTGACAAATTTCTTTTTTTGCTAAAATATTCAGAAAAACTAAAATAATCCAGAACATAAAAGACCTTGTAGCCCCCTCCTCCCCCTAATATCTTTTCTCCCTCATCTTGTTGTTTACTGACCCTAGTCTTCATTTCATGTCTGCTCTACTTACTTTCCCAGATACTTGGGGGAGGCTGACTCCACTGACTAGGAATGGAGCAGGGGCTCCATCTAACCTAATCAGCATAATTCTCTCCTCCCTCCCCCGCCCCCCCCCCCGCACTGTGATTGATTCACAGATAAGCATGTAACCCAGGGCTTGCTTAGGAGTTCTGGAAGCATGCTTACTCTGTACATGAGATACCTAATGTATATTGAAGCTTCTCTGTATATGCCAGGCACTGTGTCAAGGGCTTCTATCTTATGTCTCATTTACTCTCAGAACAAGCCTACAAAGTAAGTATTAGATTATCCCCATCTGACAGATGAGAAAGCTGAGGTACAAAGAGATTAAGAAATTTGATAAAAGTCATCCACCTAGCAAATGTGGAGAGTGAGTATATCATTGTAGTCATTAATGTGAGGATTATATTAAATAATGTATTTAAAGCACTTGGCATACAGTAGGTGCTCAATAAATGTTTTATTATCCTATACATTTTTTAATTTTTTTTTTAGTTGTCAGTGGACTTTATGTATTTATATGTGGTGCTGAGAATCAAACCCAGTGCCTCACACATGCTAGGCAAGGGCTCTACCACTGAGCCACACAACCCCAGCCCTATTATCCTATATTTTAATTGTTATTCTTATTGACAAATAATTATATATATTTGGGGAGTACAGTGATGCTTTGATATATGTATAGATGGTGGAATGATTAAGTACTTCTTACTTTTCTAATGCAACTCCTTGAAGTGGCAGTCCTCCCCTTGGAAGGCAACTAAGGAAATGTGTATCCTGGAAGTTATTTGCAAATATTTTGAACCTGGAGGGGGAGCCAGTCATAAAAGAGAAGCAAAGAGGTGGAAAGAAACCATCAGTGATAACATTGGTGAGCCACTGAATCATTTCAGCCCTGAAAGCTTCCAAACTCTGACTTTGCAATTATGTGAACAATTCTACTCAAACTATTGTCCATTTCTTGGAACAGCATGCATCCTAAACAGAACACAGGACATCCTGGGGACATAGTAAGCCACCATAGAGGCCTGACAGTAATGATGGGATGTCAACTTTAGATAAAGGAAATTTTGAAGCTGGGTGTGGTCGTGCATGCCTGGAATCCCAGCAACTCTGGAGGCTGAGGCAGGAGGATCAGCTTGAGGCCAGCCCTAGCAACTTAGGGAGGCCCTAAGCAATTTAATGAGACCCTTTCTCTAAATAAAAACTAAAAAGGACTGGGGATGCGGCTCAGTGGTAAAGCACCCCTCAGTTCAATCCTCAGTACCAAAAAATAAGAATGTGAAGAGGAAGGAGGAGGAGGAGGAAGAAATTTTGAGAAGCTATTTGAGAGCATGCCTCAAGCCTTCCTGGGGGAGTAAAGAGGGCAATAGCATCGACAGATTCTAGGAAGAGAAAGAGCAAGGAGGAGGGGTGCTCAAAAGAGAACCTCATGACCTATTTTTGATCATTGCAGCAGAAAAGCTGAGTGTGAAGGAGTGACATTTACAATCTGAACTCCAAACATTTTAACTGGTACTGAGAACTCCACCTATTATGTCTCAAAGGCCAATAGTCTCTTGAGAAGTGGTTTACATCTCTGTAAGTAAGTTGGCCAGTAAATGCCAAAGAACATCGACTCTACAAGAATGAGGACTAGGCCCAGACTCCTGGCAAACAGGAAAAAGAATTTAGAGATCAAAGGTGGCCCTCTTTTTTTTTTTTTTAATTAAAAACGGCAATAAACTGCCACTTCACATCTTCTAGAATGGCTAAAATTTTAAAATCCTGACAAGACCAAGTGTTGAGGTTGTGGAGCATCTAAAACTCTTATACATTACGAGTGGGAGGGTAAATTGGTATAATTATGTACAAAGGTAAACATACACTTATAATATGAGCCAGCAATTTCATTCCTAGGTCTTTACCCATGAGAAACATGTCCACAGAAAAACTTGTACAGGAATATATGTAGTAGCTGTACACATGATCTACCCAATCTGGAAACAATTCAAATGTTTATCAAATGTCTATCAATGATAGATCAATAAACAAATGATGGTATGCTGTAATCATGTGATGGGATAAACTACTGATACACGGTGACAGTGTGAACATAAATCATTGAAATATTACACTAAATGAAAGAAGCCAGACCAAAAACCTAAGGTTAGATTTTATCTGTATAAAGTTCAATCAAAAAAAAAAACCAGAACAAGTCTGTAATGACAGGTAGCAGATTGATAGTTGTCTGGGGCTGAAGATAAAATGGACAGAAAGGGGCACAGGAAATGTTCTGAGGAGAGAGATGTTCTACATCTTGATTGCAATGGAGATTGCATAGGTGTACATGTTTGACACATTTCACAAACTGTTCACTTAAAATGGTATGTTTTTAATGTAAGCTGTACCTTGATAAAGCTGGGGGTATTTTGTTTGTTTGTGTTTTGTTTTTTTGGTACTGGGAATTGAATCCAGGGGTCCTTTATCACTGAGCTACATCCCTTGCCTTTTCTATTTTTTTATTTTGAGACAGTCTTGCTAAATTGTTGAGGTTGGCTTTGAACTTGCAATTCTTCTGCCTCAGACTCCTGGGTTACTGGGACAATGCCAGCTAATAAGGTCAATTTTAAAAGAAAGCGGGATATTTTTAAACGTCTGTTATCACCTTATCCCTTCTTCTGTCAGATCATTTCCTATCATCTATCTCTCATCTGACTGGTGATCTTTTGGAGAGTTGGAATGATGAATTTTTATCTCCTTCTTCCCTTTGGAGGTCAGCACAGTGCCTGGAATATAATTTGTGCTCAATAAACATCTCCTGAAGTCAAGACACTCAGAGGTTAATGAGGAGTTCCAGAACACCTTGAAAGATTATCAAATTAGATGAGGCAAACTCGTAGAGGGGATTAGATCTGGGGCCATGGGGGATTCTGTGCATCCCAGGGAACGCAGCTATGAACAGGTCAGCAGACACCTGCAAGTGAACAGCTGAAACTGTGGAGGTATTTAGGGTGCTCCAAATTAGATTGTTAGAAAAGTGATTAATAAATGAGAGCAACCAAATGGTTAATGAGTTGAGTATCCTAACCAACACACAACTTAGCTGATGGGTTTCTAGAACATGTAAATGACTATTCACTTATGAGCCTTAGGGCATGATAGCTTCTAGACATTTAATGATACATTGTTAGACTGGACTGTATGAAATTGCCACTGTTAGCTTCCTTGACATGCAAAATTGGCAAGTTCATATGATTCAGCCTACAACTTTTTACTTGACAAATTGCTTTCATATATAATTATGAATCGACCCTCAAAAAAGTCTTCCTTTGGGACTGAGTGTAGCTTAGTTGTAGTGTGCTTCTCCAGCAAGTACAAAGTCTTGGGTTTGATCTCTAACCTTGCAGGAGGGAAAAAGTCTTCTCCTTAGGCAGGTTCCACAGCTCTATTTATCTGATAAGGACAACTGATGCTCCACAAGTGATTGGTGACTTGCTTAAGGTTTCATGAAAAGTAAGTAGAACAGCGTGAGCTGAATGAGATTTTCTCACTTAGGGCCCTACCTTCTCCAGCCTAGTCTACTGAAAACATCTGGACTGTGAGGGAAGGAATCAGGTGTAAACTCTGTAGGGTGTGAGGACACCATGGTACATTTCCAGAAATCTACTTGGCAGTATATACAAAGAATCTTTAAAATGTTCCCTTGGACTTAAGAATGCCTCTCTTAGGAGTATAAGATTCATGCACAAAGATGTTAATCCTGGTCTTATAGGAAAGAAAAAAGCTAGAGTCAGCCTAAACACTGCACAGTAGGAGAATGCTTAGTTAAGTCCAGTAAATGAGGCTTTAGACATTAATGGACTCCAACTGATTTCCCCCCCTACATTTATTCAGAAACGGAGTCATAACCAACAAAGATGAATTTCCTTTGTATTTCTTGCAGAGAAGTTTCTCAAGCTGTGCTGAACTGGGGCTGCTGGATTGCTTATTTAAATCAAAGATCAGTTGTTAAAGTGCTATCTTTCTCAAAATACATAATGGAGGAAAAAAATGTACACACAAAAAAATCAATGCCATTTATGAGGAACTTTTATAGGAAATGTTTTTGGTGTAATGGAGTTTACAAAAAGGCAGAGCAAACCAAGTAGTAAAGAGTAGAATTGTCGGGCAATTTTGATTTTCTTTGTTTTTTCTCTGAATTCCACTCCCCCCGCCAGCATTTTCTCCAATGAGCATAAAATACATTCACAATCAGAAAATAAATACTTTTTAAGTAAAAGACAAAGGAAAGTAGTAGTTTTTCATCAGGCAACTCTTAGTGGAAAAATTGACATCTTCAGGCTCCCTTATAACGGTGGACAAGTGACGAGAGACATTGCTGGCAAACCATGTGGAGGACAGAACCCACTCATTGCCTTGGTCTCTTTGGAAGGAAAGGTAGTCTTTGGCCACCATTTATCTTTTTTTTTTTTAATTTTTTAGTTGTCAATAGACCTTTCTTTTATTGATTTATATGTGGTGCTGAGAATTGAACCCAGTGCCTCGCGCATGCTAGGCAAGCGCTCTACCACTGAGCCACACCGCAGCCCCGGCCACCATTTATCTTATTTATGCAAGGTTGCATGGGCAAAGTAGGAGATGGAGCTACGAATGAAGGGAGTGTGAGCTTCTCCTCTTTGAAAGGTTGTATTCTGTTAAAAAATATCTGATCATCTGCAAAGCATTCATTTACAAATTTTGACTTAAAGAAAAGATTAGTAGGCTAGGATTGTGGCTCAGTGGCAGAGCGCTTGCCTAGCATGTGTGAGGCACTGGGTTTGATTCTCAACACCATATATAAATATATAAAATAAAGGCCCATTGACAACTAAAAAATTTTTTTAAAAAATTTACACCTGTCTACTTTATATGTAATGCAGAGGACTGTGAGAATTTACATCTGTACACCTCACCTACACAGAGAGAAGTTCTTGCATTCACACTCTTCTGCTTTACATAATTCTAGAACATTCTTCCATCATATTTAGAGCATATTTGGTTCTACAAATGACTGAAGCTGACATTATGACTGAAAATCTTTGTTACAAAAAAGAAAGGCAATAGTCTTCCCTGGTTTGCTGGCATTGGACTTGATTTCACTTTTTGAAAATAAGGGGTCATAGTCATTATGAACTGTGCTATAATCCAGCAAAGTCCCACCCAAATGACCTTGTTCTTAATTCTGCACCTGCTTTTTATATATTTGCAAGCATTTTCCTCACTATACAGACTGATAACATAGACTCTTATATGATAGTATATCTCCCATCTATAGCAGCCTAATCCCTTTGAATTAACTGTTTTTAGTTTTCAGTACTCTTTTTTTTTTTTTTTTGGTACTGGAGATGGAACTCAGGGGCACTCGACCACTGAGCCACATCCCCAGCCCTATTTTGTGTTTTATGTAGAGACAGGGTCTCACTGAGTTGCTTAGCGCCTTGCCTTTTTGCTGAGGCTGGCTTTGAACTCGCGATTCTCCTGTCTCAGCCTCCCTAAGTACTGGGATTACAGGCTTGCGCCGCTGCGCCCGGCTTTCAGTACTCTTGTGGGAACTGTGTGTAAAAGAGAATAGAGTTTGAAAAACAACCTCTCCTACAAGCTAAGTGCATGATATTCAATGCTTGAGCACTTAAAACTTGGTCTTAGTTAAAATTTTAAATTTAGAGAGACAATATTTGCAAAGCTACATGCCTAATAATGGGTTAGTAACCAAAATATATAAGAAATTCAACTCAACAGCAAGAAAACATAACCAAATAACCCAATTGAAAAATGGGCAAAGGACTTGAACCGACATTTCTCAAAAGAAGACATACAAATGACCAAGAGGTAAATTAAAAAACTATCAGCTAATTATTCACTAATTATTATGGAAATACAAATTAAAAGCACAATAATTACACCTGTTAGGCTATTATCAAAAAGATGAAAGACAAGCCCAGCGCAGTGCTACATGCCTGTAATCCCAGCACTTTGGGAGGCTGAGACAGAAGAATCGCAAATTCAAAGCCAGTCTCAGCAATGGCAAGGTGCTAAGCAACTCAGTGAGACCCTGTCTCTACATAAAACACAAAATAGGGCTGGAGATGTGGCTCAGTGGTCAAGTACCCCTGAGTTCAATCCCTGGTACCAAAAAAAAAAAGATGAAAGACAAGTATTGTTGAGTATGTGGAGAAAAGGATACACTGTTAGTGGAAATGTAAATGAGTACAGCCATTATGAAAAACAGTATGGAAATTTCCTCAAAAATTAAAAATAGAACTACCATGTGATTCAGCAATCTCACTTCTGGTTATATAGCCACAGGAAATGAAGTCAGTGTGTCAAAGAGACCTCAGTACCCCCATGTTTACTGCAGCATTGTTCACCGTAGCTAAGAAGTGGAAGCGACTCAAATGTCCGTCAACTGATAATTGGGTTGAAAAAATGTGGATATATACAATGGAATACTGAATACTGTTCAGCCTTTAAAAAGAAGGAAATCCTATCTTTTTCTACAGTATGGATGAACCTAGAGAACATTATGCTATGTGAAGACAGACACAGGAAGACAAATACTGCATGATCTCACTCATGTGGAGTATAAAGTCTAACTCACAGAAGCAGAGGGTACAATGGTGGAAAGTTACTGGTGGCGGTGAGGATGGCAAAGAGAAGTGTCGGTCAAAGGGTAAAAATTTCAGTTAGATGGGGGGACTTTAAACCTTGGTTTAGAATCTTTTATTTTTCTTGTTTGTTTCACTTTTTTAAACAAATTATTTTTAGTTGTTGATAGACCTTTATTTTTTATTTATTTTTTTATATGTGGTGCTGAGAATTGAACCCAGTGCCTCACACATGCTAGGCAAGCGCTCCACCACTGCGCCACAACCCCAGCCCGTTGTTTGTTTCATTTTGGCTGGTTATTTTGTTTTATTTTATTTATTTTGGGGGGGGAACTGGAGATTGAACTCAGGGGCACTCGACCACTGAGCCACATCCCCAGCCCTATTTTGTGTTTTATAGAGAGACAGGGTCTCACTGAGTTGCTTAGTGCCTCGCCGTTGCTGAGGCTGGCTTTGAACTCGTGATCCTCCTGTCTCAGCCTCCCAAAGTGCTGAGATTACAGGCATGCGCCACCACGCCCAGCTTCAACTCTTCTTATAAGGACACCTGTGCTATTGGATCAGGTCCATCTTCACAACTCCATTTTAACTTAATTACGTATTTAAAGACCTTGTCTCCAAATATATTCACAATGTGAATTCAGACCAAAACAAATAGCAAGAGCTTCTTGTCTCCAGAGTCACATATTGCCCCCCCCCCCCCACACACACACACACACTTCTTTCTCTGCTGGTAACTCTGCAGAAGAAATAGCAATCCTGGTGGAAAGTGTTGGCACACACGGCTGTGGAGCCTCACACGCATACCATGCTTCTTCATTTTCACACATCTATCTGCTTGAACATTTCACAAATGGAAACTGAAGTCCAAATAGCCTCCCTTCCAGGCAGACCAGCTGACAGAGTCCCGCCTGCTTTTTCCAAAGGGCCACTAAGCAGAAGCAGGCTCTGTAAGCAGAACCTTCCACTGCTTAAGGAATTAGAGAGTCCTCCCCTTGACCCCTTTTCTACACAGCCCAAAACATGAGCTAGGAACCCATCTTCAAGTTACACCCAAGAGCATTCACAAAGCAGATTGTCCACAGGGAGCCTGCGGACTACCTGGGGAGACATGGCAAACACAGGAAATAATCAGAAAATGAAAGAAAAGTATCAAAGGCTTCACTGCCTGAATCAAAAGTCAACTTGCCCTCACTGGCCAGAGTCAAACTTTCCTCCTTGCCAGCTGTGCTGAAGCAGACAAACAGCTGGTGCCAATCTGCAAGATAGCATTCTACCCTATGGCAATTTTTCCAGAGGTCCATGGAGGGGAAGGGAAGAGATTCAGGGACCTCCGGTGTGTGCAAAGCCAGAAACCTCTCGAAGGTAGGAACTAAGCAGAGGAACCCAAGCAGGAAGCAAGTGTTAGCCATTTCCCCTGTCCCTCCAGTTGAGCACAGATCTGACACTTCATCCATGCTGTTTGCATTACACTCTTTTCTCAAATCTCCAAATCTATTTCCTCTAATATTTGCCCCATTTTCCAGCAAAGGATTAATCTGTATGTGTGCACACACAAACATGCACACACACACACCACGCACCCACACGCACAGACATAATGTAGACTGAGTATTCCTGTTTAGAGTTAGTTTAATAAAACAGTGAAGACCACCTTACTATTTACTAATACTCATAATCATTCTTGGGTTATTTGGTCAGTAACTATAAATAAATGGCAAATGATTCTTCCACTATCAAATTTGAACATGATAAAACTGGATTATTATATACCAGGCACTGTGGTTGGTGATGAGGATGTCGGAATGAAGATCAAGAGCTAGAACACTTGAAATCCTTCTGGCATGCTCTGTGATGAGAACTCCCTGCCTTACTGTATTGAATCCTCACAGGAGGTATGGCAGATTGTATTTTCAAAAGATGGTCATAGTTATCACCATGTACCTTCCTAATTGGTGGAGTTTATTTCAGCACCCCCTTGAATGTGGGCAGAGCCTGTGGAGGCTCTGAGTAGAACACAGAGGGAGTAGTGATGGTCCCGTTCCAGGGATAGCCCCTAACTGTCTACAGGTCTCTCTTCCTGCTTCTTGGAATGGTGCCTCTGCCAGTGCTCCCTCTTAGAACTCATCTCCCTCAGGCTCATCTCCCTCTGTCATGCTCTGAGAAATCCAAGCCACATGGCGAGGCCTCAAGTAGGCACCCCAGTTGAAGACCTAGCTGAGCTCCCAGCCAATCGCCAGCATCAACTGCCAGCCATGTGAGAAAGCCATCTTGGATATACAACCCAGGGGAACTTTGGACGACTCTAGCCCCAGCTGCCATCTGACGACAACAGTGTCAAAGACCCCAGATGAGAACCACCCAGCTGAGCCCAGTCAAATCACAAAGCCATGAACAAGAATAATAAAGTATTTTAAGTCACTAACCTTTGTGGTGGTTTGATATGCAGAAGAGATTTGGTTTAGGAAGTATAGATATGAGTTTTCACGCCCATTTGACAGATGGGAACTGAGTCCCAAAGTGGGTTAAAAATTTCCCACCTTCGAAGAGCTCGTAGGTGGCAAAATCAGCACATAAACTCAAGCAAGCACAGCGCTGCACAGTTTGCAGACGTGATTTCTTCCCTGTGTGAACTCCCAGTCTGGGAAGAGAGATAGCCAAGGCTAAAGTGTGGGAGGCCGCATGCTTCCAGTGCGGGTGCAGGGTGGGTGCACATACAAGAGTGAGGGGACCACGTTTGCCATGTTGGCTTGCCACCTCTCCAGGCTCATCTAGCACCTGCCCCTCCTTTGAACACCCTACTGAATGGACTTCCTGCCCTCTAAGTCATGCCTCTGAGTAATTGCCTAAAACTCTCTTCTCCACCCACCTAGGGCTGATTAATAGTTTTTTATCCTTCAGTGTGTAGTTAAGATGGCTGCTCCTCCAGAAAGTCTTCTCTGACTTCCCTTACAAAGTGAGGTGTCCCCTCTGAGTCCCCATAGCACCTCACTTTAACTCTACTTTTAGCTTTCACCATACTGTATTAAAATTGCCGTTTTTGAACTGGGTGAGGCAGCTCAATCCCCCTGTAATCCCAGGGGCTCAGGAGGTTGAGACAGGAGGATCACGAATTCAAAGCCAGCTTCAGTAAAAAGCAAGGTGCCAAGCAACTCAGTGACAGCCTGTCTCTAATAGGGCTGGGGATGTGGCTCAGTAGTTGAATGTCCCTGATCAATTCCTGGTACTCCTCTACCCCAAAATAAAAAAATAAAATAAAATGAAAATTGCCATTTTATAGTCTGGTCCCTTCATGTCAGAAAGCTCTAGGGGAAAAGAACATGTAGCTCTCATGCCTAACATAAAGGCTGGCACTTTCTAGATGCTCAGTAAATATTGGCTTAATACGTGGCACGGAGGATTGCTCATTGCTCAAAGAAGTATTCGCAAAGGCAATAACATTTCAAGGGACTTGGTTAGACTGCCAGGAACTTGCTAGGTCAGTGGTTTTCAACCAGGTTCATGAAGGCATCAAAACTATTCATGAAGCTTTTTTTATCATAATAGACACATCATCATCATCACCATCACAAGGACCAGCAAGGGTTCTTAGCATTTGACATATTTTAATTCTTTTGGTCCTCTCAGCTTCCACTACCTGTATAAAACCCCGATCCTAAAACTGCCATCCACAATCCTGCAATATCTGCCACAGGCCTACCTCTCCAGTCAAGCCCTTGTCCCTTTTCCACTTGTCCCTACACTCTAACCACTTCAAACCACTGGTAATTCCTGGGGTCCATATTACTCTTTCATACTTCCTTGGGGTGGGCCATCCCCTCTTGCCCACCCAGTGTTTGTTTTTCATTGTTTTTGAAGTACTGAGAATTGAACTCAGAACCTCATGCTTGCTAGGCAAGTGCATTGAGCTACATCCCTGCCCCCCCACCTCCCCCCAACCGTAAGTTTTAATCATTCTTCAAGACCCAGTTCAAACACCACTTCCTCTATGGAACTTCCTCCTGGTTCAGAGCAAGCTGGTTACTCCCCTCTGGACCATCCCTGGAACTCTGCATTAATCCCATAGATATATACTGAATACTATTTGGGGCCAGGCATTCTGCTAAATACTTCTAGTCCACACCTGGACTCCACTCCATGGAGATAACAACCACAGCTACCTGCTACCTAACTCCATTTCCCTGTATTACCAAAAGTACAAACTCCCCAGGGAAGGAATTCTCTTTCAGGAATTATTTGGTCTGAAGAGTGCATAAGTGAATCCCCTTCTCCTGCCTTCCAGACACTGGAGAAGTGAAATTTCCCCCAGATGCTTCCTCAATTTCTTGTATTGCCTAAATCCAGAAAGTCTTTTATTTCTTTATTAGACAAGAGACAGAAGTCTTGATCAGGCCTGATCTGAGTACCTGGATCAAACCATGCCTGAAATAGGAATTCTCCTCTGCATACACAGTCCACAAAGCCAATGAATTCTTTTTGCTCAAGTTTAGTTTCTGTTACTGCAACTGTGAGAAATACAGAGACAACTCTTGTTTTATTATTTTATTTCTTATATCTGATCCAGATATATCATCTTACTCATGTTGGTGTAAAAATTGCAGTCACTGACTTTCCACCTGAAGTCTTTGAACTGTTGCTAAGCACCTGAAACCCTCAGAGTAGAGAAAAGGAGACATGGAAATTCCTGAATTCTCAACAGCTACTCAGATACTCTCCATCTGGCTCCCTCTTATAGTGAGACATGTTTAGAAAGCTATGAAGTCCTTTGCCCAAGTCCTTGCTCCCCCAAGTGGCAGTCATTAACACCCAGCAGGCAGTGTACCATGCAGACAGTGTACTTGACAAGATCTGATCTCTGCAGCCTTTTCTTGTACATCAGGCCAGCGAATGTCCCTTGCATTGCAAGTATCTTTCTCAAGCTCTTAAGTGATCATGATAAAATGAGTAGCACCGTGGCCAGCATTGGTGATTGTTTCCAATCAGGGTTGGGTGGCACAATGGTCAGCACCAGACAGAGAAACCCAGTAACTTCTCAGCAAGGTCTCTTGGGTGGTAATGGCTCTCAACCTCGAGCATGCAGCATGGGGATGAAAAGCCGGAGGACTTATCCAAACGCAGACTGCTGAGCCCCACACCCAGAGCTTCTGATCCAGCAGGCCAGAATGACATCCCCCAGAATTTGTATTTCACCCAGATGATGATGATGCTTCTGGACTGGGAGCCATACAATGAAAATCACCGAGTGAGAAGAAGCCGGGCGCAGTGGCTCAAGCCTGTAATCCCAGCACTTAGGGAGGCTGAGACAGCAGAATCGCCAAGTTCAAAGCCAGCCTCAGCAACGGCGAGGCGCTAAGCAACTCAGGGAGACCCTGTCTCTACATAAAACACAAAATAGGGCTGGGGATGTGGCTCAGTGGTCAAGTGCCCCTGAGTTCCCTCTCCAGTACCAAAACAATAAAAATTAATAAAAAAAAAAAAGATGCCTAGAGATTTGCATGAAGACCCCTCAAAGGAGACACATTCTAGCACTCATGTTATCTGCTTCTCCAAAGCCCTCACTTCAACAGAGATCTCCTGTCCACTTCTGTTGTGGGTTTTGAAGACTTGGACAAGTGCAGGAGTGAAAACGTAAATCTACATGAAAAGTGATAAGCAATGCCAACTTCATGCCTATGGGCAAAGAGCCAAAAGTGCTTTGGCACGTCTATGTGTCTGTCACATTGTCACAGCAGCCCCTAGTTGCAATTATTCCTGTTTTACAGAGAAAGAAATGGAGATACCAAGCAGCTGTGACTGTTATTTAAAGAGAAGACAGATGCTGAAGATTTTTTAAAAAGCATATATAAAAGTAGAAAAAAAGTAATGTAATGAATCCCTAAATGTCTCACCTCTAGTGGATCTGACCATGACAGTGGTTCTTGAAATTGAATGTTCGAGAATCACCTAGGAGACCTGTCAAAACGGAGAATGCAAGAGTATCATCCACCCTCTAGAATTATTCAGGCTTTGCCACGTTGGAAAGTCTTCTGATGCCAGGACAGTGCTGGTACCTATTAAGCTCATAGTGGTAGTTTTTTGTTTGCTTTTTGTTTTTATTGTGTTTGTGTGTGCGTGCATGTGTGCATGCATATGTGTGTGTTTCTGAGTATTGAACCCAGGGAGATAGAGTTTTGCTGTTTTCTCCATATGAGTAAATATAAATATAGCCATGAGGAACACTACTCAAAGGGAACATTAATAATATAACCCTGGGGCTGTGTGCGGGGTTACACACCTGCAGTCCAGCTACTTGGAAGGCTGAGAGAGGAGGACTGCTTATGCCCAAAAGTTTGAGGCCAGCCTGAGCAACACAGCAAGATCCACTGGCTGAGGCAGGAGGATCCCAAGTTCAAAGCCAGACTCAGCAACATAGCCAGGCCCTAAGCAACTCAGCACAATACTGTCTCTAAATAAAATATAAAAAAGGGCTGGGGATGTGGCTCAGTGGTTAAGCACCTCTGGGTTCAATCCTCAGTACCAAAACAACAACAACAAAAAAACAAAACAAAAACACTATAACTCATTTTGAGTCCTGTGTGAGCCCATGAAAGAAGAGGTTCAACATAGTATGCCACTTGGAAAACTTTGATAATTTCCAATAGAAGTAAACATTTGCTCACCTTTTGGCCCAGAAAATCTGTTTGTAGATGTTTACCACAGAGAAATCAGAGTTTATATCCACCAAAAGAAAAAAAAATAGTTCCAGCATCTTCATCAATGCTTTATTTATAATATCCAGGAAAGGAGAGAAGGAAAGGGAGGGAGGGAAGGAGGGAGGAAGGAAATAACCAGGTGCTCATCAACAGGTGAACTAAATTTTTAAAACGTGACACAGTGGAATGTTACTCAGCAATAAAAAGGAAGGAACTACTGATATAAACCACTTGTATTCCCAACAGAATGAATCTCAAGTGAGTTATGTCGAGGGAAAGAAACTGGACACAAATGAGAACATTCTACATTATTTCTAGTGTATGAAGTCCAAGTTCAGGTAAAACTAATTTAACAGTGTCAGAAAGCAGAACACTAGCAGGGCGCGGTGGCTCACACTTGTAATCCTAGCACTTAGGGAGGCTGAGATAGGAGAATCACGAGTTCAAAGCCAGCCTCAGCAACGGCAAGGCGCTAAGCAACTCAGTGAGACCCTGTCTCTACATAAAACACAAAATAGGCCTGGGGATGTGGCTCAGTGGTCGAGTGCCCCTGAGTTCAATCTCCAGTACCAAAAAAGGAAAGAAAGGAAGGAAAGAAAGGAAGGAAAGAAGGAAGGAAGGAAGAAGGGAGGGAGGGAGGAAGAAAAGAAAGAAGGAAGGAAGGAAGGAAGGAAGGAAGGAAGGAAGGAAGGAAGGAAGGAAGGAAGGAAGGAAGGAAGGAAAGAAAGAAAAGAAAGAAAGAAAGAAAGAAAAAACACTGGTTGCCTTAAGTCGAAAAGGAGGGTGCTGAGGAGAGGTAGCAGGAGGGAAAATGAAGCACAAGGGAACTTTCTGAAGTGATGGGCATGTTCCATTCGTTGGAGGGCAATGGTTACACAGGTGCACACATACATAAAAATTAATGGAGCTGCACGGTACGGTCTGGACATTCCACCGTATGTAAGTCAAACTTCGCAAAGCACTCGAAGCACACATCCGCAGCCGCACCCACACAAAATCCCAGGAGGCTCAGTGCCAGCTGTGACCCGGGTCTTGCCCACTTGGGAGAGGCCGCGGCCCCAGGCGTCCGGTTTCCTCCTCGCGCCAGTCCAACTTCCGTGCGTCTCTGAGCGCAGAGACCGCTGCTGCCTCTCTGGAGAGCGCGGGCCGCCGATCCCAGGCTGGGTCCCGCCACGGCGACCGGGGGTCTCTTGAGCAAGGGTTGCGGACGAGTGCGCCCCGCCCTCCCAGCGCCCGCGACCGCCGCGAGGGCCCCGCCCCGCCCGCCGAGCCCGCCTGCCTGGCCCGCCCCTCCTTATCTGGTCCCGGGTCCCGGGCCGGGGAGGCGGCCAGCGGGCTGGGGCCACGCGATGTCGCATGGATCGGGACTCGTCCGCACCACGTGCAGCAGCAGCAGCGCGCTGGGACCCGGGGTGGGCGCGGGCCAGCCCTCGGAGGGGCTGCTGGACTCTGTCTACCCCCGCACCCAGGGGGCCCTGCTCAAAGTGGCGCAGATGGTAAGAGAGGGCGAACGCGCGAGCCGGGTCACTCCGAGCGCCCCGGGAGGACGGGGCCGGGGAGCGCACGCGCCGACCGACCGCTGGACCTGGCCGGAGCCCCGAGCCTCGCGCGGCGGGTAGGGCGGGGACGGCGCCGCTGAAGCCGAGTCCCCGGGAAAGTTGCCCGCGCAGCCCGCGCTGGAGCCCGGCCCCAGCGGTACCCGCCCTGCTGCCGCCCGCCCCCCGGATCTCGGGGCCCCTGGGCTCCCCTGCCCCCTCTGCGGGGCCTGACCCGCCTGCTGACAGAAACCGCGGCCCGAGTTCCTCGTCGCCTTCCTGCCTCTTCTCTGGGCCGCGCCGTTTCGAACCCGGGGAGGAAGAGTCGCCCGGCCAGCGGCGCTGAGCGGGCCAAGCCCCACCTCCTGGCCCTCGGCCTCCCTTTCCCCACCCACGGTCGTCGTCTCCGGGCTTCCCCGCTTAGGGAGCAATTTCTCCCCAAAGATGAGGTCGCAGGGTTTTGCGTTCCCTTCGGTGGTGCAGATGGGCCGGGAGAGTTGGGACCCTGGGACCGCCTCCGGGTCCCCTGCGCTCTCCAGTTCCAAGGAAGGGCCCTGGAAGGCAGATGATCCTTTGGGAAAGGCCGATTCTGAGGGACTTCTCTTGTTTGGGGAAGCCAGTGTCCTGAATGAAGTCGTATGGAGCCAGGCGGGACGAAGTTGCAGGCTCTCCAAGTGACCAACGCAGCACCAGGGCCTCAAGACCAGAAGTTGCCCGATTTGTTCTCTCTTGTTCCTTCTCTTTTCTCTCTCCCATGTTTTTTATTTTTTTCTTTGAAAATATTTGATCTTAAACACCTTTCCGTTTGTATGATGTGTTTTGAAACTGGGTTGGGCTGTTTCTGGGTGACTGGGTGACTCTTCGCTCATTGTAAAGAGCTCAGCAAAAACTAGAAAGAGGGGAGCGGTAGTTTTTGAGACGTGAGGAAAGAAGTGTAGAGATAGGTGTAGGCTCATAGAACTAGAAACTGGGGCCTGCGAAAGCGGAGCAGCCTCTGGAGCTGGACACTGGGCGGGAGTCCTCTATGCTTCCAGAGCCCTTAACTCCAGATGCTGAATGTGTAAAAAAGTGGCTCTTGTGCCCTGCCTGGAGACCTAAAGGGACCGGACTCTTCCTTCCTCTCTAAGAAGTGCCTAGCTGAATCCAAAATTAGGAAGTAGAAGCAGTTTAGCAACTACAAAAAAAGGTCTGGTGCTGAGCTGTGTTGGGTACGAATAGGGCATTTTTGTTTTTCTTTTTCTTTCTTTTTATTCTAGGGGGATGGGGCCAGATAAGAGATATGATCAGCTAAATACAGCAGACAGCCCACCTCCCCCATCCTTAAAAGAGAGGCTGGGGTGAGACAGACCCTACCTGAGCTTTGAAAGTGATGAGTTTGGTGGGCACAGATTGGAATCAGAAGCTTCCCTCTTGGCCCATGTGTTTAGTGGACAAAGATGTTGGGGGGGATGGGAAAACTCCTTGTTGGTCTGTACTTTGGTATCAAAGGTAATAGAGGTGGTCCATGAGTTTCCTCAAAATCATGGTACTGGGGGATGAGAGACCTCCATCTCTCATTCCAAGCACTTCAACTGGCCTCTTGCCTGTGGCCCTTATGCCAGGTTGCAGGTGACAATGATGAGGCCTGTTGTTCAAAAGAAGAGAACAAAGACTTGAATAATTACTTTATCTGGCTGCTGCTTTTCTGTGTGCTGTTCTTAAAACCATGCCACTTACCTGCAGGATGACCAGGTAGCTACAGGCTGGTTTGGTCAGACTCTGTGAGAGTGAAGTTGCCCTTCCAGGATGGTCATATTATATAATAGACCGCTTAGGACTGTCTGCTGGAGCCTCTTGTCTAACTCTTCCCTGTTCTCTTTGTCTTTACTGGGGTTCCTGCTTGGGCATTTGATGTTCATTTGTCTTCATTTCTGGAAAGCACTCGATTAACCAACTTTTAACTTTGAAGAAGGATAGAAGCAGCTAAAATGGTGCCACCCTTTGGGCACTCTACGCATGTGTCTTTTTTTTTTTTTGGTACTGGAGCTTGAACCCAGGGACCTTAACCACTGAGCCACATCCCCAGCCCTTTAAAAAAATACTTTATTTAGAGATAGGGTCTCCCTGAGTTGCTTAGAGCCTCCCTAAGTTGCTGAGGCTGGCTTTGAACTCACAATCCTCCTGCTTCAGCCTCCAGAGTTGCTGGGATTATAGGCAAGTGCCACCACACCGGGTGGGTCTCTCATTTTAACTACAGATGTCTCATTTGCAAGCCCTTTTGTCCTGGGCTTCCGAGAAGTATTTTCATCATGGGCTGATCAAGGGACCTTTCAATGTGTTCCCTTAAGAAGGAATTACAGGGGGCTGGGATTGTAGCTCAGCGGTAGAGCGCTTGCCTCGCATGCGTGAGGCCCTGGGTTCAATCCTCAGCACCACATACAGAGCAATAAAATAAAGACATTGTGTCCATCTACAACTAAAAAAAATATTTAAAAAAAAATATATAAAAAAGAAAAGAAGGAATTACAGAAGCTGTGTCTTTAGAGAACAGCTTCCCATGCCTTAGGTGGGCCTCTTCTGAATCCTTCACTACCAGAAAACAGAAAGAGGAGAAAATAGGAAGAAAGCAGGTCTCTAAGTGACTGCTGGTACTTGTTATGTCCTTTATCCATGTATAAGTCTTATAATTCTGTGGCTACAGAGGCTTTATTTCTTTCATCTTCCTTATTAGACCAGAGACATAGTCACTGGTCTTGACTGGAGAACTTGGAAAAAAAAAATAGCTGTTTTTTGAGCCCTGATATTGCTCTTGCTAATGTACAAGGAATTGTATACTGTACACTATATATATATGTATATATATATCTTCTCACTAAATGTTTTCAAGAAACCCATGGAGTCACATCTTTGACAGATGAGGAACTGACTGAAATGTTAAAACTTACTAAAGCCACACAGCAGTCAGCAGGAGCAGCAGAGGAGCCTACCCAGGTCCAATAGCTTCATGTGCCCAGAACACAAAACTCCGATAGTCGTTGCTTGTTAATAGATCTAGGGAAATCAAAACCACAGTGATATAACTCTACACCCACAAAGATGACATTAACTTAAAAAGATTATAACAAATGGCAAGAATGTGGAGGATGTGAAGAAATTGGAACTATGGGATATTGCTGATGAAAAGGTAAAGCAAGCTACGCTCAGGAGATGTGAAAACATATGTCCACTCAAAGACGCATATGTTCATATATGTTTGCAGTAGTACTATTCATAATAGCCAGAAAGTGGAAACAACACCAGTGTCCATCAAATGATAAATATATAAATAACAACAATAAGGCAAGTGATACATTCAGACAGCGGAATATTATATAGCCCCAAACAGTGGGGACTGAAGTACTAAATGGATGACCTTTGACAACATTGTGCAAGTGAAAAAAAGTCAGTCACAAAAACCACATATTATATGGTTCTACTTATATAAACGATTGAGAGTAGGCAAATTTATAGACACAGAAAGTGAATTAGTAGTTGCTTAGGGCTGGACATGGTTGGTGACAGAAAATGAGAAGTGATTGCTAATAGGGTTTTGGAGGTCATAATGAAAAATGTTCAAAGATTGATTGTGGTGATGGTTGCACAACTCTAAATCACTGAACTTTACACTTTAAAGAGGTGAATTGTATAGTATTTTAATTATGTCCCAGTTAGCCATTAAAAAGAGAGATCTAGAGAGGAGGTTGAGGGATGAAGTGCTGTGCTGTCATACAGGGTATGGGGAGCACAACTGTATTCCAGGAAACTCCCTTTGGGTCCCCGCTACATCGACCACTAGAGGAAGGAGTGTCCACTGCAGGCCTCACAGAGGCTGGGCTGAAGGACCAGGTCTCCTGGCATCACCAAGAGACCTGAGCTGGAAGAGATGCCCTTGGCTGGCCAGGAAGATAAAAGTTGATAGTTGGTCACCTAAGAGAAGAGAGTCAGAGGCGAATCTTGACAGATGATCATGTTGGGAGTCCTCATTTATTCCTTTATACAGTATGTTTAATTTGAAGATGCGTGATATGTTGGAGATGGTGAGAAGGAAAAAGATGTAGTAAGAAACAAGCCAGTATTAGGTCAATTTTTTTAAATTGATGCATGATAATTGTACCTATTTATGGGACATAGAGTGATATTTTAATACATGCATATGATATGTATTGGTCAAATAAATCAGTCATTAACATATCCATCACCTAAAACATTTATCATTTCTTTTTTTTGTACCAAGGATAGAACCCAGGGTACTTAACGACTGAGCAACATCCCCAGCCTTCATGTTGTTTTATTTTATTTATTGAAACAGGGTCTTGCTAAGTTGCTTAAGGCCTCACTAAGTTGCAGAGGCTGGCTTTGAACTTGAGATCCTCCTGCCTCAGCTTCTTAAGCTGCTGGAATTACAGGCATGCACCCACCACACCCGGCTATCATTTCTTTCTGAGAGACAATTTTTAATCTTTCTACTGCAGACATTTAGAAATTGATTTTATTTCATTAATTGAGCATCTGATATACTGTTAATTCTGTTCAAGTTGTGCACAGTATAGCTGTTAACAACCTAGACCTCTGCAGAAAAACAAAGGCTGTTGCATTTGCATAATCATAATATGGAATGAGAATGAGGTGGTAGTTCACAGGCAGCAAAGATAAAAAGCTCAGTGTCTTTCAGGAGGTTCATCTATTTATTCAGCACTTACTGTGTGCTGTGGAAAGAAGACTATACAAAACAGATCAGTCCCTGCCTTCTTTAAACTGTAATGGAGAAAGCAAACATTAATCAAATGACTACAGGTGAATGCATTCATCCCTTGGTATCTGTGGGGATGGATTCCAGGACCCACCTCTGATACCAAAATACACAATGCACAAGACCCTTGTATAAAATAGTGACATAATTACCAGGAACTACCACACATCCTCTCATATATTTTAAATCTAACTTACTTATAATACCTAATACAATGCAAATGCTATGTAAATAGTTATACTGTATTGTTTAGGGAATAAAGACAAGAAAAAAGTTAGTTCATGTTCAGTACAGATGAGACAGAGTACCACCTGTAATTACAAGCTGGGACAAAAATTGGAGAGGAGAGGTACTCAGCAGTAGACAGAATGTGCTAGGGAGTGTGACCTTTCTGAGAGGCCAGGAAAGGCTTTTCTGAGGAAGGAATATTTGATGTTAAAGTGTGGACAGTGGCCCTAAGCCTGGAGGAAGGAGTATCACGTAAGATTGGATGAGCTTGGAGAAGTACTCAGGGATCAGACCCCAGGTCTGCCAGATTATGGTGAAGATACCCTCCTTATTCTATGAAGATCGGAAATATTCAAGTGTCAACTCACCATTGATGTAGTTCTCAACCAGTGGCTGTACTGCCCCCTAGAGGTCATTTGGAATTCTATGGAAACTTTGGTTGTCACAGGGATTAGGGTCATGTTACATACACATTTTATTAATTTCAGGAGAGTAATGAGAGTCCTGCAAAATATCTTGTTTTCTAAAATTTTTTTTTGCCTGAAATAAGATTAAAGGAACCTACCCAGGTTGGATGGCACCTTAGATGTGAGTCTGGGGAGAGTACACTAAGTTTTCTGGCAGAAGGGTGGATCCTAAAGACCCCGAGGTCTGGGCAATTCTGTGCTTCACTTTAGGAGTTCACAGTACAGGTACCAAATGGAATTAGGCTGTGAGGGATCTCAGTCTCTGGTGTAGCTGTAAATAGACCTGCGAGTGGAAAATGGCCCGACATAACTCAGAATGGGCCCCCCCCCCCCCGTTTGTATTGTGACTTTAGTCTATGTGACAGAGGGAGGAGGGGCTCTGGCTTGGTTCATGCTATGGTTTGGCTGTTGTTTGTACCCCAAAGGTTCATATGCTGGAAGGTTGGTCCTCAGTTTGGCAGTAGGAGGTGGTACCTAGTAGTGGGTCCTTAGATTTGAGGGGTCATGTCCTCAGAATGGCTTATGGGATCCCAGCCTCAGCTTCCTTTATTGAGATGTGACTTCTTCCTCTTGTACACATTCTACCATGTGCCATGGGGCCCTTGCCAGAACCTGCACTATGCTGTTTGGACTTTCATCCTCCAAAAGCTAATTAAGCCTCTTCTTTATTAAGTTAGTGTGCCTTCAATATTTTAATATAGTAATGAAAAATGCACTAATACAGTTCCTAAGTGTGATCTGCACATCTGTGTCTTACCTCCTGGAATATAGAGTGTTCATTAACGCAAAGAACCTCACAGCCAAGATTATTTGGCCCTCAACGTAATCCTGAATCCAAGAACAAGAAACTACTTTCTGCGAATGGCCAAATAAAAAAATTTAAAAAGAGGCTGAAGTTGTAGCTTAGTGGTGGAGCGCTTGCCTTGCATGTGTGGAGGCAGTGGGTTCGATCCTCAGCACTACATAAAAATAAATAGATAAATAAATAAAGGTATTGTGTCCATCTATAACTAAAAATATGGACACAAAACCTTTATTTATTTATCTGGTTTTTTAATGTGGTGCTGAGAAACAAACCCAGTGTCTCTCATGTGCTAGGGGAGCACTCTACCACTGAGCCACAACCCCAGCCCTAAAAATATTTTTAAAAATAATAATAATAATAATAATAATAAAACAAGTTCCAGGCCGTATTCCTCTAAAAAAAAAAAAGTAATACTTGTTCGTTGTAGAAACTTTGGATAACACACAAAAAAACTGAAATCTTCCATCCCCCCCACCAAATTAATATTTAAAGTAACTTTAGGAGTTGGAGTTGTGGCTCAGTAGTAGAGTGCTTACCTGGCACATGTGAGGCACTGGGTTGAACCTCAGCACCACATAAAAATAAATAAATAAGATAAAGGTATTGTGTCCCTCTATAATTAAAAATATTTTTAAAAAGTAAATACAGTAATTTTTATAGTATTTTATAGTAGATACATGTAATCTTTTTTTTGTTTAATTAGGATTATGTTGTACAGGTTTTATAAGATGTTTATTTTTGCTTGGTGGGTAACGAGTGTTTTCTCCTATCACATAGTGTTCGCCTGCAGTTTGGTTTTTAGCAACGTTGTTTGTATAGTCATGTGGGTTCCAGGTTTATGTGACACCCCACCCGCTGTGGCTCAGGAGCACCCAGTTCAGCTCATCGACAAACAAGGCTGTGATGAACTTCCTCACTGAGAAGTCTGGTGTACAAACCTGTAAATACTTCCTCTGGATAAATGGCATTGACATTTTGCTGGGAGAGAAATAAAGTGCTTCTTGCCCTTCTGAGGTAGTTGGCATTAAACAATTTTCTAGGCTTTTAATGTCTACAAATTAATGGATGTTTCTTTATCATCCAGGAAACTCAAGGAGCCAAGTGTGAGAGTAATAATATTTTAAATTGTAATAGTATTTTTGGTGTCTGATGATTTGGGAAAGAAATAATGACAGAGACAGACTAGAAAGTCCAGTCACGCTTTTAAATGCATTTATTTGTATTATGTAATGGCAATGGCATCTACAGATATTTGAAGGATAATGGTACCACACATGTGGAAGACCTTACATAGGCAGGCTACAGAGCAGAAAGGCTTTTATTACCTCTGATGAGAATTACCCTCCAGGGCACCCCACACGACCACCTGCTGCAGGGTTGGGAACCACTGGCCAGAGGTGAATTGATACTGATAAAAACAGTTCCAGGAGGGTCCACCAGGTTGCAGGATCTGGAGTGGAGCATGTGTGTGGTGGTGGTGGTGGGGCCCTGTGAGTCTGGAGAGTTCTACAGGTTTTCTGGCACTGTAATGGGTACTAGAGACTCTCCTGGGCCTCGCATGGCGGATTCTCTGCGGGGGCCAGTATATTTATTTAAATTCTTTTTGCAGGGAAGGCCTCATTTCTTCTCCCTTCCTCCCAGCCCCGGCGCTTCCTGTTCAGCTCACTGGACATCCATCTGTTTCCTCCCTTTGCCATCTGCCCCGCCATGCTGTGCTGTGCTGCTCCAGCCTGCAGCCCTGGAAGCCTCCTGGTGACCCGCCGGCTGCCACATGCTGGCTTTCATTGTCACCAGTTTGGCTCAGAAGTTCCCTCGCTGGCTGCTCACTCCCTGGCATTCCTGACTGGGACCTATTGTGACTCCCGGGCACAGTAGGACCCTGGCTCTGAGCCAGGCGCTGGCTGCTGGTTGCTCTGCAGCCCCAGGTCGTTCTGAGGGGAAGGATGGGATGGAACCCCTCCTGCCTGCTCCTGGCACAAATGGCTTCTGACTCCTGCAGAAGAGGTGGTTTACCTGGTTTTTGTTTCAGTCAGCAAGGGCGGTGAAGCAGCTCTTTGTTTCCTGGGCAGTCTCTCTCTTTCCCCCTCCTTCTCTGTGTCTGTCCCTGTCTCTAGTTAGGATAGATGGATGGATAAAGAGAGAGCAGTTGTTCCGTTTCCAGGAATTACACTGAAAGGATTTTTTTAACGTGGAGAAAATAAAGTTTCTTCCAAAGGTAACAGGAAAAAGAGACTAATTAAATGAGTTTTGGGTACAGAGTAAAGTGGAACTTTCTGGACAGCAGACAGAAATACTAACTATAGCATGACCTCGATTTATTTTTATTCTCTTCTTCCACTTATGTTTTCTTTATCCCCTCTGAGAAGGCAGCCACGCTCTAAATATTATTCATGATGGGCTTTTTTTTAAAAAAAAATTTCCTTTTAAATTAGAAAAGGGATACTTAACTAAATAATAGCTATTGAGGGGAACTAGGTAGCAGCCACTGGGTTGAGATTTTTGTTGTTGTTGTTTGTTTTTGTTTTGGTACTAGGGATTAAACCCAGGGGTGCTTAACCACTGAGCCATATCCCCCTTTTTTATTTTTTATTTTTAAACAGGGTTGGGCACTGTGTTTTTACATGTGTTGCCTTGCTTAATTTTCATGATATTTTAAGCTGGGTCCCAGCATTACCCCTACTTTACAGACTAGGAATTTGAAACACAGAGAGCTTAGGTAATTTGCCCAAGGCTATAGTGAAACTTGGTTTTGAAGCAGGTGGTTGGAGTCCAGAGCTGCTTTTGTTTCTGTTTTGCAGCGCTGGGGATTGAACCCAGGGCCTTGCATGCTGATCAAATGCTCTACCACTGAGATATCGGCCTGGCTTTCGAACTTGAGTTCTTAAAAGGTCAAATGGGGTCTTTTTCCCCCCATGATGAATTGCTGTGTGTGATTTGCCAAATCATTAAACGTTGGAAAAGAATGCTATGATACTGCATTCGAGTCTACCGTAACTGACCCATGTGGCCCCTCAGTAATGGGCAGGCTGTGATCCCTCTAGCAGGATGTGCTGAGACATGGCAGCAGCTGCTATGATGGCCTCGCCTTTGGCCAGAGAGGAAATCATCTGGAATGGGGAAGACCCCTCCCTGGGATGCTGAACAGACAGAATGTGCGTTGTGTTTTAGAAGAAAGCATTTTCACAGGATACCTGCCATTACCATTCTTGCTTTTGAGTTGTCAAGTTCCTCCAGGAAGGGTTGGGAAGAGAGAGTTGGGAAGGATTGGGAAGATTTAAGTGCCTGTTCTATGCCAGGCATCCTCGCCTGAAGTTTTCCTTTGTTTAACCCTTCTAATCGATATATATACATATATGTGTATATATATATATTTCAATGCACAACTATATTATTTGTGTGTGTGTGTGTGTGTGTGTGTGTGTGTGTGTGTGTGTATATATATATATATATATATTTCCATTCTTTTGGTTGATGGAAGCCACAAAGTAACTTTGTTACTTGCCCAAAGTTTAAAAACAAAAAATCTGTTAAACTCTGACCCTGCCTTTGAATCCAGGGCCAGATCACCTTCTCCCATGGGGCATGCTACCTCTCCATGTGTAGTGAACAGGCTCCCAGCCTAGCCCACTGTGGCAGACACCCCACCCTGTGAGTTGCACCCTGAAGTAAGTCCATTCTCTTGAGTGTGGCTGGAATCTCTGACTTTATTCTGAACCATGTAAGATGGCAATGGTGATGGGATGTCATTCTCATGATATGTTACATCACATGCCAACATGAAGCCATATTACAGATGTAATTAAGGTTCCCAATCAGCTGATTCTGAGTTAATCCAAAGATGATTTTCCCCAAGTGGGCCTGACTTCATCAGGTCAAAGTTTTAAAAGTACTGTGTCTTCCCAAAGGGAAGACTCTAAAGAGGGAAACTGCCTTATTAGGTGGTGCTGGTACATAGTCCTCATAATGAACACCAGTGGGTGCTCCTAGTCACTAGGAGCTGAGAATAACCACCAGCTCACAGCCAGCAAGAAAACAGAGACCTTAGCTGCAGCTGCAAAGGGCTGAATTCTGCTGATACCCATATGAACTTGGAAGAGAATTCCAAGCATAAGATGAGACCACAGCTTAGCCAGCATCTTGACTGCAGCCTGTGAGACCCTGAAGCAGAAAACTCTTGCCCCTTAGAAACTGAAATTTCTGTAGTTTTAGCTACTAAGTTTGTGGTCATTTATCTACTGCTTCTATAGATAACTGACATATCCACAGAAGCCCATTATCCCACAACAGAGTGCTCATGGCCGTTCCTTACCAATGGAAGATGGGGTGACACTAGCGCTGGAGGCAGAAGGTGCAGGGGCCATCTGTATAACTGGGCTATGGTCATGTGTCATTGGATTCCTGTGGAGTAGATCCAATTCTGGAGTTTTTCATCTGGGCAGTGTGTGGAATATTTTAATGCAAGAGCTCATTTATCATCGTAACAACACTATGAGGTGTTAGGATATGTTTTCATTCTATAGATGAGGAAACTGATGGGTGGAGCTTAAATATTTTCTCTGCAGTCTCTCGGCTTGTAAGAACTGATTCCATTTCCCAGCTGCCAATCTCTCCCCCATGGTCCAGTCTTTAAAAAAAAATAAAATTCTAACCCAAACAGTAACTATGGTTATGCATATATTTGCTCTTTTGAATAGATAACATTTCTTGACAAAAATCTGACAATTCTTATTTTCCCTCTGTGGAGGCTGCTGGAGGCTCCCTGTGATACTGGTTTCTTTTCTTTCTTTTTTCTTTTTTTTTTTTTTTTTTTGGTACCAGGGATTGAACTCAGGGGCACTCGACCACTGAGCCACATCCCCAGCCCTATTTTGTGTTTTATGTAGAGACAGGGTCTCACTGAGTTGCTTAGTGCCTCACCATTGCTGAGGCTGGCTTTGAACTTGCAATTCTCCTGTCTCAGCCTCCCTAAGTGCTGGGATTACAAGTGTGCGCCACCACACTCGGCTGTGATACTGGTTTCTGAGAGAACTTTCAGGAATTATTTTACACCTGTGTGTGTGTGTGTGTACTTTCCTTCCCCTCCCAGAGTGAATGCGGATAACCACTGTTCTGTTCTTTTATTAACTAATTGTCTCCATCTTGTACACAATTCCATATTCATTCAGAAAGAGTGTCCTCATTCTTCTTTTTCTGCATTGAAGCTGCGTTGTGTTCCAGAGAGTGGGTTTACTGTAATAAGTTTAACCAGTCTCCCATTGGCTGGCATTAGGTTATTACCATTTTTGTCATCTAACGGAGCCATGCTGGCTGCCTTTGTATATATCATAGTTTTGTGTGTACACAAGAATATCAGAGAAACTTCTAAAAGTAGAATTCCTGGACCAAATGTTTCATGCCTTTAGAGATTTTTTTCATCTGCCCTGAAACTCAGACTCTGGAACATTACCTTTTTTTTTTTCCCTTGGTGCCGAGGATTGAACTCAGGGGTACTCGACCACTGAGCCACATCCCCAGCCCTATTTTGCGTCTTATGTAGAGACAGGGCCTCACTGAGTTGCTTAGTGCCTCGCTGTTGCTGAAGCTGGCTTTGAACTTGTGATTCTCCTGTCTCAGCCTCCCAAAGTCCTGGGATTACAGGCGTGCGCCACCATACCCAGCTTGGAACGTCACTTTTTGATCTTCCTTTGAGGGTTTCAGGGGTCTTCCATGTCCATTTGCCTTGCAAAGGACTCTACTTCAGGTTCAAAAGTGTTTGGAGAGCCACTGTTCTAGTATGCCACTTTTTTTTTAAAGATGTTAGAAAAACTAGGGAACACGAAGACCTGTGTGGCCAACATTTTTCTTAGAATTTCTCCATCATGGGCTGGGGTGTGGCTCAGTGGTAGAGCGTTTGCCTAGCATGCATGAGGCACTGGGTTCGAGCACCACATATAAATAAATAAAATAAACGTCCATTGACAACTAAAAAATATTAAAAAAAAAAAAGAATTTCTCCATCACAATGAGAGTTGAAGAACAGAGTAGATAGGGAGAATGTGCAGCTGGTTTATTGAGTGAGGAAAGGAGGCCAGGGCAGAGTAGCTAGACACAGATGAGTTTCTGAAACTTAGCCTCAGCTTGATCATACTGGGAGCTGTGGAGAATTAGTTGCACCACTGAGATTGTCCTTTGAAGCAAGAAGCTGGGCTTTTGGACTCTCTTCATTGGCTGTAGGTCAGGAAGGAGGATGGATGAACTCCCAAGACCCATAAGCCAGACAGCTCCTGTCATCCAAGGGAAATCATTTGCAGAAGGGTGCATGGGGAGGAGTTAGCCCAGCATCCTAGTAGCTGAAGACTGATGCCCTGACCTGGCAAAAAGAGCCCTGGAGATCTGGTCAGGGACCAGTGTAGTCACTGCTTTCATGTTGGAATCGCCTCCCATCAAACTGAGCTCTGCTGAGACTCTAAGCTGATGCTCCTTGTGGACATGCAAACCTGACTGCATCTTCTTCCCACCTGCAGTCCTGACCTGCCTGTATTCTCCCCAAGTGTCCCTCTGGATCTGCAGTGCCAGGCAGCTGCCTGACAGGTCTTACAGGACTTTTTTCGATGTTACTTTTTGTTGTTGTTGTTGTTATTGATGGACCTTTATTTAATTCATTTATTTATATGTGGTGCTGAGAATCAAACCCAGGGCCTCACACATGCAAGGCAAGTGCTGTACCACTGAGCCACAACCCCAGCTCTGATGTTACTTTTTGCTGTCTACTTAAAGAGTTGTGTTATTTTTTTTCAACTTTAATTTGAAACGAGGAGAAAAACATCAATGTTTACTGAATTAAAAATATATTCAATAGGAAGGGAAATGATTTCTGTTACCTTTTAAAGGAGAATTGCAAGCAATGATGTGGTAATATAAATAACTTTACTATATCAGTTTTAATTCCTTGGAAGGATCTAAGTGTATAGCCACAGACAAATTTTCCTGGAAAGCAGATATTTGATTTCCAGAATGGGGACCTTATTGACACCCATTCTTGTGGGTTTCACTTGCAAAAGGTGAAAGAGGCACCACAGACTCCCATATTGATAATGTGGTGTTGGTCTTACAAGGGGTCCTCCTATTATCGAACAATACATCCTGTTTTCTGGCTGCCACTCTGGGCAGAGGAAAGAATTCCAACACAACACACATCCCCTGAGCCCAATGGGGGTTTCCTTGCTGACGGTTAGTCTACCGACCCAATTCACAATGACATCAATCCTGTTTTTAGAGATCTGATTGCTACTTTAACTTACTCTGGTTAAGGAATGAAAAATCACTTTCCAGATGAAGTAGGTGAAATAATGGCTCCCAGAATATACCTCCACATCCTGATCCTGGAGCCTGTGAATGCTGCCTTGTTTGGAGAAAAGGTCTTCTCACATATAATTAAGGATCTTGGAATGAGGAGATCATTCTGTATTAGATGAGTGGGCCCTAGATCCAGTGAAAGAGTCATTGGAAGAGACACACAGAGGAGGAGAAGGTGGTAGGTATGTGAAGAAGAGACAAGTGCCAAGCCCAGACATGCCAGGGAAGCTACCAGACACTAGAGAAAGAAGGACTTCTGCCCTAGGGTCTGCAGCAAGTGTGATCCTGCTGACACCTTCATTTCCAGTGATAGTGATTTCAGACTCTGGCCTCTAGAACTGTGAGAGAATAACAACTGTTGTTCTAAGCCACCATATTTGTGGTAATTTGTTATAGCAGCCATAGGAAACTAATACAGCCAATTAAAGACTTTCCATTGTGGTCAAAGTCTTAAGTATCTTCAACAGTGCAAACTAAGCATTTAATATTTTTCTCCTCTTAGGTGCCCTTTGCTCATTTCCAGGAATAAACCTTCAAAGAGGTGTCGGCCGCCCTCTCTGCCCCTGAGTGGTAATTAAGTCTCAGTCCTCTTTGAGTACATCTTTCTCTTTGATAGCTTATTCAAAGACAGAAGCAGTCCTTGAATTTCTGCTGAGGAAAACAGAACAAGAAAGACAGAACATCAGAGAGTGATTCTCAGCAGAGTGGAGGCAGAAAATGAAAATATATTCCAAAGAAGTGTTGCTCTGGCTTTCCGCAGACATTGAATGAAGAAGTTTCCTCAGATTCCCTACACCATCAGAATACCAAATCTCAAAGCATTCTAGTGGAATCTTTAAAGATAAGCTACTACAGCTCAAAACATATGTTCAAGATGGTCAAGTTAGCACTGCTTAATCTACTGCATGTGAAATGCTTGCTATTAAAAAAAGAAATGAGCTGGGTGCGGTGGCACAAGCCTGTAATCCCAGCAGTTTGGGAGGCTGAGACAGGAGAATTGCAAGTTCAAAGCCAGCCTCAGCAAGGGCGAGGCGGTAAGCAACTCAGTGAGACCCTGTCTCTACATCAAACACAAAATAGGGCTGGGGATGTGGCTCAGTGGTTGAGTACCCCTGAGTTCAATCCCCGGTCCCAGAAAAAAAAAAAATGTTTGTAGACATGCTGGATGATTTGTATACACTTACATAATTGTTTTTTTGTACCAGAGATTGAACCCAGGGGTGTTTTACCACTGAGCCACATCCCCGCCCTTTCTATTTTGTATTTTGAGACAGAGTTCAATGAGTTGCTTAGGGCCTCACTAAATTGCTGAGGCTGGCTTTGAACTCGAGATCCTCCTGCCTTAGCCTTCCACTTCTGTAATATTTGTTTACAAATAATTCCAGATTTCCAGAAATTTTACAAAAACAAGTACAAAGAACTTCCCATATCATCTTCCCCCAGATTCTCTAATTAGCATTTTACCACATTTGGGCAATCATTTCCATTTATATATGTTATTGTTTTTTGCTTGAACCATGCTCTTTTGGGGGGTGTGGGGGTTACTGAGGATTGAACCCAGGGGCACTGTACCACTGAACTACAGTTTTATTTTTTTATTTTGAGGCAGGGTCTCACTAAGTTGCTGAGGCAGGCCTCAAACTTGCGACCCTCTTGCCTCAGCCTCCTGGAGGAGGCTGGAATTACAGACATGCACCACCCTACCTGAATGATATCATGCACTTGTCTTTCAGTACGTTAGTGTGTATTTCCTAACAAGGACCCTCTCTTACATAACTGCAGTACAGTTGCTGAAATTAGGAAGTTTGTGACACTAGTATTATTATCTTATCTACAGGTCTGTCTTAGATTTCACCATTGACCCACTAACGTCCTTATTTGGGTCTAGAATCCCATCCTGGATCACGCGGTGCATTCAGCGGTCAAGTCTCTGTAATCTCTTTCAATCTGAAACAGTTTCTTGTCTTTCATGATCTTGAAAACTGTGAAGAGTCCAGGACAGAGCAGCCCCATCATTGGATATTAAAGCCAATTTGGAGGGACCTTCTGGTTCTCATTCTCAGCATTTTGTAACTGCAGTGAAGGAGAGAGCTGAGGAGAGAGAACTTATTAGGACCTTGGGATACTGGCTAAAATGTATCAAGGTCTTATCCTCTAACAAGTCCTCTTCTATGAATGACATTTAATCTTCAAACAATTAGAGACCATTTAGGTATTATCTTATAGATGAGGAAAGAGAATCGAGCCCAAGTCTAGAGCATGGCTGCTTCCATCCTGTCCTGCTTCACAGGGGCTTTCCTTGACCCACCTATAGTCACTCCACCCTGCAGCCACCACCCCATCCCATTGCCTGGTTCCGGTTTCATCGTGGCACTTGGCCAGCTGAAATTGCCTTGTTCTCATCTTGCTCCTCCATCATGGTAGATCTTCTCCACCAGGACCTGAACTGCAAGGTGGTAGTTGGAACCAGAAGGCACTCTCTCTCTCAAAGACTGAATGTATATTTTCTTTGACAAACCTTTTGGTAATATCACTCCTTTAAAAAAAAAAATTGAAGTGCTTGAGAGACTTAGGTCTTCCTCAGAGATGAAATAATGCCATGTCTGTGGGTGCCTGCAGAGGGAGAGGGCCGAGATGTGGGCGCAGCTATGGGAAGAGCCCCTCTGGGGGCCCAGACCAGGCCATGAGGCAAGGGCACATAACTTGAGGCCTGAAGCAGGGAGAAGGCACAGAGGGTCTCTAGCAAGGAAAGGCTCGGATGCCTGTCCTGGAGCAGCGTCTCAGGTCTCTGATACAGTGTTGTGGTTTAGGTATGAAGTGCCCCTCAAAGGGGGTACTGATGTGTTGAAGGTTTGGTTCAATACAGCAGTGCTTAGAGGTGGAGATTTGGGGAAATGACTGTATCCTGAAGGTTCTGACCTCATCCGTGGATTAATACTTGGATAGCTGAAAGGACTACTGGTAGGTGGTGGAAACTGTCAAAGGTGGGATATGGTTAGAGGAAGTAGGTCACTGGGGACATACCTGGAAGGGTATTTCTTTTCCCCCGACCCTCTTCCCTCACCTCTCTCTCCTCTCTTCTCTCTTCTCTCTCTGTGACTCTGTCTGTCACTGTCTCTCTCCTTCCTGGCTGCTGTGAGCTGAGCAGCTTTCTTCACCACACTCTTCTGCCATGATGTTCTGCCTCACCTTAGGCCCAGAGCAATGGCTGAAACTGTGAACCAAGATACATGTTTTCTGCTTTAAGTTGTTTGCGCCAGGTATTTTGGTCACGGTGAGGGAAAGCTAACACATGCAGTTTCTGTAGTCTTCTAGGATAACACCATTCTTTCTTATTTAGTTGACTTGACAGGTTTCCCCTGACTGACGTAGTCAAAACAGTGGGTTCCTACACCAAGGCAGAGACAGAGACAGGGAAGAGAAAAGGACCTGTGGGTTTTTCAGAGTAGGGTTCCTAATCTGAAGCAATACCAGGAAGCACTGAATAGTGGTGTTGCTATCAAATGAAAACCAAGAGTCAAATGCCAGAAGTGGCAAGCTGGCTTTCAGATTTCCACATCTAGCTCAGGCACTAGCCTTTTGGCTTGGTCTTAGTCTTGGCTCTCTGCCTGGCAGGGGCTCCACTTCAAGTTACTTTGTATATTTATTTATTCCCTACTCTAGCTCAGTCCCATGCCAGCTGCTGATGACCCAGGGGTGAAAGAAGCTGATCTGGCCCTAAAAATCTCCACATTAAACAGCTACCCTATTTCAGCACAGCTAATGCACCATTATTTCAGGCACTGCTAAGAAAGAAAAAAAATGCTAATTATATGATGATACAAATCTTTCATATCATTTAGAACTTTTCATTTTATGCTATTGAAAGCATTTAGAAATTAAATATGAACTGTATATATTCTTGTGAATACATAACAAGAAAAATTGGTGAAGGAAAATAAATTGGTTAAGATATTCCTAAAATGCTTTTGCAGTCAGAGCCCTCCTCTTCTAAATCCCCTTTACAGAATATTTTCCTACACTGTATTGTCCTGTTGTCCTCTGTGCCACCAAGATGAGCTATGGAGCATTTCTTTTCTTTTCTCTTTCTTTGGTTTTTTTCTTTTTTCTTTTTTTTGGTACTGGGATTTGAACCCAGAGATGCTCTACCACTGAGCTACATCCTCAGACCTTTGGTTTTTTTATTTTGATGTCTTTTTGTTGTTGTTGTTGTTGTTGTTGTTGTTGCTGTTTCTTTTTGGTGCTGAGGATGGAACCCAGAGCGTTGTGCAGGCTAGGCAAGCACTCTACCTCTGAGCCACATTCCCAGCCCCTTATTTTTTTATTTTGAGACAGGGTCCAAGTTGCCCAGGTTGCCTCAAACTCGCAATCCTCCTACTTCAGCCACCCAAGTAGCTGGAATTACAGGTGTGTGCCACCATACCCAGCACCATACAGCATTTCTTAGAAGAATTCATGAAAGTCCTAGAAGCCTTGGTGCTGGGTTCCTAAACTGGCTTTCTTTTTCCTTTTGTAACTGGGGATTGAACTCAGGGGTACTCGACCACTGAGCCACATCCCCAGCCCTATTGTGTTTTATGTAGAGAGAGGGTCTCACCGAGTTGCTTACTAGTGCCTCACTGTTGCTGAGGCTGGCTTTGAACTCACGATTCTCCTGTCTCAGCCTCCCAAAGTGCTAGGATTACAGGTGTGTGGCACCGCACCCAGCTAACCTGGCTTGTGATGTCTGCTTTGGAAATGGTGCCAAATGGATCTGATTCACCATCCCTGCCCTCTGAGCCCCACCACCCTTGGGTTCCCAGGGGTGAAGAGAGCTCCAGTCTTGTCTCAGGGACTTTCTTCCATGCCACTGGTACCTATTCTACAAGTTTTCATGCCTGCCCATTGGACTTTGGCACTTGCACAGGCAAAGCCAACTACCCCACAATGGCTTTTGTCCAGCAGCAACTGTCAGATACATCCCTGACTTGACAAGGGAAGTAAATATGTGAAAGAAAGAGCATCTGTGAAGTGTGGTCAGTACAGGGTGCTGAGCACTGTGAAGGAGGAAGTAGAGGATGCTGTGAGCTCAGATAACAGGGCCCCCAGTTTGTAGGTAGATCTTTCTGGGGAAGGAAAAGCCAGGCTGAGACCTAGTGCCTAGAAAGGGAAGAGGAAGGAAGAAGAGATGGGAAGGAGGGACTAGCCTGTGCAAAGGCCCAGAGTTGAGAGAAGATTTAGATTTTGTGAAATCTTCTTGCTCAGTTTACAAAATGGGCTTTTCAAGTATAAAGTAGCTGCCAGCCATGAAAATAGGCCAGGAGTGGTTCTCTTAGATGTTGCCATCTTCTTCACGGGTGTGTGTGTGTGTGTGTGTGTGTGTGTGTGTGTGTGTGTTGCTAGGGATTAAACACAGGGCCTCACATATGCCAGGCAAGCTCTCCACCACCGAGCTGAATCCCCAGCCCCTCTCCATTGTTAATTAAATTTCTTCACCACTGTCAGCTTCTGTCTTACAGAAATTGCTGGAGAAATTAGTGATAGTGAGCAGGTTAAGTTCCCTGTCTCATCTGGGTCTTCCACCAAAGGAATTTTTAGATGTAGCATTTTTATTTTTGCAATGTTATATTATTACACAGATAGATAAACACTAATACAACTAAAGCTCGAAGTTCTTAAGATTCCATAGCTTTAGCCGAGCGCAGTGGTGCACGCCTATAATTCCAGTGACTCAAGAGGCTGAAAAGGAGGATTGCGAGTTCAAAGCCAGCCTCAGCAAAAGCGAGGTGCTAAGCAACTCAGTGAGACCTTGTCTCTACATAAAACACAAAATAGGGCTGGGGATGTGACTCAGTGGTTGAGTGCCCCTGAGTTCAATCTCTGGTACCAAAAAAAAAAAATTCCACAGCTTCTATGACAGCTATATTTTGGGCTCAACTCCTCCTTGTGTTCCATCTTGCTTTGCTCATACACCTGCAGTTACTTTCAAGAGAGTATCCCCCCAGAAGGCTTTCTGAAAGTAAATCTCTTTCTCAGAGTAGATTTCCAGGGAATTCTCACATCCTCCCACCCAAATGACCAACCTGAGCCTTCTTGGTTCAGTTTTCATTCTTAACTTTCCATTGATTTTGAAAGTTGCCCTTAAAAATGACATTTCAGCCCTGAACTCACAGTTCCTGTTTGGTACAAGCCTCTGCTCTTCCTTTCATTTTTGACATTTCTTATTAAACTTCCTTTTATTGCCTCACTGCTCTGGGAAGAGGCGAAGTACAAATTACTGAGATAATAAATATTCAAATTGCACAGACCATCTGCCCTCGAACAGATGTCCACTTCAAGTCAATATCAATCTGCTTTCTTCAGGGCACCGGGAGAGGTGAAGAGATGGAAAAGCCAACCCCAGGGAGGGAAGGTGGGCTGGGGAAGTGGTGGCTTCTATTGAATTTCGAGTTCACATGTAAAGGGAAACTCTTTCCAGAAAATTCAGATAAGGAAAAGGAAATGATAACCCAACTACGTTATGATAGGGTCCTGCAGATTGTTTACTATGATGCAAGTCTTCTATGGTCCAGTGAGGGATTTGTTTAGCATTTAGTCATCACATGTAACAGGGGCCAGGTCCTCTGCTGAGGGCCTTTTAGGTATTGTCTTAGAGGAGCTAACTCTTTCCAGTTGGGAAACTGACGCTGTAGGAGGTTACATAGCCTTTCTAAGTCACATAGCTAGTAAGAGTCAGTGGAAATAGGACCCTGGATCTGTTTGATACCAAAGCCAACATCTTAATTCACATTATTCTGCTTCCCTTCTGTAGGGACCAGAACTGCTACAGTGTAGTCCAGGGACCAGAGGCATACACAGTCCTTTGGCTGGAGGTGGAACCAACCCTGTTTGAAATGCAGATTCCTGGGCTCCTGTTCAGGCCCACTAGATCAGAAAATCCTACCGAGGGTCCATTCTCTGAGGGTGAGAATGACAGGTATGGACTTTCACTTCCATGCAACTACATGTCCCCTTCAGACCTTCCCTAACCTCGTGTCTTAAGCAAAGCAGAAAAGACCGTAGTCTGTGAATACCTTCATGACTCCTGCAGGTCACGTTTCCATTGCTGTGCTGCCTTTCAGTAGCCCTTCCTGTTAGGACACTGTGCATTTTCTTAGATTCCTTCCTGCATCATCTGCTTATCAAGAGAGGGAAACTGAGGCAGGCTATTTGCTGAGTGAAACCTTGGGTAAGTCACCTACCCTCTCTTTGTCGCAATTTCCTCGTCTATGAAATGAGAGTGACAGTGCTGCCAGGTTCCCAGGGTTACCCTACAGATCTTCTGTGAAGTGTCTGAGCTCTGAGTAAATGCGACTTACTCTTCTCTTACCTCCTTTTGGTATTCTAGTGAGATCTTTAATCCTTTCCCCAGAAGTCAGCTTGTTCTGTCCTGCTGTTCCATGTTCATGATATATCCTGTAAGGTCCTCGTTCCCTTTTCCCCTTTGCCTGTCTCCAACATATCTTCACAAATCTACATTGGTCCCTTTGATAGAGATGTTAGACTGGCCCAAGTCCATGTTCGAATGAGGAGAGAGCCCACCTGGTCTTCATTCAGGAGTACTTCAGAAATTGTTTTGCAGCCAGGCATGGTGACGCACGCCTGTAATCCCAGCAGCTTGGGAGGCTGAAGCAGGAGGATCGCAAGTTCAAAGGCAGCCTTAGCTATTTAGTGAGGCCCTAAGCAACTCAGTGATACCTTGTCTTCAAATAAAAACTAAAAAGGGCGGGTTTTTTTTTGTTTTGCATTTTGCTGTCACATATAGAGCATGTAATTTGTGCCAGGCTTGTATTTTTGACTGAGCAGAGAGGCTTCGAAGTGGTGAAGAAAAAGTATTGGGTTGGCTTGGCTCTGCTGCCTGCCTTTCAGGTAATCCTGGGTAAATCACCTCTGACCCTAGAGGGAAGGTGACCAGACCCTCTCTTTTAGTGTTTTCTCTTTTGTGAGTTAAGGGTACATTTTCTGAGATCAATGCTATTCTGATCATTTCATGTAAACATGTACTGGGTCAGAACTGCAAGGCAAGTTCAAAAACAGCCTGGGCACTGATGTACATGAGCCGTGTATGTTGGGGCCTGTGGCATCCCTGATTCTGGGTCATTTCTGCAGAGTTTTTCTGTTAGTATCAAGAAATGTCAGGGCAGAGAAAGCGTTCTGGAAAATCCTGTGGAAATTCTGTAGTGAGGGCTGAGGTTGTGGCTCAGTGGTAGAGCGCTTGCCTTGCAAGTGTTCAGTTCTCAGCACCACCTATAAATAAATAAATTAATTAAATAACAATCCATAGACAACGAAAAATTATAAAGATATAAAAAAAATTTTAAAAAGAAATTCTGTAGTGAGGTTTTTACTAAGTGTAGAGAGCACTGGGGCCTCTGCATTTCGTCTCCTCTCCACAGCCTAACTCCTACTTCATGGCAGTACTGCCAGGATGTCTTGCTTTTCAGGTTTTTTAAATATCAGCTTTATTGAAATACAATTTGTAGACCATGCCATTCAATTGTTGTATCTAATGCAAATGATCCAATGCAATATTCACAGAGTATGTACTACAACCAATGCAATCAACTCAGAATATTTGGAACAGTTTTGTGGGTTTTGACAAATACATATTTTGTCAATGTTCAGTCTTGGGACTGGCTTCTTTCACTTAGCAACACGGGTTCTCCATCCATGTTATCACATGAATTAATCCATTGTTCCTTTTTATTGCTGAGTAGTATTCCATCACACGGGTGTGTGTTTTTCTCATCTATTCACCAGTTGAAGGACATGTATCTCTAGGCTTTGGCAATTATGAATAAGACTGCTATAAACATTCACCTACAGCTTTTTCTTGTGTGTGTGTAAGTGTAAATCGTTATTTCTCTTGAGTATCTAGCAGTGGTTTTGTTGAGTCACATGCTAAGCATATGTTCAAATTTAAAAGAGACTGCAAAAACTTTTTTTACAGTGGCTGTACCATTTTGCATTCCCACAGCGATGTATGAGAGTTGTAGTTCACTATACTTACCAGCATTTAGTATTATCAGTGTTTTGGGGGCTTGGTTTTGTTTAATTTTAACCAAACAGTTATGGAGTGATATCTCATTGTGGTTTTAATTTCTATTTCCTTGGTAACGATAACATTGAGTATCTTTTCATGTGTTTATGTGCCAGCCATGTAACCTCTTTGATGAAGTGTCTATTCAGATTTTTTAAAATGAGCTTTTGTGTTTTCTTGTTGTTGGATTTTTGGGTATTCTTTATATAGGATAAAGGTGCTTTGTCAGAAATGTGATTTGCAAGATTTTCCCAATGCCCTGGCTTCTCATTTCTTTCTCTTAACAATCTCTTTCACAGGACAAAAGTTGTTAATTGTGATGAAGTCTAATTTGTCTTTTTTTTTTTCTTTATGGATTGGGCTTTTGATATCTTTTCTAAAAATTCTTTGCCTGACCCAAGTCTCAAAGAGTTTCTCCTGTGTTTGCTTCTAGAAGTTTTATAGTCTCAAGAAGTTTTTGATCCTTTTTTTTTTTGGTACTGGAGATTGAACTCAGGGGCACTTGACCACTGGGCCACATCCCCAGCCCTATTTTTCTGTTTTATAGACAGGGTCTCACTGAGTTGCTTAGCGCCTGGCTTTGAACTCGCGATTCTCCTGTCTCAGCCTCCCAATTGTGATCCATTTTGAATTAATTTTTATGCATGGAGTGAAGAATGAAGTGGTTTCCGTTCTAAGTGTCCAGTTGCTCCAACACTTTGCTGTATTCCCGTGGATATCTTTCTGTACCGTACTCATTGATCTATGCGTCTTTCTTTTATCAAAACCATACTATCTTTTGGGGAGCTGGGGTTGTGGCTCAGTGCTAGAGTGCTTGCCTCACATGTATGAGGCACTGGGTTCAGTTCTCAGCACTGCATATAAATAAATGAATAAAATAAAGGTCCATCAACAACTTAAATATTATACACACACACATTCTTTTTTTTTTTTTTTTTAATCCAGGCTACTCTATCATTAAGCTGTACTCCCCAGCCCTTTTTTTATTTATTAATTTGAAACATGGTCTTGCTAAGTTGCCCAGGCTGGCCGGGAACTTGTGATCCTCCTGCCTCAGTTTCCCAAGTCACTGGAATTACAGGTGTGTGCCACCATGCCTGGCCATTGAGGGGTTCTGATACACTGGAAAGTTTCTCCATAAACTCATTAATCAATCACTTTCAGTGCTTCCAGTTGAGACATCCACATACTAATAGTCCAGCACAGCTAATTCTGAATTCCTGTCTCTCTTACCTCTTTCTGTGGTTGCTGTTCTTTGGGGCTTTACCTGTTTCTCAGTTCTGCCCACATGTTAGAAAAGCATGAAGTTACACAACTCAATTCCAAAACAGGATCAGGAAGAAGCTTTGAGTCCAAAAGCTAGATTCAAGTCCATCTAAAGTTGCCTCAGGTTACTGAGGTCTTACTGAATGCCCACCCCACTCCCTTGTCACTCTAGGAGGACAGTTTGTTTATGTTTGATTCATTTGATTCCAGTTCTACCTTAACAGAAGGTAGAACTTCTGAGCAACCAGAAGTATTGTTGAGGACAAACCTTTTTGTTGGGTCTCTTTGTGGCCCCCTAAGGTATAAGTCCAGGGCAGAGACAAGGTTGCCTCTGGGAACTGAAAGGCCCTCTTTGTCCCACTACCAGGTGATTTTTTCAGTGACAAGGAGACCTCAGAGCAACCCTCCAGCACAGTGAAGGGAAATACGGGGAGCGGCCAGGTTCCAGCTTTACCAGATTGTCTTTAGTAAGTGGAGGGCCCGGAGGTGCAGAACTTCTGAAGGGAGGTCTTTGTTGTCACCTGGCACTCAGGTGACTCAGGTGAGAGAGCAAAAGAGAAGAAGGCTGGCGTCCTGTGCCACCTCCTGAAATGACTTCTGGGGTACCTGGGCTGCAGGTTATAACACTGGAGTCAAGAAGGACAAATCAAGCCAGTCAAATCTGGACTGGAGTATAATTATACTGCACCAATAAAAAGGAAAAAAAGAAGACCACAACTGGAAGAGGGACGTAGAAAGGACGAGGTACCCCTCCACGGCCTCCATCCTCCTGTGAGAAGGGTGGTCCACCACGTGGCTTTCTGGTGGAGAGGCCCCCTCTGCCAAGCTGTGCTTCAGAGCTGGGCTGGGAGCAGGAGAGGAGAATAACTAGTGGCCCGCAGGAGGGAGGCCTGGGGCTTCCTGTATTTAACCAGTGTTTTGGTTTGTGGAAGCATTTGGACAGATGCAGTGGCCAGCTCAGTCTGAGCATGTGGTGAAGAATCTGAGGAACAGAGGCAGCTGAGCTGGCAGGGGAGTTTCCTGGGAGTGGCCACCAACTGTCTGGACTCATTTGTGTGTGTGTTGAGGGGCTGCTCCCTGTGTCACCATGCGGCCGGGGAGTCCCTGCGGTCTCCCTGGGCAGCAGCAAAAAGGGAGACCACAGGGACTCCTTCCTCCTCTCTTGGGTGCTCTGACTCCAGACCTTATAACCTTGCTACGACTCACAGGGTCTCCTCCTAGCTGACATCTGTGTCTCTTCTTCCCCATCAATCCACCTGCCACTAGATTAGTTTTCCTTACACTTCTGCTTGTGGCTCTTCTCTGCTCCATAACTGTCACCGGCTCCACGTTTCCCACTCAGGCAGTATGGTTACTTCCGTAGTCTAGATTCTGATGCTCCACTCTTCCCTGGGAGCTTTGCTTCTGGTCACATTCCTTCACACGCATGTGCAGCTTGTCTAACATGGACGTACCCCTGGGCTTTTCCATTCCAGTGCCCCTCACTGTTCTCCCTCTCAGAAGCTTCCATTTTTCCCTTCTCTGCATTTGAATCCTCGTGTGGATTCCACGCCTGCTCTTCACAGGACCATTTCTGTTCATCATAAGGACAAGCCTGAGCTCCCTTCTCCAAGCTTCCTTCCTTACAAATGGAAGCCCTCTGATGGCATTTGTGCCCTGAGTCATTGTGGTTTCTTGGGTCTGGATCTTAAACTCCTCCCTTCAGGACAGAGCGTGTGTTTAAGCTGTCCTGTCGTGCTCATCTGGTGACAGACAGCACATGGCACTTAGAAGAATCACCATTTATGTGCTGTTCTGTGCTAAGAGCATCTCAAACATCATCCCCCCTGTTCCTCCCAATAAACCCTGGATGGGAGTTTTGGCACCTAGCATTTGTTGTTTGTTGTGAATTTATTTGAGCAGGACCAGGCTGTTCTAAATCTTTTGCCTGAATTAGTTCATGTAATCCTTGTATTAACTTCATGTGGTAGATTGTATTATTATCCCCATTCAAAAGACAAGGAAACTGAGGCCCAGGGAGGTTTACTGGCCCATTAGTAATGGAGCTTGCCAAATGACTGTCCCACTTGTGGAGTTGCTGTCCCACTTGTTAATTGCCTCCCTTCAGCTCTAGGTTTTCTGATGGACAGCCAGCCTTCTGCCAACACCCTGACCCCTCCTCCACTCCTCGCTGGATGATCACAAATCCTAAACAATAGTGGTTTCCATCTGTGACAGGCTTACAGTCCCCTACTGGCTCTTGTGTACTTGTTTTGTCATTTTTATCCCAGACTAATTTCTTTCTCCCCAGGCCGGCGCTGATTTGGCATTAGACTGCCTGGGTTTTTAATCAAGGCATCCTACGGCCACATTGTGGAACTCAGCTGGCACTTAGTTCTGGCGCATGCCCAAGGCTGGATGCCAGGACCCTTGCTGGGACTGACTGGCCTCATAGCTTCTTCAAATAGTTGTTTCATCAGGGTAGCGGCCAAAGTACTGAGCAGCATAACTATTTCCTCTGTGTCAAGGTTTCCTTAAGATTCTCGTTGGCAAAATGGAAACCAATGTGGTCTTGTATCCCTAGTGACAAGCACAGGCTTAAGTAATAATACTATCAGTAAATAATCATCAAATAAATAAATTTATTCTTTTTATTTATTTTTTATTTTTTTGGTCCTGGGGATGGAACCTAGGAGGGCCTTACCACTGAATTATATCCCCAGTTCATTTTTTACTTTGGGACTGTCTTGCTAAGTTGCCCAGGCTGACCTTAAACTTGCAATCCTCCTATTTCAGCCTCCTGAGTCACTGGGGTTACAGGTGTATACCAACATGCCCAGCTGTTCTTGTTTTCTTTTTAAAAACTAGAGTTGTCTGACCAGGAAGCCAGGGAAATTCCGTAAACAGGTGTATCAGTTAGCTTTTGCTGCATAACAAACAGTTACAAAACCTTGATGACATCCAATACATTTTTACTGCTCACATGACTGGGTTTAGCTAAGTGCTGATTCTGCCAATCATGACAGGGTTGCTGCCATGGTTGGTGGTTAACTGCTGGGGTAACTGGAGTAGCTCAGCACTGTGCATCTGTCTTCTATCCTTCTGGGTCCAGCAGGATGATAGCCTGAGGAGAGAAAAATGCAGGAGAAGCACACTGTCACAAAGCACACCTCACATGGTGTGAGCAAAAAGCTCAAGAGAGCCTGTCTCTGCTGTGGCACTGCAAAGAGTGGCCCCCTTTAAATTAAAGAAAACCAATATGTAGATATATTTGAAGTAGAAACCTCTTTTCGATGGAATCTTACAGGAAGCATAAATAACTGATTCTCTGGGGTGGGGTCCCAGTGGATGGTGGGGATAGGTATTCTCTGTCTTCCTCCTGCTTCCTCTTGGCTTCCCTCACTACTGGGGAGCAAAACAAAGAGTTTCAGAAGCTGCCCCTGTTACTGGCATTTCTCATTTACCTAGAGCACTGCTTAGCTCCTCCAGAGCCAGCAGTATTGATCTCTATTCTGCAGGTGATTCAGAATAATCATCCACTCAGTGATGTAGCTCAGAGGTGAGAATTTATCAAGCCATTCTCCAATTATCCCAACCACCGTGATTTCGTTTTATGATAGTCAGTGACAAGGTTCTCAGAGGCTACAGCTGCCTTTCAACTGAGCCTGTCCCAAGAGCATCTCTGCTAAGGGGATATTTTAAGCCAGAGACACAGGTGCAGGTCACAGATGTTGGGTCTCCCTCACCTGTTGTCCATCACTGTCCTCTGGACAGTTTTCAACTTCCCTGTGCAAAGAATCAAAACACAAAACCCAGAACAATTCATATGGTACTTTCAAAACAGGTCACACATGCCAGGCATGGTGGCACGCCTCCTGTAATCACAGGGGCTCAGGAGGCTGTGGCGGGAGGATTGTAAGTTCAAAGCCAGCCTCACAACTGTGAGGCGCTGAGAAATTCAGTGAGACTCTATCTCTAAATAAAATACAAAATAGGGCTGGGGGTGTGGCTCAGTGGTTAAGCACCCCTGGGTTCAATCCTGGGTACCAAAAAGAAAAAAAGGGGGGGGCACACAGGACTTTTCTTTTTTTTTTTTTTTTTTGGTACTGGAGATTGAACTCAGGGGCACTCGACCACTGAGCCACATCCCCAGCCCTATTTTGTGTTTAATGTAGACACAGGGTCTCACTGAGTTGCTTAGTGCCTCGCTGTTGCAGAGGCTGGCTTTGAACTCAGGATTCTCCTGTCTCAGCCTCCCTAAGTGCTGGGATTACAGGCTTGTGCCATCGCGCCCAGCTTTTTTTTTTTTTTTTTTTAGTTGTAGATGGACACAATCTCTTTATTTTATTTATTTTTATGTGGTGCTGAGGATCGAACCAGTGCCTCACGCATGCAAGGCAAGCGCTCTACTACTGAGCCACAATCCCAGCCCAGGACTTTTCTTAAAAGTGGCTGTTCTGCCGGATTGCTGCAAAATTTAATAGTGTAAAAGAATTACTTAAATTCTCACAAATTCTGCAGCAGGAGTGTTTGGGCAGGCCTCAGAGGGCACAGCTTGTCTCTGCTCTGCAGTGCTGAGGCCTCAGCTGGGAAGATGCACAAGGCGGGCCCAGAATATCCGCAGGCTCTCACCTGTGGCAGTGGATGCTATCTGGGGCCTTGGCCGGGGTGTTGGTCAGAACACCTGCATGTGGCCTCTCTAAGTGGTCTAAGCCTCCCTTCTGCTCCTAGGGTGAGCATCCCGAAAGAGGGGACCAGAAGGAACTTACATCTGGGTCTCTGACCTCGTCTTAGCAGTCATGCCTTGCCACTTCACCTCAGTGTCACTGGCCACCAACTCCTGCCTGGGTTCAAGGGGAGAGGAAATAGATTCTGCTTCCTGACGGGGAGCAGAAGTGTTCTGCAAGAGCGTATGAGACTAGAAATGTCTCTGTGGCCATTTCTGGAAAACACGGTCAACCACACAGTGCATTCGCAAGCTGTGGGGTTCTTCTTATACCTCATTACCAAGGCCAAAGGAACCAGAATACCTGGCTGAAGAAAGCTTGTTTTAGCTTCTTGCCCCTGAAACCATTGAGTCCACAGGAGAGCTTTCCACCTAGGGCTTCGCACATCTGCCCTAGTTCACAACCTGGAGAAAACGAGAGGCCAAAAGTGCAGGCTGAAAAGCAGGCTGTCGAGCCAGATGGAGGAGAGTAACCCAGCACTGTGACGCAGCTCAGTGGCCCAGGACTGTGCCTCGGTTTCCTCATCTGTAGAATGAGAGGAATAATAGCACTTAGCCCCTCAGGCTGTAATGTAAACCCTACACCTGGCACATGGAAAGTGTCCATTAAGAGCCGGGCACAGTGGCACATGCCTATCATCTCAGCAACTTGGGAGGTGGAGGCAGGAAGATCTTGAGTTCAAAGCCAGCTTCAGCAACTTAGAGAGGCCTGAAGCAACTTAGTGAGACCCTGTCTCAAAATATAAAATAGAAAGGGCTGGGGATGTAACTCAGTGGTTAAACACCCCAGGGTTCAATACCCAGTGCTAGAAAGAATGGAAGGGAGGGAGGGAGGGAGGGAGGGAGGGAGGGAGGAAGGAAGGAAGGAAGGAAGGAAGGAAGGAAGGAAGGAAGGAAGGAAGGAAGGGAGGGAAGGGAAGAGGGAGGGAGGGAGGGAAGGAATGAAGGTAGGAATGGTCTAATAACAATCACTTATGAAAACAATTATCATAGCTGGGCACAGTGGTGCACGCCTGTAATCCCAGAACTTTGGAAAATTGAGACAGGAGAATCTTGAGTTCAAAGCCAGCCTCAGCAATGGCAAGGCACTAAGCAACTCAAGTGAGCTACATAAAACACAAAATAGGGCTGGGGATGTGGCTCAGTGGTCGAGTGCCCCTGAGTTCAATTCCCGGTACCAAACCACCCCGCCCCCCAAAAAACCAAAAAACAATTATCAGTGTAATCTCAAGCTCATATTCCAGCCTGTTCTGTAAATCCTGCCCTGCTTCTGCCAATCTGGAAGATTCCTCTGCAGTCACACTTTAATTGTACTAATCACTTCATCAGGGAACCTCTGGGAAACATTAGCTCCTAATCCCACTAAGACCCTGGCTACAAGTAGGAGTTTCATCTGTCTGATTTTTCCAGTGTGCTAGGTCTTAGAATCTTGACTTATTAAAAAAAGTTTAGTGTTTCTGTTTCCCCCATGTCTAAGTTGATATGCTGTGTTTCCTCTATTCTAAGACACCACCAATTATGTGTGACCACTGATTTTAAAACTCATCTCAACATTAAAACATGAGGAGAAAAGAGTGCAAGTTGGAATTAAGGAAGTCTATTGTGTTTATTAGAATTTAGAAATATAGGAAACAAATGGAGAAATTAGAGCTTCTTACGGTTAGGTCAAGTGTAGGATACTTTTGAAATCTGACAGCTTTTCATGTACATAAACTGGGATTAACTAGAACATCTGCTCCCCTAAGCCGAAACCATGAGTGAAACCAGATTTAACCACTGTTACCATGCTGGGGACTGGCTTCCCTCTTTTCTCTCAGCATACATGCGAGTACATTTTCACATTATAAGTCTTCTTTGGAGCCTTTCATATATATAGTACTATGTTGTGAATATCTCCCCAAGTTATTAATAGCAGCAATATTGTTTACAGCTGTGGTCTATGATTTTAAAATAAAAATATTTTCAATATAAAAGTTTTTAAAATCCCCCAATAAAGGAGGGAAATCACCTTAATGCCATCACTACAAAATATTCATAGTTAACATTTCATCTACAGTATTTTTCGTTTTTTAAAAAAAAATTTTTCTTTAGTTGTAGATGGACACAATGACTTTATTTTATTTTTTTTATTTTTATGTGGTGCTGAGGATCAAACCCAGTGCCTGACACATTCACAACCCTAGCCCAGCAGTATTTCTCTTTAAATACATTGTCTATTGTATTTATTAAGGTGGTGAGAAAGGTGGGTGGAGTTACAAATTTGTGCCTGATACTTTTTTCTTTGCTAGGTGAACATTTTTATTAATGGCTACATAGTATGTTGTCATAAGGATAAACTACAATTTATTCAATCAATGTGTACTATAGGATATTTAGGGTTTTCTAATTTTTCCACTTCTAGAACACCTTGGGATGACTATTTTTATAAATAAATCTTGGCCTATATCCATGAATCATTTTGCTAGGATGAATTATTACAGGTGATGTCACTGACTCCAGGGATACATGGTTGTTGTTTTTTTTTTTTTTAGACATTTGATAATTTAGTGTTAAATTAAAGGCACCTTCTAGACCCAAGCTAAACAGTCAATGCTTATGTGTTAGTTTCCCATTAATATTATTTCACTGCACGGTTCTTGACATGTGTTAAGTGATTTTCATCCTCATAGCATCCTTGTGGGGTACAATTATCATCATTATGATATGGATGAAGGAACTGAGGCATGAAAAAGTCAAGGCCACACCAAAGTGGCATGCATCTTTGAACTGAGCTGGTTGCATTTGGAAATAAAACTGCATTGACATGGAAGGGAAGCCAGGGCTTGGCTGGAACAACCCTTCTGCCAGGCAGTATCCGCAGACAGTTGCTAACTCTTTGGCCATTCTTTCTTTCTTTCTTTCTTTTTTGGCAGTACTGGAGATGGAACCCAGGGGTGCTCTACCACTGAGACTCTGTCTCAAAATAAAAAAACAAACCGGGCACAGCGGTGCACGTCTGTAATCCCAGCACTTTGGGAGGCCAAGACAGGAGAATCGCGAGTTCAAAGCCAGCCTCAGCAACAGCGAGGTGCTAAGCAACTCAGTGAGACCCTGTCTCTAAATAAAACACAAAAAAGGGCTGGGGACGTGGCTCAGTGGTCAAATACCCCTGAATTCAATCCCCAGTACCAAAAAAATAAAAAATAAAATAAATAAAAAACAAAGAGGGCTGGGGATGTGGCTCAGTTGCCCAGGCTGGCTTCTTCTCCCCAGTTGCTGGGATTATAGGCATGTGCCATTGCACCCCGTCTCTCTCTGGCCATTCTTAGAAGCCTGGTACTTAACTCAAGGTGGGATGAAGGTCTGGTCCAACTGCATAGGACGAGCATGTAGTGAGTTCTCTCACTGAGAGATCGTTTCAGGAAATTCAGAGCCCCAGATCCTGTTTGCACCTGCAAGGAAGTTTATTTCTCAAGAAGAACATGAGACGTGGAAGGAGATGTGGCAGATGCTAGGATGGGTGTTAGAGAGGGATGTCTCTGCAGTCTGGGGACCAGAAGGGCCAAGCGCTTCCTGGAGAGTCTAGTGGCTGTAATGTAGTCACTGGACCCCAGTGGCTATTTAAATTTAATTAAAATTAAATTAAGAATTTAGCTCCTCAGTTATGCCAGCAGGTTGCAAGTGCTCAGCAGCCACAGGCGATCACTGGTCACCATAATGGACGGCTTGGATGAGGAACACTTGTTATCACAGAGAGGTCTATTGGACACCTGGTCTAGAAGCAGGAGTGTGGCCAGGGGAAGTAGAAGAAAGGATAGGGGATGGCCAGTAATCCACTTTAATTACCCACTTACATTCCACCTGCGCCCCACCATGGGCGCAGACATTGGAAAGGGCTCTTGGGGCTACTCCTTGGTGCATGCTGCAGCACAGGTGGACAAGTATGCCTGCTCAGGGGTTGCACCGTGTGCTATGAGGAAGAACCGCCCATCTCCCCAGGCCTTGCCTGAGAGGTGCCCTTTACCCCACAACCTGAGGTGCCCAAGGGGGTGACCTGCTCCTTGCCACCCCAGAGTTCAACGGCCTGACCTTGGAGGCCTCAAAGAGGAGGAGCAAAACAGACAAACAGGAGTTTTGATGAATTGTCAGGAAGGGGTTTAAATGACCACTGAGCTTTGAAAGAGTAGGAAGTCAAGGGTGTCTGTGAGATTCGGGCAGAGGAAGGGTTAGAAAGGAGGGAAGTTGAGGTATTGGGGGGCAGCCACCCTGTGAGGCCTGAGCTGCTTTGGGTTTTGGCTGTAAGGATTCCATCTAAGCTTAGTGTGAGGTTTCTTGCTCCTTCTGTGCACGTAAGTTCTTCACTTGCCTTATAAAATTATAGCATGTTACAAGTTCAAAGCCAGCCTCAGCAACAGCGAAGTGCTAAGCACCTCAGTGAGACCCTGTCTCTACATAAAACACAAAATAGGGCTGAGGATGTGGCTCAGTGGTCAAGTGCCCCTGAGTTCAATCTCCAGTACCCCCCCAAAAAATTATAGCATGTTTAACATATTTCCAGACATCTGGGCCCTTTAGAGATGCTCTCCACACATCCTTGCCAAGTTGATCCAAGCAGCTCAGGTGTTTTCCCAGTCAATCTTGGTCTCCATTGCCCCAGAATATTCCTTCTGTTCTTTGCGGAGACAGACAACTTGTGTCAGCCCACCTTGCTCCTGAGAACCATGGAAAGCTACACATGACAGCCGCCCACCTGTATTCCACCTGTGCCCCACCTGGCCTCCGTCAAGGTTTGCTTGACTGCGTCAGACACACGCTTGCCAAGGCTCTGCGGGAGCCTTAGTCTTTGCACTGGTGACTTTTGTGAATGTAGCACCTTGTCCCTTGGTCTGGCTGTGGTCAGAGTGGGAACTCTGGCACTTTGGTTCAGTCTCTCAGAGGGAACCAAAAATCGTTATGTGCCCTTGGATAAAGGCTCACGCTATTGTGCTGCCCAGTTTGCTTATTAAATGGAATTACTACTTTTAGTTTTACAAATAAGAACAACAGTTTCCAAACTTCCTCTCATGCCCTTCGGGAAAGAGAGATGACTGCAAATCTCAATCCATTCTTCCCTCATCTCCATCCTTTCTTTTGAACTTATTGGGCAGTGAATTTTTTGAGGGGAAAAGTCAAATGTTGACAAAAGTAGAGTAACGCAGCGAACCTCATGACCTGTCACCCAGCTGCAACTGTCCCCCACACTTCAGTCCTGGGTGAGCTATATCCTGCCACCGTGTTATTTTTTAAAAGCTTTATTGAGATATGACTTAATGTCAAAAAAACTATCATTAAGGGAGCAATTTAATGATTTTTGGTAAATAGGTGGTTGTGCACATCACTGTAATCCAATTTTAAGACATTTCCATCATCCCCCCAAAATCCCTCGTGCTCATTTGCCATTATAGTAATGTAAAGCAAACCCTGTACCATGTTCCAACTCATCTACAAACATTTCTGTGTGTGTAAATTGCCAGGCATTGTGCTGGCTTGTCATGGTGGTTTCTTCTTAGGAACCACTTCTTAACGCTTACACCTAAAAACCCAATCCTGTATTCATAGCCAGAGCCTCGGGGAAATTATTACAGAAAAGAGGCTACACTGGGTCTGCCTGCCAGTTTTACTGTTGATAATTCAGTTTAACCCCAAATTCTCTTCTACATAGATTATTGAAGGTCTGCTATGTGCTGGGCCCTGGAATACAATAGTCAATTCATTGTGGACCCTGCACGTGTCCGTGACAAGGGCCAGCTGCATGCACAATTGGGAGGGAGCATTAGTCAAGGGCCAAAACAGGAGTTTGTCTGGAAGGAAGGCGCTGCTGAGGTCTGACCTACATCTGAACCTGTGCACGTGCCTGTCTCCACTTCATTGAGGACCACTTGCTTCTGAGCTTAAAAGGTCCTGCTTGCTTTGGGATGGACAGGAGCAGTGCACGTGCTGGGCCTATCCTGAATGCTAAAGGCCAGCCACTCCAGGGTGTTGACTTTCTATTCCTTTACTTACCTGCCCATCTCTCCTCTAGACAGGCAGTGGAGAATGAGCAGGAATGTGGTCCAGCTCAGGGCCTGGAATGTAAAAGTCTCTTCAGAAAGAGGATATAAAATTGCATTCATGCATTCATCTGCTTATTCATTTATTCAACAAATGTTATAGAGAACCCAGATTCTATTCAGGAATCCTGGCACTGCGAAAAGAACAGCGAACAAAACAGATTAAACCCCACGATCATGAGCCTTACACTCAGGAAGTGACAGACAATAAACAAATAGATAAGTGTGACATATAGCTTGCTGGGCAGTGGTAAGGGCTCTGAAGCAGAATGATTGACTGAGTGGCATCCACAGGTATACAATATTTATCTTTTTAAAAAGAAGAATATAAAACTACATGTACAGTGTGATCTGATTTTTTGAAAAGAAAAAATAATACATATTTGCTTAAAACATATATATATGAAAAGAAATGTCCCAGATGCCAGGGATAAGGTTACCACTGAGAAGCAGAATTATGAGTAATTTTTGTTTTCATAGAAAGACACTTGCATGAATGAATTTTCTTTTATTTTTTAAAAATATTTTTTAGTTGTTGATGGACCTTTATTTTATTTAAATATATGCGGTGCTGAGAATCAAATCCAGTGCCTCACATGCTAGGCAAGCACACTACCACTGAGCCACAACCCCCACCCCACATAAATGAATTTTCTGTGATGAACAAGTGTTAATTGTATGATTAGAATAACACTTTTTTTTTCTCTCTCTCTCCCTTTTTTAAGGAAGAGACTGAACTACTTTTCTACCAGGCCTGCCTTTCTGAGGTGGAGGCCCAGAGCCTGTTTCCCAGCATGAGGGAGTCTGGGGCAGGGTTAAACCACAGACTCCCCCCTATCATCCAAAGTTTCAGGGCTGCTCAGCACTCATTCCCAGGGTGGACAGGACAGAGAATTTCCATCCTTGGCTGAAAAGAAGAGCGCAGCTGGGAGAGGGCTCTGAAGAGAAACAGGTGGTAGCACAGTGATTAGGAGCCGAGACTGCAGCCGTGGCAGTGACCCAGCGTCCCAGGCCTGGTTCCAAAGCCTGGCTGTGTAACCCTGAGCAAGTTATGTAACCTCTCTTTGCCTTTGTTTCCTCATAAAAGGAAGATGACGATAGTACTTACCTCTCAGGACTGTTGTGAGGATGAACCTGGTTAAAAACTGTCAAGCCCTAGCGGGGCGCGGTGGCACACGCCTGTAATCTCAGCACTTTGTGGGGCTGAGACAGGAGAATCGCGAGTTCAAAGCCAGCCTCAGCAAAGGCGAGGCACTAAGTAACTCAGTGAGACCCTGTCTCTACATAAAAACACAAAATAGGGCTGGGGATGTGGCTCAGTGGTTGAGCGCCCCTGAGTTCTCCCCTGTTCCAAAAAACAAAAACAAAATCAAAAACAAAAAAACTGTCAAGCCCTTAGCACAGGGCCTGGGATCTAGTCCGTGCTCAGAAAAGGAAGCAGCCATCTGTTGTAGAGCAGCAGCTCAAGTAAAGCCAGTGGGACATCAGTGATTGGCCAAAGGAAACATGGCAGAAAGGAACTCCACATGGGAAACAAGAATAGGAGGCCTCCAGGACCAAGCATGACTCTGGCGAGGCCACACGTCCTTTTTTTGGAGCAACATCCCTCTCCTGTTCTCCTTAAGCTCCAGGGATTCGTCTCTTCTCCAAGGATGCCACCACTTTTTTTTTTTAATTTATTTTTAGTTGTCAGTGTGTCTTTTTATTTATATGTGGTGCTGAGAATCGAACCCAGTGCCTCACATATGCTAGGCAAGCGCTCTACCACTGAGCCACAGCCCCAGCCCCAAGGATGCCACCACTTTGACATGTTCCACTAAAGGCCAGCTGCTGAGTGTCAATGCAGTTTGGATTTCCATGGAAAACCACTGGGAAAGTTACTGAACTTGAACCATGGAGGAAGAAGGGGAGTTCAGGAGGCCCGGGTCTGATTCCTTGCAGCCCCTTGGTCACTACCTTCTCACATGCCCCTGTGGGACTCTTCTTGTTGCTGGCTTTGGAGGAGACGCCCCTGCCCTGGGTGAGCTGGGTGGGAAGCTAGTTAACCCAAGCCAGTTTCTTGGGGAGTCGTTCAGGAATATGTTCACTTTGCACAAAGTTTGGAGAGTCAGACTTTGGCTTTGCTTCCAGGTTCTGTCTGCCATCTGTGTGAGCTGCTTTGGGCAGACGGCCCATCCTGGTCCCCACTTTCTCAGAGCTGTGAATTAGGCCAGTGCCACCTGGCTATCATGGGCTGAAGGAAGGAATCACTGAGCCAACATCACACTGCCTGGGCCTAGTAGGTGCTCAGCAGACGGTTCTCACCACTATTGCTCCCTTGCCCCATGGGCTGCCATATTGCTCTTTGAGCTTCCACCCCAGCAAGTCCCTTCACTGCTCAGGGGTTAACCCTCAGACATCTTTCCCTGTTCCTCTCTCCTGTCCATTTTTGCTGACACTCAGCAAGTAGCCAGTGTAGAGGCTGTGGCACCCTTTGAGAAACCATCATTGCCATGGCAACGAGATGCTGCAGCTGAAGAGAGAGTCTGCCTGTGCCCGGCTACCAGGGTCCCAACCCTGGCAACACTGCCGCGCTTGGTGCAACTCACTTAATCTCTCTGTGCCCCAGCTTCCTTTTTGTAAAGTGTAAACGACAGTACCTATTTCATAGGTTCTTGTGAGGACAGAATAAGAATGTAATGCAGAGGGGCAGAGCTTGGTGCCCAGTGAGCATCCCATGGACCTTAGAGACTGCCTTTGCTCTTCATGTCATCCTAGGAGCCACACTGATAAGCAGAGCAGATGGCCTTCTCTTTGAGGTTCACCCTCACATTCCCTGTGGTATCTCCACATTGCCCCAGCTGCCCTTGACCCTCACTGGTGACCCACTCCTCCAGGGGAAGACTGTCTTCAGCCCTGTTATTTCACTCTGCACAAATACAAAGAGGTCCTGCCGTGGTACAGCGAGAGCGAGAGACAGAGGATGCTCTTTTGTATTGTCTTGAAATTCAGTAACCACTAAAGAGACTGAGAAAGTGGGGCAGGTGCTAAAAGAGAAGTAAGCTAGAGAGAAACCATTGCACATTGCAAACAAATTTCTGACTGGAGTTTGGTCCAGCATAAACCCTAAACCACCAACTATATAATAAATGTCAGGGGCTGGGGCTGTAGCTCAGTGGTAAAGCGCTTGCCTAGCATGCGTGAGGCGCTGGGTTCAATCCCAGCACCACATATAAATAATAAGTGAATAAAATAAAAATCCATCAAAACAAAAAAATTTTTAAAAATAAATGAATAAAATAAAATAAATGTCAGTGGGACTTCTTGCTCTTGTTCTGATGGCATTTTTGATAAATTGTGCTTTCTAACCCAGTCTTCCTACATGTGATCCTGATGACCTTTGCCAGGAAAGTCGTGGTGCAGGTGACATGATCAGTGCGTGGATCCTTCTGGACCACATCAGTGGTAGGCAGACAGTTGAGAGCAGGGGAGCCTGGCCCGGCCTGAGTACCAAGCAGAGTGTTCTGGAGCCATCGCAAGACCTCCTCCTGTCACACCCTCACCAAAGTGTTCTGCCTGGAGAGCCTCAACACCAGGCCTCCAGAGGAGGCTGATGAGGGCGCTGCCAGCTTGGAGGTGTTCCCAGAGACGTCTTCGAATCATTATCCCTTTCTTTTTTTTTTTTTTGTTTTTTGTTTTTAATGTTTATTTTTTAGTTGTAGGTGACAAAATATCTTTATTTTATTTTTATGTGGTGCTGAGGATCAAACCCAGTGCCTTATGCGTGCTAGGCGAGCACGCTACCACTGCGCCATAATCCCAGCCCCTCATTATCCCTTTCTTTATGCCAGGCACTGTGCCCTATCCTGAAGTAATGCTCAACAGCCGACAGCATTGTCCTCTCCTCAAAGGGCTAGAGGCCAGTCAGGGAGGGAGAAATGTTTTTAAAGTGTGGTAGAGTGCCATGGAATTGTCACAGAGGATGGCAGGAGGACCCAGGTGACCTTTGATTCACCCATGTTGAATCGAGCAGCTGCTGTGTGCAGGGCACAGGGAGGGTATGCCAAGAGTCCCCGTCCTCATGCAGTTTGCATTCCAATTAAAGAGGATAGTGATAAATGAGTTAAGTACAAGCATATAAATACAGTATGGGTGATAAAGATGCCCTAAGAGAACATTGTGGGGGTAGCAAGTGATGAACCCCAGAGCCCAGTGTACCCAGAGAAGCAGAAGCAGCCAGGACCAGAGCTTGCAGCTCCCTTGGGTCTTTTCTTTTTTTTGGTACCGGGGATTTAACTCAGGGGTACTCGACCACTGAGCCACATCCCCAGCCCTATTTTGTGTTTTATGTAGAGACAGGGTCTCACTGAGTTGCTTAGCACCTCGCCGTTGCTGAGCTGGCTTTGAACTCACGATTCTCCTGTCTCAGCCTCCCTAAGTGCTGGGATTACAGGTGTGTGCCACTGCGCCTGGCTTGGGCCTTCTTAATAGCTTCTGATTCAGGAGTATGAGAAACTATTAAGGGGTTTTATGTCTTAGGCTTTTAAGGTGCTTCAGAATTGATGATTGCTCTGTAGACAGCAGATCAGTAGAAGTTTGTGTTCGCACCAGTAGGGAAAAGGTTGGGTTGTCCAATAAATAATGCTGGTGCAGTTGATTGACTTATTGGATTAAGTTAGAAACCTATTGTGGAGGCTGGGGTTATGGCTCAGTGGTAGAGTGCTTGCCTAGCATGTGTGAGGCACTGGGTTTAATTCTCAGCACCACATATAAATAAATAAAATAAAGGTCAATTGACAACTGGAATATATATATATTTTTAAAAATCTATTTTGTCCCCCAGGCCACGCCTTCTACAAAAGGGAATCCCAAATGCTTAAGAGGTAGAAGTGATTCATTCAGTTGGCCATCCTATCTGCTAGTTCTGCATCTGTGGATTCAACCAACAATGAATTGAAAGACTTGGAAAAAAAAATTGTATGTGTATGGAGTATGTGCAGTCTTTCTTGACATTATTCACCAAGCAATACAGTATAATAGCTATTGACATAGCATTTCCATTGTATTAGATATGATAAGTCATCTAGAGATGATTTAAAGTAGACGGGAGGGGGCTGGAAGTGTCACTTGGTGGTAGAGCACTTGCCTAGCATGCATGAGGCCCTGGATTCCTTCCCTAGCACTGTGTATACCATATTTCAAGGATGCTCAAGTGCATTATACAAAAGGGTGTCGTGTTTGCATATAACCTGCACACATCCTCCCATACACACTGTACAAAAAATACAACTGTATTTCTTAAAAGGAAACAAATATTTCTGTAGAAGACCTTTTTTAAAAATTTAATCTCGAGGTGGAGAATAAGAAATAAAACCCAGAAGTAGCTGGGTGTGGTGGCACATGCCTATAATCCCAGCACTTTGGGAGGCTGAGACAGTTCAAAGCCAGCCTCAGCAACGGTGAGGTGCTAAGCAACTCAGGGAGACCCTGTCTCTACATAAAACAGCCCTACAAAATAGGGCTGGGGATGTGGCTCAGTGGTCGAGTATCCCTGAGTTCAATCCTTGGCACCAAAAAAAAAACAAAAACAAAAAAACCCAGAAGTATATTTTTAAATGATGCGGATTTGAATGTATAAAAAATTAAACTCAGTTAAAAGGCTTAACTTAGGGAAATTAGAGATGGGAAGAATACATTTGCAATATCTTTAATAGACAATAAGACAATAAGTTAATGTTCAGATTACAAAGAGTTCTTCACAATAAAAATACAGCCAATAGAAGAATAGACCAATAACAAACAAGCAGAACCAATAAAATATGGAGAGATATCCAACCCACTAATATTTGGGGAAATGAAAATTAAAGCAACAAGATATTTCTATACTTTTTAAATACCAATAATACTGATAATCTGTGTTGGCAAGCTTTCTGGTGTAGGGAAACTCAAGTATTTTGGGGATAGCATTTTAACACCAAACAACAAAATCTTAAACGTGTATATGCTTCTGCTCAGTAATTTCACTTCTAGGAATCAGTCAGAAATATTCATACATCTACTAACAAGTATGTCCAATTCTCTGCAGGATTATTTGCATTAGTAAAAATCTGGGGATGCACTAAATGCCCACCAATAAACAATGGTGTCAGTAGCAGCTTTCAGCCAGAGGCAGTCTTCTCCCCAGGGGACAAGACTGTCTGGAGACAGTTTGGATTGTTGCAAGAAGAGTGGGTAGAGACTGGCATCTAGTAGGCAGAGCCAGGATGCTGCCTTGGAGCCACCTGCAGGACAGCCAGATACACAGAGCATTACCAGCCTGCAGTGTCCACAGTGCAGAGGTAGAGAAACTCTGGGTTAAATAAAACTGCAGGTATACTGGGGACACTGTGCAGCCAACTGAAAGAAAAGGTTAGATCTATGTATGTGACACTAAAGAGCTCCAAGATGTGTCATTAAGAAATTGCTTTTATAAAGCTTAATATGTGATCTTTATAATGGAAGAAAACAAAATAAGTGAATTTTTAAAAACACTAAGTATCATTTCCCTTCCCAAAGGCAACCGCTGTAACCAGCTTCTTATAATTCTTCTAGAACTACTCCCAGCATGGATGAACATAGACTAGTTTTTATTACGCTGACCCCATGACCTTACTGCACGATTAGATTCAGAAACCAAGTTGCTGGCATTTCAGATGTGCACCACCACACCCTGCTCCTCTCTTGCATTTCTGTGGCATTTTAATTTATAGCTACAAAACCAAATTATGCACAGAGGTGAGGAGGAGAGTGGGTTGGAGTGAGAGTCCCTTGGAGTGAGAGTTTGGGGTGACGGCTCCCAGCTCCATGCCTATTCTTGAGATTGTACTAAAACTATTCTATGATGCTGATACAGTGGAGGGTTTGACCGGGAAGCAGGGGTTAATTTCTTTAGAACCAGGGCAAAATTCAACCGAAGTCAGGAAGGTGTCAAATTCCTCATTTGCCTGCCCACTGCCAAGGCAAGTCATTTATGAGCCTATCTGCATTTTTATGAATGCAGTTTCCAGTCCCCAAATCATCATCTGAATCTCTGACTTTTGGAACAAACCTGGCTTTCATCTCCTGGGCTTTTCTAGAAAAGCCTCTTAGAGTCAAGTCTGAGAGTTTCTGATGCTGGCTTTCATCAGTTCTGCCGCCTCCCCTATACTCGCTTGTCTCTCTCATCAAAGCATCATTCCAAGGTCAGGCCAGGAAGGGTGGAGTTGGGTGACCTGAAGTTGGGTATTCAGCCCACAGCTCCCAAAATGAAGCCGTCTGGTGCCATCTTCAGCTAGACCTAGTTACATGCAGTGAGCAGGCCTGGCCAGGATGTGAGGGCTGCAGCCTGCTGAGGGAATGCCCCCAGGCACAGGCTGTAGTCCATGTGGGAGACTCTCAGCTATATCCTCTGCTCCGCTCAGAAGAGGGCATCTGAAAACTGCTTCCTGAACCCTCTCCAGAAATGTTTTATCATAGACCTCAAAATTCCATTTCTTCCTGGAGAGAGACACCCAGGCTGAGGGCCTGGGTGAGTGCACGGCACCTGGCAGTGTGTCCCCACCTGAGTGTGGAACAGACTGGCTTGGTTCTGAAGTTCTCAGGGGCGATCTTTCCTCTCAGGTAAAGTCAGCTTTCTCCTTTTCTTGTGAATTGGAAACCCATGGTGCTGTCACAAAATCATTTCTTCCTCTAGTAAGAATTCAGATAGAAGGGAGTTGGAAAGGACACAGGTTCGGGGAGGATGGCTGCTTTTAATCTGGGGTGACTCCAGTGACTCCACACAATGTGGGGAGTTGGCCAACCTGGGGGACCCTGGCTTTGAATATTTTTTCCCTTTCTTTCTTTTTTTTTTTTTTTTTTGTACTGGGAATTGAGCCACTAAGCTAAATCCTCATCCCTTAAATTTTTTATTTTGAGACAGGGCCTCACTAAGTTGCTAAGGGCCTCACTAAATCCCTGATGCTGGCCTTGAACTTGTAATTCTCCTGCCTTAGCCCCTGAGTTGCTGGGATTACAGATGTACATCACCACACTTGGCAACTTACTTTGATTTGAGCGCTCTTTCGGCGTTACTTTTAAATCCCTAGGCATCTGTGTTAGATATTTTACTTTCAGCTCTCATGACAGTTCAGTATACAAGAACAAACCTGTATGAGGGGAGCTAGGCAGCTTGTTAAGAAACTAGTTAGGGGGCTTGTGGGGTTGTGGCTCAGTGGTAGAGCGCTTGCCTAGCACACATGAGGCACTGGGTTCCATCCCCAGCACCACATAAGAAACTAAATAAACCAAATAAAGGTATTGTGTACATCTACAACTTAAAATATTTTTAAAAAAGAAAGAAAGAAAAGAAGCTAGTTTGTCCTGTGGCAACATCACATGAAGTTGCTCTATCAGAAGCACAACTGTCTTCCAGAGCGCCTGCCTCTGCATCAGTCCTGTGCAGATCTCCTGCCTCAACCATCTCCCATGTCAGTGTATTCATTGATTCCCTTTTCTATGTGGAAACAGGAGGTCCTGGGAGGGCTGAGGGGGTGGGGATTAACAGCTCAGGGCCTTTTCTCCACCACTGTCTTTTCTTTCTTTCATCTTTCTGGTTGGCTCTTGACTGTTGATCTGAATGATTCAGGGTCCCCTGCATTTGCAGAAGTTACTGGCCTTACAATTCCTAAAAAGTTTCGTGTTAATCAAATCCTTTTTCTGTTTGTTTGTTTTGGTTTTTTTATTTTGTTTTGGTTTTGGTTTTGGTTTTTTGTTTTAGTGTAACAAAACTGCTGGCTGCTTAAAGTTGGGATAAATAAATCCTTGGGCTGAGCATAATGGCATACTTCTGTAATCCCAGTGACCCAGGGGGAGGAGGCAGAAGGATCACAAGTTTGAGGCCAGCCTGGACAATTTAGTGAGACCTGTATCAAATTTTTTTAAAGGGCTGGGGATGGAGCTCAGTGGTAGAGTGTACCTGGGTTCAATTCCCAGCACTGCAAAAATTAAATAAATGAATAAATCCTTGGTCAAGAGCATACCTAAGCACACTTCATATGCTAAGCTAGTTAGATTTTCCTAAAGTAGGCTTTCCCAGAGAAGGGTGTATGGTAGGTGGCCTTTGGCCAAGTGGACAGAATTCAGCCTCACTTCACAAGCAAGTCTCCCAGAGAGATTTGAGATGATTTGTTACAGAGAAGTCAGCACTTCCTGCTGCACAGGATGCTTAAGTGCCTTATACAAAAGAGTGTAGTGTTTGCGTATAACCTGCATACATCCTCCCATACACAGTGCTAGGGATGGAATCCAGGGCCTCGTGCATCCTAGGCAAGTGCTCTACCACCAAGCGACACTTCCAGCCCCCTCCCATCTACTTTATTTTTTATTTTATTTTATTTTATTTTTTTGGTACTGGGGATTGAACTCAGGGGTACTCGACCACTGAGCCACATCCCCAGCCCTATTTTGTGTTTTTTATGTAGAGACAGGGTCTCGCTGAGTTGCTTAGCACCTCGCCATTGCTGAGGCTGGCTTTGAACTCGCAATTCTCCTGTCTCAGCCTCCCTAAGTGCTGGCATTACAGGCTTGAGCCACCGTGCCCGGCTTCCCATCTACTTTAAATCATCTCTAGATGACTTATCATATCTAATACAATGGAAATGCTATGTCAATAGCCATTACACTGTATTGCTTGGTGAATAATGTCAAGAAAGACTGCACATATTCCATACAGATACAACTTTTTTCCAAATCTTTCAATCCATGGTTGAATCCACAGATGCAGAACCAGCAGATAGGATGGCCAACTACATGTATCACTTCTAGTTCTTAAGCATTTGGGATTCCCTTTTATAGAAAGTGTGACCTGGAGAACACAGTAGGTCTCTAACTTAATCCAATGAGTTAATCAACTGCACCAACATTATTTATTGCACAACCCAACCTTTTTCCTACTGGTGTGAACACAAACTTCTACCAATCTGCTGTCTACAAAGCAATCATCATCAGTTTTGAAACACCTTAAAGGTCTAAGACATAAAACCCCTCAATAGTTTCTCATGCTCTTGACTCAGAATCTATTAAGGACACCCAAAGGAGCTGCAAGCTCTGATCCTGGGAGCTCAGAGGAGTAAGACCTGCCCAGGCCTCTTTTTTTGTCTTTTGGGAAACTTCCACATCCCTGTGTAACCATGGAAAAGTGCTGACTCTGCTACCCATGAAGAGCTGTCTAAAAATCTTTGCATGAAATTATGTGCAAAAATTGCCTCTCCATCTAGGTGTCTTACTTAATCCCAGATTATCTGCATTTTAAGGCAGGCCTGGAATAAAAATAACCCAGAGCATGAGGATGTCAGTGGAAGACTGAGGAGACCCATAGATGTCCCCAAATAGAGGAGGCCTGGAAATGTCACTGATGAGGCAGCAAAGCCCTGGCGATGCTGCACACTCGAGTCAGGCAGATGCTCCCTTCAAAGTCTTGAAACAGCCTCCAGGTGTGAATCATTCTGTCACCACAGCTGGGTGGCTACAGAGGAACTGAGAAAATGAAAATATTCATGTTGCTCATTAGCAAACGGAAATACGCAAATGTTGAGGGTCCCCTCATGTCAGGGCCACACTCTTCTTTTTTGATCTGGTAAGCAGAGCATTCTTGAGGCCCACTCTAAGCTTCAAGCCAAGAGTTCTCTCTGTACCTATTACCGAGGATCTCGACGGAGTGCTAGAAACGAGGGCTTTCGAAAATAAAAGCACTTTCAGCACTGACGGCTTTAACCAGAGTCAGATCCATTTTTTTGTGACCTAGTTCTCATTGCAGACTAACATTTCCTACAGTAGGGTTTTTCAACAGCAATTCAATAGTTAAGGGACCACATTTGGGGCCAGACCATTGTGGATTATAGGGGCTATCCTACCCACTGTGAGGTTTTCAGCAGAACCTCTGGCATCTGCCCATTCAATGCCAACAGCAAGCTCCTGCACTCCTGCTACAGCAACTAAAAATGTATCTAGACGTGGCCAGATGTCTCAGAGGACACAGGGTCACACACACTTGCCCACACGCATACATCTTTTGAGATCCACCATCCTTATAGGAAAGAGGCAGTATAAAATAATCTCTGGGCTAAATTGATAGTGCTCTTGAGATAGATTCTACAAGTTTATATACATTTTATACCTGTAGTTTAGTTTGTTCTCTATGTGGAATGGACAAGGTTTTATTCTCTTTGATCTTCACAAAAACTCAGAATTTCCTCTTCCCTCATCCAGTCTACTCTCCTAACATATTCATATGTTGCTGACCTGTTAATTCAGTAATAGGTCATTCATGATTCTGCACAATAATTTATTCATTCCTGCGGCAGTATTACTTAGGACTGAGCAAGCACTGCCTCCTAAACAGGATTCCCGTATGTTTGAAGCTACACTTGTTCTGTGATGTGCGTAAGCAGGACTGCATCCGACATGGAGGAACATAGTCCCTAGAGTCAGATCCGGATTCAAACCCGGGTCCCCTGCTTACAAGCTGGGTAGACCTGGACTAGTTACTGAATCTGCATGCCTCGTTTTCCCCATATAAAAATAGGAATGATTTTGTCAATCTGGCAGATGCTACAAAACCTCAACGCGATCACATATGTCACACATCCGTAAATGAACACCTAGTGCCTGCCGCCCGCTACGCTATAATATGTGAATCACCATCTTTGTAGGTCTTAAACAATCGAATGTGGGCACCTTGGTATAGCTCAACCCAACCTGTGACCCTAGGTCTAACATCGCTCTATTTGCTCTGAGAAGGTCAAATGAATAAAATGATTCTGCTTTGTTTCCCTATATTCCTGTCTCGGAGAAGGCATCCTGCCAGCACAATGTAACAAACTTCAGAGAGGCCAGAGTCTATCGCAGCAGCCGTCCGCGCTCACAATCAGCATGTGTGTTGTGTTAAAAGCTTGTTCTACATGAAATGGCACTTTTTCTGACCTTCCCGCCAATTTGTGTGGAAATAACATGAATTATAACAGCTTGTCAATTCGGGCTGTCAAGGGGAGCATTTGGTTGCTTTTCTGCTGTTTGTTCCCTGGTTACCCGTCTTGGGCAGGCATTTCTCTGATGTCACTTGCTGTGTTTGTGTCTCAGGTCACTCTGCTGATTGCCTTCATCTGTGTGCGGAGCTCCATGTGGGTCGACTACAGTGCCTTCGGCTACTTTGAAGTGGTCACCATTTGTGACTTGATCATGATCCTGGCCTTTTACCTGGTCCACCTCTTCCGCTTCTACCGCGTGCTCACCTGCATCAGCTGGCCCCTGTCGGTAAGAGCTAGAGACCTGGCGCTGTCCTCAGCATGTACCAGTCAGGGTATCTGCCAAGGCATTGGGACCCAAGAGAGTCCTTTGCATCTGCTGTTCCACCTCTTGAATTATCCTTTGCTGCTTCAGCCCTGATTTTCCAACTATTTGGTGGACATCTCTGCCTGATGTCCTACTGGTTTCTAGAACTCACTTTCCAGAGACTAGTCTGTCACTCTTGGGTTTTGATATATTTCCAGAGTTGTGCAACCATCACCATGGTCAATTTTAGAACATTTTATCTCAAAAAGAAATTCCTTCCCCTTTAGCTACCACTTCTATACCTTCCAGCTCCTCGAGCCCTAAGCAACTAATCTGTCTCTAAAATGTTCCTTCCTATTCTGGACGTTTCTCATGCATGGAATAATGTATGTGGTCTTTTGTGACTAGTGGCTTTCACTCCTGGTCCATCCATGTTGTAGTATGTATCAGTACTCCATTCCTCTTTATAACCAACTCTTTTTCCACCGTAGAGATACACCATTTCAGTTTTCATTCATCATTGGTGGACATTGGGTCATTTCCACCATTTGGCTATTAGGAGTCATGCTGCTGCCAGCATTCATATCCAAGTGTTTTGTATGGGCAGGTTTTCATTTTTCTTCTTATATCTAGGAGTGGAATTGGTGGGTCATAGGGTCATTTGGCAAACTGCCAGACTCTATGCCAAAGGGGCTGCACCGCTAGGCAGTCCTGCTCGTAGTGTGTGTGTGGCAATTTCTCCACGCCCTTGCCAATGCCGATTTTTGTGATTTTATGCTTCTAGCCATGCCAATGGATGTGAATGAAGTGGTACCTCATGTAGTTTTGATTTGCATTTCTCTGATGACTAACGATGTCAGCAGTCTTTTCATGGTTTTTGACTTTTTTTTTTTTGATGAAATGTCCGTCTGTTCAGATTTTTTGTTAATTTTCTAGTTATTTGTCTTTGTGAGTTGAGTTTTTTTTTCTATTTCTAGAGAAAAGTTCCTTATTGTAGATATGATTTTCAAATATTCCTTCCCATCCTGTTGCTTGTTTTTTTTTTTTTGTTTTTGGTACTGGAGAGGGAACTCAGGGGCACTTGACCACTGAGCCACATCCCCAGCCCTATTTTGTGTTTTATGTAGAGACAGGGTCTCACTGAGTTGCTTAGTGCCTCGCCATTGCTGAGGCTGGCTTTGAATTCACGATTCTCCTGTCTCAGCCTCCCTAAGTGCTGGGATTACAGGCTTGCGCCACCACGCCCGGCCTCTGTTGCTTGTTTTTTAACTCACTGGTTGGTGTCCTTTAAAGAACAAGTTTTTAATTTTGGTAAGTCTAATTTGTCTTTTTCTTTTTTCCTCATGTTTTGGTCCCCTATAGAAGAAACCATTACTAAGTTCAAGATCATGAAGATTTACCTCTATGTTTTCTTCTAACAGTTTTTATAGGTTCAGTTCTTACACTTTGAGTGGGTGTTTTGTTTTGGTTTGGTGTTTGTATGTGTGTGTGTGTTAGTGAGAACTGAAGCCAGGGCTCATGCTCACTAGGCAAGCACTGTACCACTGAGCCACATCCCCAACCCTAGGTTAATTTTTGCATTTAGCAGGAAATAAATGTTCAACTTCATCATTTCGCACATGGATATCCAGTTCCCCAGAACTATCTGGTGGAAAGATTGTTCTTTCCCCATTGAATGGCCTTGGCACTTTTGTTGAAAATCATTTGACCATCAATACATGGATTTATCTCTGGAACTCTCAGTTCTATTCTGTCCGTTCAAATGTCTATCTTTATGTCATAATTACACTATCTTGATTATTGCAGCTTTGTAGTAAGTTGTAAAATTAGGAAATGTAGGTGTTCCCAGGATTATTTTGGTTCATTGCAATTAAATGTAGGTTTTCCAGGATTATTTTGGATCATTGCAATTCCATATGAATTTTACAAATGGCTTTTCAGTTTCTACAGAGAATCAGCTGGGACTCTAATAGAGATAGCATTGCATCTGCAGATCAATTTGGAGAGTACAGCCATCCTAACAATACTAAGTCTTATGATCCGTGAACATGGATGATCTTTCCATTTATTTAGATCTTCTTTCATCACTGTTTTGTAGTTTTCAGAGTATTTTATTCTTTTTTTTAATTCTTTTTTTGGGGGGTACTGGAGACTGAACTCAGGTGCACTCAACCACTGAGCCACATCCCCAGCCCTATTTTGTGTTTTATGTAGAGACAGGGTCTCACTGAGTTGCTTAGCACCTCACCGTTGCTGAGGCTGGCTTTGAACTCACGATTCTCCTGTCTCAGCCTCCCTAAGTGCTGAGATTACAGGCTTGCGCCACCACGCCTGGCTTTTTTTATTCTTTTTGATACTATTTCAAATGGACTTTTTTCTCTTACTTTCATGTTTTGATTGTTCATTGCAAGTATATAGGAATATAACTAATTTTTGTCTGTTGGTTTGTAACCTGAACCTCACTGAACTCCTTTCTTAGTTCTAATGGATTTTTTTTTTGGCACCAGGGATTGAACTCAGGAGTACTCAACCACTGAGCCACATCCCCAGCCCTATTTTGTGTTTTATAGAGAGACAGGGTCTCACTGAGTTGCTTAGTGCCTCGCCATTGCTGAGGCTGGCTTTGAACTCGCGATCCTCCTGTCTCAGCCTCCCAAAGTGCTGGGATTACAACCATGCCTGGCTTCTAGTGGATTTTTTAGTGGATTCCTTAGGACTTTATACAAAAGCATGCCTTCTACAAATAGAGATGTTTTTACTTCTTGCTGTCTAACTGGTTGCCTTTTACTCCATGGTCTTGCCTTATTACAAGAAATTAGTTGAACAAATTAGTTGACAGTTAGATAGAAGCAACAAAAGCAGACATCGTTCTCTTTTTCTTGGTCCGAGGAGGGAAGCTCTTCATCTTTCATCATTAAATGTGATGTTAGATATGAGTTTTTATAGATGTCCTTTACCATATTGAGGAAGTTTCCTCTCTTTCTACTTTGTTGAGTGTTTTTATCATGAAAGGGTATCAGATCTTGCTTAAAAAAAAAAAAAAATCCAGTCTGACAGCCTGTGCCTCTTGATTATCCACTATGTTATTTTGAGAGAAATTCCTTTGTGTTCATCTGTTGTAAAGCCCCTTTCAAGTGATGACACCCTTTCTCTTCTTTTGAGAACAAGCTTATCTGGGCATCTTGACGCTGATAGTGAACAGCAAAGCAGAGAAGAAAAGCTAGTGGACAGGAACAAAGGAAGCCTCCAGTGAAGAATGTTGAAAGGGCAGACTCAGCCACACTTTTTTGGCTGAGTACTCTAGGTTCCTTCCGCTTAGGCTTCTCTCAGGTCAGTTTTCTCTGTCCCTTGTCATCTTCCTCTTCCTCTGTGGGCAAGGACCTTGGAGGTGAGGAACTTCCAGTTATTAATCTGCTCTTAGGCAGATTCTCTGTGGTCTCCCTTGTGATCCTCCTTTTCTGGTCACTAAGGAGAAGCCAGGTCTGTGATTTTGCAGTTTTGAGAGGAGCTGCAACTTGAAAGTGCAAACACGGGAAAGGTTTTCCAAAATTTAATAACTGTCACCCTGATGAGCAGAATTTCATGGAGGAATAATTTCTAAATTCTCATTGAAGATAACTGAAAATGGAGGCACTCTGGATTCAGAGGAGTCCTGTAAGTGCTTTAGTTCTCCTCTGAGCTGGTGTTGGATGAGGAGGAGGAAGGAAGGATGGGGTGTAAGCATTCCTGTGCTGATGAATGACAGAGGTCTAGCCCCCAGCAGGGCTTGCAAAGATGCTGATTTAAACAGAAATGGACCCCCATGGGCCAAGGCAAGAAGGTAAGGTAGAGTCGGACCTGCTAGTAGACTCCCAGCCAGAGGGCACACTGGAGAGACTACAGGACAAAACCAGGAGGACTTGGGAGAAAGCCAGCAGCCTCCACACCCCCACAGACACTTCACAGAAAAGCTGTCAACCTCATGCTGGGCTTTGACTCAGAGTCTGAGGGATCCCCAGGAACAAGCACCCCTCAAGTCCACACCTGGAAGTGTTCAGAGTGGGAAGATGCTGTGGTCAGCCATACAAAGTCAGCACATTATTAGCCCAGAACTTCTCCAAAACAGAAGAGGAAGGCTCAAATCTCTTTAAGGGGCTTTGCTTCCTACAGCTGGAGTTTTGCTTAGACTCTGCAGCCTGGGAGTGGCTGGATGCTCATTTGCTTTTTAATAGTCTTAGCCAAAAGTCAAGGTACCAAAAAAAAAAAAAAAGTACTGTCGGCAAATCGACCCCAGGAGTGGAGCAATCCTTAGTAGATACCTCCACTTTTGGAAGATGCTTCCTTCCTCTGTCTTGTTCCCCTCCTGCCTGCCAGGCATGGTTGCTCTTGTACTTGGCCTCTTCCTGGCCAGCCTCCCGCTGGCTGCTGGCACTCTGCACTGCTGCTCCTGCCAGGGGAAGGGAGAAGAGGAAGCATGGCTCTCTCTCCTCTCTTGTCATCTCCTTTGAGGCCCAGTTGCTTCCTAGGAACCAGGAGCGACCCACCTCACCCACCTGTTTGCTCTGTTTCGCCCCCAGGAACTTCTGCACTATGTAATCGGTACGCTGCTCCTCCTCATCGCCTCCATCGTGGCAGCCTCCAAGAGCTACAACCAGAGCGGACTAGTAGCCGGAGCGGTGAGGATGCTCTTGGAAGCTTTAGAAATGAATTCATAGCTTAGGTGCTCCTTTCTTCCTGACGGGGGCCGAGAAGGGGTTGGTTTCCTGAGACCCAACTTCATAGGCTTGATATCTGCCCCCAGCCAGACAGCAGCTGTCTCCAAAGAGCCTGACACTTGGACTCACAGCAGACGGTCCTAGAAAATGGATTCTCAAGCCGGGCGCAGTGGCGCAAGCCTGTAATCCCAGCAGCTCGGGAGGCTGAGACAGGAGGATCGTGAGTTCAAAGCCAGCCTCAGCAATGGGGAGGTGGTAAGCAACTCAGTGAGACCCTGTCTCTAAATAAAATACAAAATAGGGCTGGGGATGTGGCTCAGTGGTTGAGTGCCCCTGAGTTCAATCCCTAGTATCCTCAACCCACAAATAAAAAAAAAAAAATGGACTGTCAGGGCTGTTAGCAAATTCTAATGACCACAGTAGTCCTGGGCTCTTTCTCACAGCCACTACTTAAATGCAGGGGCAGGACAGGTGAGTTTTAATACACATGCCCACTCTGAGCATTTGCTTTTTTTCTTTTTAATTGGGGATTGAACCCAGGGGTGCTTTACCACTGAGCCACATCCCCAGCCCTTTTTAAAAATATTTGATTTAGAGATAGGTTTTCGCTAAGTTACTTAGAGCCTCACTAATTTGCCGAGGCTGGCTTTGAATTTATGATCCTCCTGCCTCAGCCTCCCAAGCTGCTGGGATTACAGGCATGCACCATCACACCCAGCAAGAAGGCAAATTTTTTAAATGAATTTTAAAATAAGTTCTGTGTGTGAATTTCACATATACACATTACCAGGTTCTCCAGATTCTAGCCTGGGGCTGGGTTTGTTCCTGGATTACTCTAGTGGTGGAGGTCAGCACAGGGGCCCAACATTACTGCACAGAGTGGCCAAGATCCTAAACACTGATGCCCCCTAATGTACCTCCATACCCCTCTTCCTGGTCCTGGTCCCTGTGCTGTCTCTGAGGAGAGGAGCAGCAGCCATTGCAGGTCGGCACTTGCCCACTTTCAGTGCAGGCTGGTGGAAGAGGCACACTGTGCTTCAGGGTGCCTCCAGGGAGAGTCCCACTGGGTTTTATAAACAGGTCGCACAGAACCACATTAGCTCAGGAATCCCAACAGCTAATATTTATCATACACTGGCTTTGTACCTAAGGTCAAACCTGGGCCATGAAAAAGCCAGAAGAAATGTAAAAAATATGGTCCCTGCTTAGGAGAAAATGGTTATCAAGCTTCAGAGATGGGAACAGGGCACATGAAACAATTAGCAAATAAGGCATTGTCGTCTAGAATAGCATTCTGTAGTGACATAATAATAAACTGTTCAATTATGCAGTGCAGACAGTTGGAGACCAGGATGGTATATAATGTGCTAATTGTGCAGAACAGACAATGAGAGGCCAGGACAGGCTCTAATAAGCTAATTATGTGGTGCAGACAATTGGTACAAAGGGAGCCAAGGAAAAGGCACTGGGGGTACAGGCAGGCGTGGGCTGGTGGGGTGAGCTGTTCATGTCAACTAGCAGCCAGCCTGAGAAGAAAAGCAAAAAGCAAACCTGGTTGAAAATCCTACCCTTCATGTGGGTGCTCCTGGACGGTTCCTATAGGACATCAGCCGGTCACCTCAGCAGTACACTAGTGGTAGCATGGCGCCCTCAAGGCCTAGATGTGCATCTGAGAACACCCAGACCACCACCTAGCAGAGCATGGGTTCTAGAGTCAGACCCCAGGGCTCAGACCCACTCCCTGGCTGCAAACCCTTAACTCCCCTGTTCTTCCATTTGTTTTGCTGTGGAAAGGTGAGGGGCGTGATGCCACCTCCCACCTCACAGAATTGTGAGGGGCAAGGAATCAACTCAGCTTAAGGGCTTAAAATCCTGGCAGCTGCATAGTTAGTGCTCAATGGGTTTCAGCTGCCACAGCTGCCGAGGTTGGTCACAAGCAAGGAACATGGCTGCAGGCCTTGTGATACCCAAGACAGCAGGGCTGGGCCTGTCCCCTCTTGACCATTCCATGAGCCCTTTTCAAGGTCCTCTTCCTGTCTGGGCACCCTGTTCCTCCTCTACAATTAAGGAGCTTGGGCCTAGGTCAGCCCCTCTCACATCACTTCCTGTCCTCTCTCTCCATTGCAGATCTTCGGGTTCATGGCCACCTTTCTCTGCTTGGCAAGCGTGTGGCTGTCCTACAAGATCTCATGTGTAACCCAGTCAACAGGTGAGCTCCCATTATCTTTATGTAGAGGATCCCTGAAAGACCCCCACTCAGGAGCATGACAGTTTGTCCTTGGCTTTGGCAACAGGGCATGTCCCCATGCTGAGGAGGGAGTAGTCTAAGTCAGCTCAGAAGTAGTGTCAGATTCGGGCGTGGTGGCACACGCCTGTAATCCCAGCACTTAGGGAGGCTGAGACAGGAGAATCACAAGTTCAAAGCCAGCCTCGTCAAAAGCAGGGTGCTAAGCAATTCAGTGAGACCCTGTCTCTAAATAAAACACAAAATAGGGCTGGGGATGTGGCTCAGTAGTCGAGTGCCCCTGAGTTCAGTCTCTGGTACCAAAAAAAAAAAAGAAGAAGTATCAGAGCCCAAGGTCTGGCAGAAGGAAAGGGGAACCCGAGAGACCCTGCTCTTATCTCATCGTCATACGCCCAGGGGTACCTTGACATTCCAGCCTCTGATGGCAAGCATTTTCTCAAAAATAAGTTTCCTAATGACAGAAATAAAAGGCAGAGCTTTTACAAAGTACAGATGAGAGTCTTTTGTTTTTGTTTTTGTTTTGTTTTGTTTTGTTGGTACTGGGGATTGAACTCAGGGGCACTCGATCACTGAGCCACATCCCCAGCCCTGTTTTGTGTTTTATGTAGAGACAGGGTCTCACTGAGTTGCTTAGTGCCTCACCATTGCTGAGGCTGGCTTTGAACTCGCGATTCTCCTGTCTCAGCCTCCCTAAGTGCTGGGATTACAGGCTTGAGCCACCGCGCCCAGCTATGTTTTTGTTTTGATACCCCTGTTTGAACCCAGGGGTGCTTTACCACCAAGCTATATCCTCAGCCATTTTTATTTTTTATTTTGAGACAGGGTCTTGCTAAGTTGCCCAGGCTAACCTCAAATTTGTGATTCTCCTTCCTTTGCCTCTCCAGTGGCTGGAATTACAGGTGTGCACCATCACACTCAGTGAGAAATTATCTGTCATCAGACCACCTGGGTATCCTATCCTTGCAGTATTTGAAAATATGTATGTTTCTTATATAAAAAGGATCAGATCTGTGTGCTATTTTGTAACCTGCTATTTTTTTTTCCTACTTGATCACCCATCACACATTTTCCCAGCCTCATTAGAGTCTCCATCGTCCTCACTGGCTCTGTGGTGTTACACTGACTTCATTGCACGGCTGTGCCATAGTTTGTTTAACTTGTCTCTTATCTGAGGGCAGCAAGGATTTTGGTTTTCTTGCTAAACAGTGCTGTAATGAACATCCTTGCAAATAAATGCCTATGCACATTCCTAATGTTTTTTTGTTTTGTTTTGTTTTGTGGTGCCAGGTATTGAACCCAAGGGCTCTCAACCACTGAGCTACATCCTCAGCCCTTTTTCTTTTTTTTTTTGAGACATGGCCTTATAAAGTTGCTTAGACCTGGCTAAGTTGCTGAGACCAGCTTTGAACTTGCCATCCTCCTGCCTCAGCCTCCAGAGCCATTGAGATTACCGGCATGCACCACCACACCCAGCCCTAATGGTTTTTATCTTTAGAATAAGTTCCAATAACAGATGACTATAAACCTGAATCAACTTTTGGTAAATCCACTTCTTTCTTTGAGCCAGCCCTTCCTTTCTTTGTTCTTTTTCTTTCCTCTTAAAAATCATCTTAGAAATATCAAAGCTCGCATACTACAGAAAGAGGGCCACAGCAGAGTTCTAACATGCTCCAGCCTTCACTGGCAAGAAATTTATAGGATGCCCAGTAAAAGGAGCCAGGCACAGAAGCCTGCTCAGTGCAAGGTTCATTCAGAACTTCCCAGAGCAGGCAAATCTACAGAGATGCAGAGTAGGCCGGTGGGTGCCTGGGAATGCAGGGAGGGGGCATTGAGGGTGACTGCTCATGGCTTGGGGTTTCTATCTGAGGTGATAGAGATGTTCTAAAATTGTAGAGGAGGTCGCACAATTCTGTGAATATTCTGAAAACCATTGAATCATTCATTTTAGGTGGATGAGTTCTGTGCCAGGTGAATTATATCCCAGGAAAGCTGTTTGGAAAAAATGAATGGGGAATAAAAAAAAAACACTGGAGAATGTGAGAAATAAAGAATAGATAAAGAAGCCAGGCACAGTGGCACACGCCTGTAATCCCAGCTCTTTGGGAGGCTGAGACAGGAGAATTGCGAGTTCAAAGCCAGCCTCAGCAATGGCGAGGTGCTAAGCAACTCAGTGAGACCCCGTCTCTACATGAAACACAAAATAGGACTGGGGATGGGGCTCAGTGGTTGAGTACCCCTGAGTTCAATTTCTGGTACCAAAAAAAAAAAAAAAAACTTGAGGGACTGGGATTGTGGCTCAGTGGTAGAATGCCTGCCTCGCATGCGTGAGGCACTGGGTTCGATCCTCAGCACCTATAAAAATAAATAAAGATATCGTGTCCATCTACAACTAAAAAAAATATTAAAAAAAAAAACTTGAGTCAAGCTTTGGCTTCTGGTTGAAGCCCTTGGGTCAGTTCCATCTCCTACAAGCTGACCTGACTTTGCCATTTCTTCCCCAAGATGCAGCTGTTTGACAAGGCCACAGCCTCTGGATGCCCCAAGAGGATCTGCAGGATATTGGCCTGGCAGACAGAAGGACCAGTGACCCCAGGCACGGCTTCTGGACTCTGTTCCTATGCCAAAGTCTCGAGCAGGCTAACAGGCACCAGGAAGGCCCACCTGGCCACCTGCTTTCCCAAAACACCAGGTCTCAGTTCCTGGGCTGGCCAGAGCCTCTGTCTCCAGTCTTCCCTGGAGAACTTTCCTCCCACTCTGGGAAAGGATGCAGCTGCAAGGGCTGTCTCTCTCTCCTGCCTGTTTTCAGCAGCACCTCAGGTACTGAACATGATGGTGGGTTCCCACGTCTGCTGCTCCTTTACACTCCTCAGGGGGAGCGAAGATGCCTCAGTCCTCATGAAAATAAAGCCACCTTCTAATTTATCTAGCCTGTCAGTCTGATCTTGAAGATGCCCTCTTTCTTAAGGTGACATACCTGCAGAAACACTAGGTGGTCAGCCTGTTGTCTCCGTTCCCTCTCTCTGCCTTTGTTACGGTTGTGTGCGTGTTTGTGTGTTTTTAAATAAAATATCAGCCAAGTGTAGAAGGCTTTCATATTGAACTAGAAGAAGTCTGTAAAACTAGGCCTTTGCCTTTATAGTTTATGTCTGGCACATGACCCTAAACCCAATGCTGTGTGTATACTCAGATTCTCACAAAAAAGAGAGAATTTTTTTTCTCTTTTCTTCTGTTTTTTTTGGGGGGCGGGGCAGGGGTGATAGCAATAGGGTTGGGTTTCAGGTAAGTATGTGCAGTTCTAAATTTATATTTGCATCTGTCTCCTGTGATATGCACCTGGTCATTTTGGAAGGAGCTTGGAAAGGAAGCTAAGGGTCCATTTTACACTTGACAGTTCATCTTGTCCTAAATTTGCCACTCCCCTGGGCTTGAGCTGCTTGGTTGGCTAGAAGGAGGACTGTGAGTTGTTGAATGGCACTGTAGGCGAGGCGAGAACATTCACAGCCGTAGTGAAGAGCCATTACAGTACTTCCGGTCAGGTTGTAGCACCCGCTTTTTAGAGATAAGGAAAGTGGCGCTCCTCTCCCACAGCTCAGGCCAAGTCAGCAGGGAGCTAGGCTCAGAATCCAGCTCTGCCTGGCTCTGGGCCCCCATCCTTTCTGTGCAAAGTGTTGATGAAGCAGAGGCAGCCCCTGGGGCTGCTGTCGTTGGTGCTGCTCAACTGGGGACACTGAGATCTGTCTGGGATTTTTCTAGGCAAAGCAGCTCCCACTGTGTCCAGGCCCAGTGCTGCTCATGACAGGGCCCTCCTGTGGCTCAGGTGGACTGGAGCAGGGTCATGGCTCACAGCCCTGGGTCGGTCAGCTCCTCCAGAGCAACAGGATGAAGGTGCCTTGGCCTGAAGAGGGCACTGTCCAGGTGGGGCAGGGGGCCTGGAAGCTCCCTGCCTGTGTCTTGACAATGTGAGTCTCTTCTTAGGGAGAACGAGGGAGGATGGGGACACTCAGATGGGGAAGCAGCAAGAGCCAGAGTCTGCTCAGAAACAAAGAGGAGCTCAGAGCTGGGCGAGATCTCCACAGACAAGGAGAGCAGTGCATTTGGCCATGACTTGCCTGAAAAGAAACTGCCACAGGTATTGGTGGGAGGGGCAGGTGGGGTGGGTTTTAGGTCATGGGGCCTTTGTGGAAACTCAGGCTTCTGTGACCTCACAATAAACTGTCTGATAAACTCTTTTTTGAAGGTGGCCACACCATAGGCACCAAGGAATAAATGTTTAAGGAAAGAGTAAAGGTAAAGAAAACCAGATTAGGAGTCAGTTATGTTGGTGTCCCCTCTGCCATTCCCTAGCCCCATGACAGTGCACAGACAGTCTCTCTGAGCCTTACTTCCATGATGGTGTGATGGAGAGAATAAGCCCATGCCACCTGCCTTGTGACCCTCTGGGAATTCAGGAACATAGCAGTGTGCTCATATTACAGTGATCATTCTAGTGCTGATCCCCAGAATGGCAGGAAACGGAGCAGGTTAATATTGCACAAATGACTGACTGGAGGGGGGCAGGGAAGAGAGAGGTTGAGCTGCTGGAAAACATCTTGACGTTTAGTTTTCTGGACCTTAAGCTCTTCTAAAGTCAGGAGGAGGAGCCAAGGGTAGTTTTCAGCCGGACTCTGGGATACATGGTAGACGGAGGGCAGCAACGAAACCCTTGCAGGAATCCAAGAGGGTTAACACGTCCTCAGCACCTGGAGGTACTGGCAGTGGGGATGGGGGCAAAAAAGGGGGTAGTGATGGGGTTGGCTCTGGGCATGTCCTTGTGGTCACTGCCTACCAGAAGCCCACAGACTCCTTCCTAGCCTGGTAAAGGAACTTCACTTAGCACAGATAGCAGGAATGTTCAGACACTCTGCCCCTCCAATTCTTTTAGCCCTGGTGGCTCCCCAGCCACTCAGGAATATTCTAGAAGCAGAGCCAGTGCCTTAGAGTTATTGACATCTTGGCAATCTCTGTACATACTTGGCTCTCAGTTGGCAGTCAAGGATGCTATTGACAGTAGGGTGAAGCAGACACAGCAGTGACTCGCTGTCCCTGGACCACAGCCTCAACCCTAGGGTCTGGATGTCTAGGCCCACGGGGCGGGGTCATGCAGCTGTCCCATGGAGATGCAGCCCCTGGACCCAAATGGTGCCTCATCACTGTGCCCCATGACTTGAAAGTGCCGATATGCCTCCCTCCAAGAAACTGAGATCTAACGGTTCAGCACTGGGAGCCAGAAATCTTCTCAGCCTTGTCTACAAAGTGGTCCAGCTCCTGGCATTAGAGTAGACTAGACATGCAGGATCCCAGGCCCCACAGACTCACCAAAGCAGGATCATCTGCATTGTAAGTGGGTCCCTTTTGCTATGCCTGCTTCAACCTTTTTGAAGCACTGTTGGAACCAGATGCCCTGGGCTGGGGCAGATCCAAAGTGGAGTCCACTGGTGGAGGGAGAAAGACAGTGGGGTCAGTTGGTAGATGCCTGAGGTAAAATCTACTTCTACTTCTACTTTCTACTTTCCAAGGCTATGTTAGGAAAAAGACTTTTTTTAAGGGGTGACTCTACTGCTCCCTGCCTTAGCATTTCCAAACCCCAATGGTCCCTGTAAGGATGCAAAGACAGGGTGGAGTTCGTGAGGAGCAGCACTATCCATAGATGCTGGGAGCCTGCCATGCAGGCTGAGTAAGGAGCCCTGCACCCAAGGCAAACTGCACAACTGCACCCAACCCCAGGAAACAGGCGAGAACCCAACCCGCTCCGTCCGCCTCACATGAGAGGCCACAGGTCATAGAGCTTTGTGAACCAGGGAGAGTGAGCTTATGGGCAGGAGGGTAGCTGTGCTTCAGATGCCACAGAAGCCAAGGGGCTGCTTGATGCAACCTGGGGCCACTGAGTTTGTGTGCCCCACTGGAGGGTAAAGGAAGGGGCTGGTGTGGTGGCTCAGTGGTAAAGCACTTGCCTAGCATGTGTGAGGCACTGGGGTTCGATTCTCAGCACCATATATAAATAAAATAAAAGTCCATTGACAACTAAAAAACTCTTAAGAAAAAAAGAGCTGGACACGGTGGCACAAGCCTGTAATCCCAGCACTTAGGGAGGCTGAGACAGGAGAATCACGAGTTCAAAGCCAGCCTCAGCAAGGGTGAGGTGCTAAGCAACTCAGTGAGACCCTGTCTCTACATAAAACACAAAATAGGGCTGGGGTTGTGGCTCAGTGGTCGAGTGCCCCTGAGTTCAATCTCCAGTACCAAAAAAAGAAAAGAAAGAATAAAGGAAGCAGAAGATGAATGACATTAAGGTGGAAGCCAATGCTGTTCACACAAGACATAAAGCCATACTCAAAAGCCACACAGGGAGCCAGGCATGGTGGCACATGCCTGTCATCTCAGCAGCTCAGGAAGCTGAGGCAAGAGGATTATGGATTAGAAGCCAGCCTCAGTAACTTAGTAAAGCTGTAAGCAACCTGGTGGGACTCTGTCCCAAGTTAAAAATTTAAAAAGGCTGAGAATGAGTCTCAGTGGTTAAGCACCCCTGGGTTCAATCTCTCGTACAAAAAAAAAAAGCCATACAAGCAGCCTTCAAAAGGAAACTGACGTGTTATATTATGGTAAGTGAAATAAGTCAGACACTCAAAAAGAAAGGGTGGTAACCAGGAGCTAGGTTAAGTAGGAAGAGGGAGTTAGTGTTTTCTGGGTACAGTTTCGATTTGGGAAGATCTAAGAGTCCTGGAGATGGAGATGGTGGCACTTGTACAACAGTGTGAACGTACTCAGGACACTGAACTGTACACCCCAAAGTGGTTAAGATGGCAAATTTTGTGTCATGTATGTTTTACTGTTTCTCTCTCTTTTCCCACCCCCCGAGTCTGAGGATTAAACTCAGAGGCACTCTACCACTGAGCCACATTGCCAACCCTATTTATTTAGGGTACTGAGGATTGAACCCAGGGGCACTTTATCACTGAGCTACATCTGCAGTCCTTTTTGTTTTTTATTTTGAGACAGAGTCTCGCTAAATTGCCAAGGCTATCAAATGTGTGACCTGCCTGCCTCAGCATCCTAAGTTGCTGGGATTGCTGCCATGCTCCACTGCACGCAGCCCATGGTTTTTTAAAAAAGTGATATAGGACCTTCTGTCCAGACCTCTCAGTAACAGAGGGGGCAAAAGTAGCAAACCACAGGCCAACAGGAGCCAGCACCATGTTCTAACAGCTAAGTATTACAGGTCCCGGGAACACAAGCCGCTGGTGCGGGTGTCTTCTGTAAATCAGGCCCTCTTGGAGCTGCTCCCTCTGAGGGCAGTGCCCTGTGGAACACAGACTGTACCCAGCTTCCAGGCAGATCCTTGTAAGGATATGAGATGGAGGGTTGAGCCCATGGAAGAGGGTTAGGCAGTCAGGAGGCAGCCATCCTCAAAGACCGGGAGCGTCCTCTGGCCTATCATGGCAGCCTGAGATCCCAAGAAAGGGTGTTGGCCCCTGTGGCAACAAGAGGCACTTGAGACATGAGGCCAAAACCTGTCTGCCCACATTCCCCACTACAAGCAGGCAGTTCTGGCCAGCAGAGCCTCTCTGGGCCTGGCTTGGCCCTTGGAAGAAAGGAATGGGAGGTGGAGGGTGGTGTCATCACTGGGAAGTCTCTGTCACAAGTGTTTTCTCACCATCTGAAAGACTGCTGCTAAGGCAGGTACTGGAACATGGGGGCTGTGATGCTCTCTGTGAAGGGATGTGGCCTGTGGCAATAAAACCACCCCTGTCTTAGAGGGTCATGTGAGGGAGCCACCTACCCTGGAAGTGCTGCTAGCAGTGTGGCAGAGAGGCCCAAAGAGAGAGCTAAATGGAGGTGAGCCAGGATTTGAGCCCAGTTTTGGCTGTCTCCTGGGCCTGACCTGTGACCATCCAACTTAGGGCCTCTGGGACACAAAGCAGGACTGGACCCAGACTGTGCCAACTGTCTTCCTTCATAGGCAGTGCCCTAAGGTCACAGACAGGCCCAAGGTGGAGGAGCAAAGAGACCCAGAGGTCCCAGGCCTTTTTTCTAGCTTGAAAAGTAAACTCTGTGGCCACAGAAACACAGCAGGTCTTCGGGGCCCCTCAGCAACCAGCACTTCCCCTCTTCTGATGGTTTCTGTACTGAATCCTGAGAACTCTCAAAGGTGCTCCAAGGGGCTCACAGAAATCTGAGTGCATGTGCGAAATATGTCAACATCTTGAAGCACACACTATCCAGTCATCAATAGCAAACACTGGCACTGGGAACTCCTTCCACATAGGAAGACTTCTCTCATGCAGGCTTCAGGGGACCCTGGCCTTGCTGCTTCCTTAGAGTTGAAGACTAGGTCGAGAGTGTGAAGCCAACCCCTGGAAACCTGCTGCTTCCTCTCTGTACCCAGCTCCCAGGCAGATGCTTGTAAGGACATGAGAGGGAGGTTTGGGCCCATGGAAGAGGGGCCAGGAGTCCTCCAGGTCACACAGCCAACAGCACTGGAAGAAATCCATAGATAAGCTACAGCTGCTCTATCTCTGACTCCACTGTGGGCTTTTCACTAATACCTCGCTGTTCTTATGGACAGACTGTATAATAAATAAATGTTATGAATTTTCTATTTTATATAGCAGAGTTTCAGGAATGATTTATATTGAAAAGAGGATAATCCTGCTTAAAAAATTTGTGGGGGGAAGAGGGTACCAAGGATTGAACTCAGGGGTACTCGACCACTGAGCCACATCCCCAGCCCTATTTTATATTTTATTTAGAGACAGGATCTCACTGAGTTGCTTAGCACCCCGCTTTTGCTAAGGCTGGCTTTGAACTCACAATCCTCCTGCCTCAGCCTCCTGAGCCACTGGGATTGTAGGCATGCACCGCCTCACCTGGTCTTAAAAATTTTTTTCAAAGTTTGGAAACAACTGAATTGTAGGGAGATGCCAGGCTGCCACTTGACACCAGGTAGATGGAGGTGTGCAGAACCCCCGAGGGTCATTCTTATGAAGACCTCCAGAGAACACCTGGTGCCCCAGCCCTTGCAAGGAAATTGAGATCTAGTGCATTAGTAGAGTTTTATTCTCATTTTCTACATATGCAGAAAACTAAAACAAAACAAAAAACTCCATATAAAGTTATACAAAAAAGGAAAAATATTTGCTGCCTAGCTCTGCTCTGAACAGTGATAACAGCCAGAATAACTGTCACACTGAATACTAATTTGGCAGACCTGCCCAGCTGGGCGTGGTGCATGTGGTGGGTGCATGTGGCTCCTCCTCCTCGGGGGAGCTGCCAGGCTGACAGCTTGGCCTTGCCAGATGCACTAGTGGCCCAGAGAAATGAAAATACAGATTTTCAGGCTAAATATCTTCTGATTTGTAAATGCTGTCCAAGAAACGTTTCAAAGATATACTTTAGGCCAAACAAAACCTGTCTGGGGACTAGAAGCAGCCAGTAGGCCACCAGTGTGAGACCCTGCCCCAGTGGGACCTGATGCACTTGTCTTCAAAGTCCTGACAGTTCAGGGGGAGGTCGGGGAAATGTGGCTAAAAGAAGTCAGAGCAGAGGCCCAAAGGCCCACAGAGACCCGCAGAAGCCTGGGTGACTGCCAGCTGCTTCCTCCTGAAACCTGGGGGCAGCAAGGGGCACAGTCTCTCCCCGGGGAGCCCCCACCTCCCGGGTCCCCTGCCAACAGCTGCGCCTACTCCTCCCAGCTGGGCACAACTCTTCTGTTGCAAAAACAAAAACCCACCGCGCAGGTGGCAGCCCCAAGCGGTTCCCGGCGCCCACGCCTAGTGGCGCACGCCCTCTAGCGACCAGTCGGGGACACCGCGCCCTGGATCTTGTTCTAGTAAATGCCTCTGGAAAGCCAAGTTCTTCTGATTCCAGGGTTCAGATTAGAAGGACCAATTTGTATGTTTTAAGCGGACCTCAGGTGCACAAGTTAATCATAATCCTTGGGTCATGACATTTTTATACTCTTTGGTCGATGTTGGTAGACTTTTGGCCGATTATTGGTCGATGCATGACCTCCTTCCTTTCTTCCGATTAGTTGGTTATAATGTAAAGAAGCAAGAATCGGAATCAAGAATCTTAACAATAATCTACAGTAACAATAATCTACAGTAAACTGTAGCTATATGCTTCCTTATCTCATCAACCCCACCCCTATGTCTCCTCTCCCAAATCCTCCATTCATCGCATATTGAACACAAGGGGCGCTCTACCACTGAGCTACATCCCCAGACCTTTATATCTATTTTTTTTTTTTAATTTCAAGAGTTTTGCAAAATTAACTGAAGCGGACCCAGAACCGGCCATCCTCCTGCCTCAGCCTCTAGAGTAGCTGGAATTACAAGCAGATTGCTCTTCTTGTAGTTTCAGTGTAGTTATAACATCTATTGCTTTCAAAGTACATATAATTAGAGCCCCGCATGGTGGTGCACGCCTGTAATCCCAGCGGCTCTGGAGGTTGAGGCAGGAGAATCGCTTCTTCAAAGCCAGCCTCAGCAATTTAGCAAGGCCGTAAGCAACTCAGCAATATAAAAATGGGCAGGGATGTGGCGCAGGGGTTAAGCACCCCTAGGTTCAATCCCCAGTGGTAGAGCACTTGCCTAGCATGTATCAGGCCCTGGATTGGATTTCCAGCACTACAAAACAAAACAAACAAACAAACAAATGCTGTGGGCCCGGTGGCGCATGCCTGTAATCCCAGCACTTTGAGAGGCTGAGACAGGAGAATCTCGAGTTCCAAGCCAGCCTCAGCAACAGTGAGGCACTAAGCAACTCAGTGAGACCCTGTCTCTATATAAAACACAAAATAGGGCTGGGGATGTGGCTCAGTGGTCGAGTGCCTCTGAGTTCAATCTCCAGTACCAAAAAATAAAAATAATAAATAAATAAATAAATAACACAAAATAGGGCTGGGGATGTGGCTCAGTGGTTAAGTACCCCTGAGTTCAATCCCCGGTTCCAAAAAAAGAAAAAACAATGTAATAATCATAAATAATCATACAGTGTATATTTAAATGAGGATACCACTCTGTGTGTAATCTTTGGGGACTTTCTTCACTTGCCATTATGTACACTTTTTTCCCCCATCCTCTTGGTCTCACCTCTTGATCCAGCCACCATTGCAGTGCCAGCCCTGCAAGGGTTATGACCATTTCATGCCAGTATAACCTGAGAACTGTGCTTCTGGTCCCTGTTTATACCTCTCAGCTGTCACCTGGGAGCTTCTTGGGGGCTGTCACGGGACCTGCTCAGCACCTATACATGGCAGCCTGCAGGTCATACCCTGTGGGATAATATTGGCCAATGGGGCCCAGGAGTCAGTAGATCTAGATTTCCTCCTTCTGTCCTGCGACTGATGGACGGAGGCACATTTTACACAGCTTCTTGGAGGGCAATCCCGCGGAATCAAGCGGCCAGTCACACAGAGGCAAGCAACTCAATTGCACATCCTCTCATCAGCTCTCCCCTTTTCCCTGCTTCACTCCTGACAAGAAAGCTTCAACTAGATGAGTGGGTATAAGCCACAAATGGTGGCTGCACTGATAGCCTTACTCAGGGGTGGCCTTGAAAGACAGTAGGGAAGAGGAATACAGCCGCTGAAACACACAGAGTTCTCGAGCCTAGCCCCTCTAAAAATAATGAAGATGCAGATTCTGGCTCCAGGAAGTCCAGATGTTTTTAGTCTTTTGTCTTTCGAGGTGATAAGGAGGCTCCAGGAAGAAAGCCAAACCTGTAAAAATTCCTTTGGGGCACACTGACTCAGAGGGAAGCTAGAGGCCCGCAACCCCCCACCCAGAGGTGAGGAAGCAGCTGCCAGGAGATGGCCCAGGGCCTCAGGCCTGCCACAGGCCAGCTAAAGCTTCATGTGTACATCCTCTGACTTTTGTTTCACTTCCTTGCGTTTTCTCCTTTACAAATTTTGTTTCCATCCAGGGATTTCAGAGATGAAACTTTGCAAACAATGAAGTTTCTTCCATCTTCCTTCAAAGCCGTCTTTGAATAAAACCTGTTTTCCTGTCAATTTGAATGTTTCTAGAGCTTGAGAGTTATAGCCTCACCTCTTTCCTCCCCAGGCGATGCTGTCCCCTGACAACATCATCCCCTCAGTATCCATGTAACAGTGGTCCCTTCACCTAGCTGTCTCAGGCTGTTTTTTAAAAGAACATGGTTTTTTCTTTCTTCTCCTCTTTCCCCCCTAACAAGATTAGGGGGACAGTGTTATCTTTTCTTCCCCCAGTTAATTGCCCTTGAACACACCCACTACAGGAAGGAGATGCCTGATTAACAAGTGAATCCTAACATGCCAGCGGGGTGTCCTGGGACCCCCTACCAGAGCACACTTGGAATGTAACCCTCAAAGAGTTCCTTTAAAACCCCCAACACTCCTGATGGGGAGAGTCATAGCCTTTGGGACAAGAGTCCCCTGTGTTTCGGCTTTGCGAGCAAAGCAATAAACCTTCTTTTTTCTTTTTCTCAAAACTGGGTCCTCATTATTAAATTGACATTAATTGGCACTGGGGACAAGGACTGAACTTTCAGTTACATCCCATAGAGAATTGGTTCCAAGACCTCCTTTCATGTCCCCAAACCCACAGATAGTTGAGTCCCTTATGTAAAATGCTATAGTATTTACATATAGCTAAAGTTTATCTCCCGTATTCTTTAAATCATTTCTAGATTACTTATACTACCTGATAAAATGTTTAAATGCTACATAAATAGTAATCATGCTGTATTTTTCTGGGGATAATAAGAACAAAAAGTCCATATATCTTCTGTACAGACACAAATTTTTTTTTTTTCCCCAAATAATTGCCCTCCACAGTTAGCTGAACCCATGGCTGTCCAAGCTGAAGCTGTGGATATGGAGGGTAGAGATGGAGGGCAGGCTGCACTCCAGGCTGAGAAGCTGCGAGTGGAGCTGATGTAAAACCTGGAAAGGATTCTACAGCTCTTGTGGAGCAAAGAGCTGGCTCTGAAATGACAAAATGCACACTGGGACAAATTACAGCAGAGGAATAAGAACTGGGTATAGGACTGGATCCTGAATTCATTTCCACCCAAGAGGAAGTCCCAAACATTTCTAAACTCACTAGATACAGGTTGTGGTTTTGTAAGGGTTTTCTCACCTAGGTTGTACTTGTCGCTCTTTGACAAGAACCAGCCCACTGAATACATTTGTTGTGACCCCAGTTGGTCGCTCTATATATAGGGGGCAGATGCATAGATAAAGCTAGTGTTTACCCATGAAGCTTGCCAAGCATAACAATTAAAACAGTGCCTCTTCCTGGGAGAAAAACAAGTACTGGCAAGGTGTTATACTGACACAGATGCTTTGCAAAATTTCCTCTAAGTTGAACATCCTGTCTAGCCAATGGATGCTGGGGCTCTACTGTCCACTGCAGAAGCATAAGGAACATGGTGACCTTTGTTTTGAGAGTGACTGACATCATAAAAGTGAATGAATGCTTCTATAAACAAATGAATGTTTCTATAAGATATATGATGGCTATACCATCATATCTGGCATCGGGTTTGCAGTCTAAGATAATTGCTGTAATATCTTTGTGCTTTTTTTTTTTAATCACACTAGGGGTGAGAAATCAGTTTGGCACAGCGTACAGTACACTCTTATCCTCAATTCTCCAGTGATACAGCATCAATGGGCAGGGCAAACCTAGGACATAGTGAACTGGTGGTGGAAGTGCAGGCATTTCCACAATGGTTGCACAGAGAATGCAGCCTCTGCTGTGTCATTTGCCACTCAAGTACAGCTAATGACAGATCGCTCAAATAAGGACAAAATCCAAGTGTTCTGCCATCCAAGTGACCATCTTGGGAGCTATGTCACAGCTAAAAGAGACATTTCATAATCAAATCAAGTAAAACTCTGTAATACCAATGTAATGCCCAGACTCATGAGACCACCAGAGACCACCAGGAGTCCGATCCCGATGCAATTACAAAAGGAGTCTTTTATTCAAGCTCGAGCAGGGTCCGCACACACCTTCACCTACGCAGCGGGTATGGAGGTGTGGCCCCAAGTCTAGGAGAGCAGGGATTTTTATGGATTACAACCGCAAGCAGGGGAGTACATGCCTTGGCGTTACAGGATTGGGTAAGGGAAAGCGCACGGAGGGGGACAATGGTCTTGTCACTACAGGATTGGGTAAGGGTGAGCGCGGTCAGTATGAGGTCGGTTGGCCTTTAGGCTGATAGGTTTGGCTATGGTGGGCCCAACGCTTAATTTCCTGATTGGTTGGCCCAGATTGCAAAACGACTCACTGGCGCTAGAGCAGTGTGCCATTAAGTGTGTCGCAATTTTTCAGGATCCGGGCGGGGGCTGCTGGGTTGAGGACAAAGGCTCAGAGTCACAAAATGGCATAGGTCTTTTCCTCTCACCATCAACTATAGAAAATGTGGCCCCACAGTAAAACTGGCTGCTTACTGAACATAATATACCTCAAACCTGGAAATATCCGTATAGCCTCCACCTCAAGTAATCAGACATGGCCAATTTGAGTAAGGGCCTTGATCACAAATTATTTTATCAGCCGGCCAGGCAGCAGTAAATAAAGCAGTAAAGCCTTGCTCTAGACCCTCTATTTCCTTCAGACCTCAAGGAACTACAGGTGTCTGTGACTGGTTGCATAGCTCATTAGAGCCTTTGGCAAAAGGTCTTTCTGGATCCTTGAGCTTTTGCCTCTCCTGTCCTGAGAGGAAATTGCTAACAATAGAGTCCAAATCTAAACCGTCTAACTTGACATCTCATTGTCCTGAATTTTTTCATGACATGCCATTTCTCCTACAGATCTGAACCGAATTCCACAGATGACACAAGTTCCGGGAAGTCTCATTATGACAGGAAATGGATCTTCCAATGATGGGTCAAACTTAGCCACTTCACATTTAACCTTCTTCACAAACAGGTGGCTGCCTCTGCATCAGGCAGAAAAAGTGTCCTTCCTATTGTTTTACCCAAACTATTGGTTTAATAAAGGTCTACAAAATAAACCTACAAAATAAACCACCTGACAAGAAAGTATCAATGGAAAAGCCCATTTACCTCCAAGATGAGAAGGTCCTTTGGAAGGCTCAAGCCATCCAGTAACAGGACACAGCAGATGACCCACAGCAGTGGACACATTGTATGCCAGCTGAACTTCACGTAGGATTTGTAGCCAAAGAATGCACTGCCCCAATAGGTACTGAACAATATCTCATGGGTTGTCCCTGATTGCCTAGCTGTCTGGTCAGCTCTTTGGGCCAACCAGGACTGGACTAGTAGAGACATGCCATATATTATGTGTCCCTCAACATGGAAACATTTGACTACTTTATTATAAACTCAATATCTGTTATATATATGGAAAGATGAAGCAACCACAATAGAGAAAACCATTTAAACTAAAAAATCAATCAAATGTATATGGCCTGATCATTTTTACTATACACAAATGAACCCATGCTCAAATTCACCATATGAATGGAACTACCATTAAGGATTAAGATGTCCAATGAGAAATTCTGGAAGCCACTCTTAATTGCAAAGATTGTATCATCTGCCAATTATATTAGGCTCTTTAATGGTGACTTCTATAGATCCAGCTGGTTTATCTTCATCTATTTACAAATTGCACAAGCTGATAATCCCCTCTGCTTACCTGAGCTCCTTGGCTTTTGCACCTGCTTTGATGTCAACAAATTAATAGATGGATGGTTGATTTTGTCCAGATCTATGTAGGTACACTTGAACACTATTTAGGATGTTCTATGGACACATTTCTCTGCATGTGATCTCCTTAGGATAACAAAATGGCAACTCCTGGGTCCGGAAAAAAAGAATCTAGCTCATTACTAAGAGGGGATGGCAGATCTCAACTGGTCAATAATGAACCTGTCTGACCCTGAGAAGTGCCAAAAGGAAGTGAATAACTCTTTTTTTATTACAGATATGGACAAGTGGTCCCAAATGCCCCCACTTTTTTTTTAATAAGGCCACTTCCCCTACCAGGGTGCTTTCATTCTTATAAACTTGCATAATTACTGTATTGCTCCCTCCAACTTCCTCATAAACCAGTGTAATACCAGGGGCTTTATATCCCTCTCTGCATGTAGTCCTTCACATCCAGCATAAATTACAGGGTATTGAAAGCTTAGGGACCTGGGTGCTCAACTTCCAATCTGCTTGTTTCTCCTTATTAAGTCTTTCATCTGTACCATAAGACACAATGTCCTATTAAATTGAACAGCTTTCCATATCAATAGAGAATTTTTAGATTCCCCTGTTAATTCATACATGAGTAAAAATATTCAATTAGAAAATGCCCATTGATGACAGGAGCTACCACTCTTGATTAGGAGGACATGTGCTCAAGGAGGTGGACAGGTGGGTAGGATGTAAGAAAGAGTGCATGACTGACCTCAATTCTTCATCCCACCCTTGACCATGCTCTTGGCCCAGCAGAGGCCTTACCATGCTCACCCTGACTCTGGGCTTGAGAATACTAGCAAGTGGGATCAAAGAAGACTAACAAACACTTGACTTTGGGGGCTTGTCTTTCTTCCTCCTTTGCCCCTGCAAAAAATATGCCCAGGCCAGTCTGAGGGAGAGGAGAGAGGAATAGGACCAATTTTCCCAACTGACTAAGAGCTGACTCAGAGTCCTGAGCTTCCAGGCATCGGCAAGCCCGTGCCCACAAATATACAAGCCCTGCTAAGAGCAGAAGAGTCATGTTGCCTAAACCCTAACTGGTAGGCTTGAGAACTAAATAAATAGCTTTCATTTTAAGCCATCGAGTTTGGGGATGACTTATGCATCATTGTTTGTCATGACAGATACAGGAGGCACCAAGGATGGCTTAAAACATCAGGGTCTCCGTCCATGTTACTTACTCTACAGAGGCTGTTTTTACTAAAAGCTGATTTCTGCCACTATTGCTCATGTAGACTTTAGGTTCAATCCAATTTAAGATGATTCCAAGCCAGGCACAGTGGCACACCCCTGTAATCCTAGCACTTTGGGAGGCAGAGACAGGAGTTCAAAGCCAGCCTCAGCAACAGCAAGGCACTAAGCAATTCAGTGAGACTCTGTCTCTACATAAAACACAAAATAGGGCTTGGGGTGTAGCTCCATGGTCGAGTACTCCTGAGTTCAATACCTGGTACCAAAAAAAAAGATGATTCCAAAGACAGGAGCAATGGGTTAACCTTGGTTTGTCTGGTGCCAGCAGAAGATCCCAAGCTGCTTCTGGTAGAGCCATCTTTCTGCAGGTGCTAAATACAGATGCATGCTCTGGAGACAGATGAAAGGAGGGAACAGGTGGCTGGGCAAGGCATCTAGACACAAGGCCAATAGAAAAGACTGAGCCATTGGAAACTTAGAGCTCACACTCACAAATGATAAGATGGAATCAACACAAAGAAATTCAGAGCTGGGCATGGTGATGCACACCTGTAATCCCAGCACTTGAGAGGTTGAGACAGGAGGATTGTGAGTTCAAAGCCAGTTTCAGCAATGACGAGGTGCTAAGCAACTCAGTGAGACTCTGTCTCTACATAAAACACAAAATAAGGATAGGGATGTGGTTCAGTGGTTGAGTGCCCTTGAGTTCCATCCTCATTACCAAAAAATAAATAAATAAATAAATTCAGTAAGTCTCCACAGGAGAATTAGCAACCCAAAAGATTTAAGATTTTAATAGACTATTCTGAAAGAAAATGAGTAAATGAAGTTAGAAACTCAGTGGACCTACTAAATAGCAAAATAGAGTTAAAATTCAATAAATTGGTTGAATATACGTTAAGAAAAACTAGTGCCTATCATCCAGAATGTAACATGAGGAGATAAAATATGAAGTAGAGGTAAAAAGTTCAAAGCCAAGCTCATGCTTGGCGGCGCACAACTGTAATCCTAGCAGCTGGGGAGGCTGAGGCAGGAAGATTGTGAGTTCAAAGCAAGCAAGGCCCTCAGCAACTCAGTGAAACCCTGTCTCTAAATAAAATACAAAAAAGGGCTGGGGATGTGGCTCAGTGGTTCAATCCCTGGGTACCAAAAAGAAAAGAGAAAAAAGTAAAGTAACAAGAATATTTGAACTTGCCTTCTCAGCTATTAAGATTTTGTCAAATTAATAGTATTGAAGTTTATCTGATACATGAAACTCTGATTCTTTCATTTTTATTTTTTGCATGCTAAGGAAGGAACTTGGGGCCTCATGTGTGCCAGGCAATTCTCTATCAATACTGAGTCATATCCCTAGTCCTGGTTCATTTACTTTTAAATGCTACTTGATATTCTTTTGCATGATTGTGCCACAATTTACATATCCCCTGTTGAAATAAAACTTTTAACATGGTTTTCAGCTTTTGACTATTTCAATGTTACAATGAACAAACATACCTGAACATCTCTTCTTGTATACACATGAGTTTATATGTGGGGCAAGGACTTAGAAGCTAAATCATTGAAGTCAAAAGTATGCATCATTTGCTGGGCGCGGTGGCGCACGCCTGTAATCCCAGCACTTTGGGAGGCTGAGATGGGAAGATTGCGAGTTCGAAGCCAACCTCAGCAAAGGTGAGGCACTGAGCAACTCAGTGAGACCCTTTCTCTACATAAAACACAAAATAGGGCTGGAGATGTGGCTCAGTGGTCGAGTGCTCCTGAGTTCAATCTCCAGTACAAAAAACAAGTATGCATCATTTTAGGGGCTGGGATGTAGCTCAGTGGCAAAGCTTTTGCCTTGCATTTGCAAAGTCCTGGGTTTGAACTCCAGTTCCAAAAAAAACAAAAAACAAAACACAAAAAAACAGTATGCTAAATATTTTCAAGTGAGTCCCCCCAAGTGGTGGACCCTGCTTATATTCCCATCAGCAGAGGTGAGGGTGCTTGTTTCCCCTACTCTTGTCCTGAACTTGATGTTGGTTAAACTAACATTTTTTCTGGTCTGAGACTGAGATGATGTCTCATTTTATCCCATATTTCCAGTGAACTTTATCATCATTTTCATTTGCTTTTGGACCTGGCTAGGTTTCCACATTTCTGTGAGTTGCTTGTTTATAGCCTCTGTGTTCCTTTATGTTGAGTTTTTTCTTCATTTCAGAGTTCTTGACATACTTGAATATTATCCTTTGTTAAAAATCTGCCTTGGAAATATTTTCTTGTAGTCTGTGGTTTATATTTTAACTTTGTTTCTGTGGTAACCTCAAAGTCAATAATGTTCTCCTTTATTTCTAAAATGTTTAAAGATTTGCCTTTTTTTTTTTTTAATATTTTTTTTAGTTGTAGATGGACACAATGTCTCCATTTTATTGCTTTGCATGTGGTGCTAAGGATCGAACCCAGGGCCCCACGCATGCGAGACAAGCGCTCCACCCGCTGAGCTACAATCCCAGCCCTGCCTTTTATTTTTAAAAAATCTTTATTTACTTATTTATTTTTATGTGGTGCTGAGGATTGAACCCACTGCTTCACACATGCAAGGCAAGCACTCTACCACTGAGCTACAACCCCAGCCCCAAGATTTGCCTTTTATATTTAATACTTGATTCTACCTTGATTTTTGTGATCTTGTTTATTTAAATGAATGATTCTTTCCCTGGCATACAAGATTACCTTTCTTGTTTACCAAATGTTTGTATATGTATGGGTCTGAGGCTGGCTTTCTTGGGCTATTTTCCTGTATCTATATTATTCTAAATGCATATTCCTATACTTATATGGTACAGACAATAAAAAGACAGGAAGGATGGACATCTACCAAATTTAATATAGTGTTTACCCTTAAAAAAGGAAAAATTAAAGGAAGATTATAGGTAGTGGTACTTCTTTTAATTTTCATTAGTGAATTTTACTGATATAAAATAATGGGCTTCAAAGTGGTAGTACTTTAAAACTTTTTCACTGGGCATGGTGGCACATGCCACAGGGTTCCAATGTCTCAGCAGGCTGAGGCAGGAGAATCAAAAGTTGAGGCCAGTCTCAGCAACTTATCAAGGCCAAAGCAACTTAGCTAAACTTTGTCTCAAAATAAAAAATACAAAAGGGCTAGGGATGTGACTCAGTGGTTAAGCACCCCTGGGTTCAATCCCTGGTACCAAAAACCACACACACATTCCTTTTTCTTTTTTTGGCAGTACTAGGAATTGAACCCAGAACTCTTGCACACTAGGCAATCTTCCACTGAGTTACATCGTCAATCCATTTGTTGTTGTTTTGAAACAAGGTCAAACTAATTTGCCCAGGCTGGCCTTGAATTTACAGTCCTACTGTTTCAGCCTCTGGAGTCACTGGGATTACAGGTGTATACCACCATGCCTGGCTAAAACTTTTGTTTTGTTTAAACAAGGAACCTTAGAGCAGATATAGCAAAATGTTAAAATCTACTTAAGCTGGATACTATCTACAAGTGTTATCCTCTGTACTTTTTAGTGATTGAAATATTTAAAAAACTTAAAAGTAGGGCATGTACCACCACATCCAGCTGATAAGAACCATCTTGAGAGATACAGGAGAGTAAACAATTCCTTTTCTAAGACATCTTTCTGCAGGTGTCTTGCTACACCATAAAGGCTGAACCCTGAGCCAGGCCTGTACTCCCAGCAACCAGGGAAGTTGAGGTAGGAGGATCTCAAGTTAAAGGCCAGCCTGATCAATTTATAGCAAGACCCTGTCTCAAATAAAAGGGGTGGTGGTGGGGGGTGTAGCTCAATAATAGAACACTAGTTAAACATGTGCAAAGCCCTGAGTTCAACCTCAAGCACTGCCCCCCAATCCCCCCCACTCCCGCCTCCAAAAATAAATAAAGGCTCAACTTTTAAGGACAAAACTCACAGGATGGATGGTCAGAAAAACATGGAAAGGACTTGGGTCCATGACAACACAGTTAAAACACTGAATTTACAAGGCTGGTCTCAAAACTCTTGTGCTCAAGTGATCCTCCTACCTACCCCTCCTCCCATGTAGCTAAGCTAGGACTACAGGCATGCGCATCAAAGGCCTACTTTTTTTTTTTTTTGTACTGGGGATTGAAATCAGGGGTACTCGACCACTGAGCCACATTCTCAGCTCTATTTTGTGTTTTATGTAGAGACAGGGTCTCACTGAGTTGCTTAGAGTCTCACCATTGCTGAGGCTGGCTTTGAACTCACAATTCTCCCGTCTCAGCCTCCCAAAATGCTGGGATTACATGTATGTGCCACCGCGCCCGGCTCCTACCTAAACTTCTTGTGAAGTTAAGTTTTTCTTACCATTTAAGACACATTTAATTAGTTTTTTGCTCCTTGAAGCTTATTGCATATTGATACAATGCTCTTTATCAGAACCAAATAAAAAACTTCAAAGAATGTATGAATTCCAATGAGTTCTTGATGACTATAAAGACCTTGTTATTCTCATACAGACCGGAGGCAGAAATTGTGCAAGCTATACAAATAGTTGTAGATTTACCAGAACCACCCTACTTTTGCTTAGCACTTTCCCAATTGCTTGACAGTCGCAAACAGAATATGCCTATTTTTTAAGCATTGTTAGCCACATCTAAAAACACAATGCAGAGCCCAAATTTGCTTCTTTAGAGGCATTTAGCGTATAACACAATTTTATAACTTTTCATATATTGCTCCCTAAAAATGTATAAATGTGTATCTTAACTTTTCAAAAACAGGGACAGTTCATGTATAGGAAATGCATTGGCTTCTTTCTTAGCCTCACCTGTTGCACTTGTATAGACCACAATCTAGTATTCTACACAGGTATTCAACAAGGTTTGAGCCAACTCCCACAATTATGGAGAAACTTTTCATCAAAATATCATGCTTCGGGGCTGGGGCTGTAGCTCAGTGGTAGAGTACTTGCCTAGCATGCATGAGGCACTGGGTTCGATCCTCAGCACCACATATAAATAATAAATGAATAAAATAAAGATCCATCAACAACCAAAAAAAATTTAAAAAAAAAAATATCATGCTTCTGGGGCTGGGATTGTGGCTCAGTGGCAGAGTGCTTGCCTCGCATGCATGGGGCACTGGGTTCGATCCTCAGCACCGCATAAAAATAAAATAAAGATATTGTGTCCATCTACAACTAAAAAAGAAATTTTTTTAAATTAAAAAAAAACTATCATGCTTCTGTAATAAACAACTACAAAAGTGTGAACATTTTAATTAAATGGATTTATTTAAAAAGAAGACTATAAAATTTGACATTGAGAGAGATAAAAAAAGACCCACAGGATTTACATTGACAAATACAAAAATGATTGGCTATAAACAATGTAAAAATACATTTCCCAGTTCCCAAATAAAGCATAATTTAAGTTTAATAATTACAAAATTCTTGTACTGTAAGTACACTTCCCTTATAATTCTTAAAAAACCATTTTAAACAGTTTGTATAAAATATAACAAATTAAATTTGCCATAGCTGTTAATATAAAAGTATTTTTAATTTAAATTTACTGAGGCTGCCCTTTTCTGTACATAACAGTAGTTTCTGGTCCCAAGTTCTCCTTGAACTTATTTGCTACCATGATCTTTTTACTCATTTCCTTGCAGAAGAGAGAAGCTAACCGATAATGGGTCCCATAAAAAAATAATATGAAAGAAGATTCTAAGAGTGGCCAAAAGTACAAGTGAACAAAATATCTTTTTGAAAAAGAGAAGATTAAGTGGCCAACTAAGAAGCCCACTTCTGCACCAATGAAACAATGGAGCTGAAACCTCAGAATAAGCAGAGCTTACTTCAATCCCAGCATGCTGAAAGTGTGCAGCCAACTAGAAATATGTCTATCAATTCTAACTAAGCCCAAAGCATGGTTGGTGCCATAATTTATACCTGGAATGTCCCCCAAAGGCCCATGCATTGCTGGCTTGTTCCTCAGAATGGTACTATTTAAGAGGTGGTAGAAATTTTAAGAGTTTGGGCTTAATGGGAGGTTTAGGTCACTGGGGGTGTGCCCTTGAAGGGGACTGTAGGACTGTCTTTCCTGCTCTCTTTTTTCTTTTTTTGCTTCCCAGCTGCCATGAGCTGAGCAGCTTGTTCTACCATACATTCCTCACTGTGACGTTCTGCTTCACTAGAGACCCCAAAGCAACAGGGTCAACTGACCATGGACTGAAACCTCCAAAACTGTGATCCAAAATAACCCTTTCTTCTTTTTAAGTTTATTTTCTCTGGTATTTTGTTACCGCAACAGAAAGATGACTAACACAGATGGTAACCCTGAGGTAGCCCAGACAATTTGCTGTCAATTCTATAAGGGTATAGATGACATTTAAAATGACAAAAGTACACAGTATGATCTGAAATTCTACAAATGTAACCATAAATTTTTTTATCTTTGAATGAGTCTTTATTTTTGGACCCAAGACCAAGCTATTTTTCCTCTTTTAGATGATGTGCCCAATAAAAACAGAATCCATGATTGATTTCATTATCTCCCAAGTAGGTAGTAGTGACATCATCACTAACACTAGCATCTAAAGTATGATACAGATGAATAAGGAACTGAGCCTGTAACACAATGCAGAAGTTACGTTTGCCCAGTCTGACCAATTTTTGAGAACCACAATAGCCATGTGCATGAAACTAAAACCTATCTACAACATGCAAATGACAGTTGAGAAACTAAAAAGAATGTGGTCATTAACAGTGTCACTGGAAACATGATTCCACTGCTGTAGAGAGAAAATCTAGCCCAGGAAACCACCACCGTATATGAAAGGATGTGACTTCTGGGTTCATGACTTTAATACTGGAGACTCTGGTCAAAACTCTAGGAGAACAAAAAAGGTCTACTCTGGATGACTTGGGCAGAAAGGTCCTACCTCAAGTGCCCTGTCTGTGTGACTATATATAAAACAGCCAACAATAGACAGTTCTTCCAAATTATCAACTGAAGTCTCTTGAGGATGGTTTGACTACTCCTTTACATCATCGACAGTATTCATCTGGACAGGGTTTCTGGACATCTTTCTTAAGATGTTTCCTCCTTAAAAAAGCTAGAGCAATGCCCACGTGGGTACAAGGACCCTAAGGCTCCTGCTACACATTTTTGACACCTAAAAGCTCCTCCTAAAGAAAAATAACAAGGAAGAGGCCCACCTCTGTCAGATGGTGAAGTAGCCTGTGGACCATTCTGATAAGACAGACAAGGAAGCATCTCAAAAAGATGAAAAATCAAAGGCTGGGGTTTTAAAAGAAAACTTGCTCAAAGAGAACTAAAAAGGACCCACAGAGCTGCATTAAATAAAAATGATCACATGCTGATAGGGTAACAGACCTTTTTCTAATTCATAGTATAAATTCATCTCTTCACATACACAGTAAGTGGTTGAGCCTGTTTTTATAATTGCTGAATTAAGTAAAAAATCTACTTTTTTTTCTTTGGTCCTTAGGTATAATATCAGTTTCTTTAATTTTTCTCTGTGTTATACAACAATCATTTTTAAAAACCTGATCTCAACAAAGTGCAGTTTAAACATGAGGTTGCTGCTGCTTTTACACATAAAATACCAATAGCTCCCAGATATTTTATATTAAGCTATACAAAGGTCTTAGGAAGAGTTAATAATTATCCTAAAATGTTAGCATAAAATTTTAAGGCTGGGTGAGATACAGTAAAGCCAAGTACTATATACTAAGGGAAAAAAAAACCTGGACCAACATTTTAAATATTGGCCTCTTAAAATATACATTAAATTTCCATTAACAAAACATAATCTAATAAAAATACTAACAGCTAAGCAAATTAATTTAAAAATGAAACAATTTCTAAATGAATGAATATAATCATGCTGTTTATACAGCTATAAAGCATAATTTGGAAGCTAAGCCTAATAAGAGAATACCCTGTTACAGAATGACAGAATCATTTATCATCAGTTAAGCTATGTGATTTAAACAAGGGTCCTTCTCCTCAAAAAAAAAAAAACTCCATAACACAAGTTTTAAGTTTTTTAACAATTAAAAATAAACAACCGTCTGACCTAATTTGTGGTGACTGACACAGCCTAATATTGATAAACCTGCCTTCCTGCCATTCCCTTGGCTCTCCAAAGAAGTGGTTTAAGCAATTACACAAATTCTACAGGACCTTCTACCATAGATCAGGCATCATCACCAAGAGACACCACCTTGTGTAACACCTGCTCCCCAGAGTCTTTAAGCATTAAGGGGTTCAGTGAGGGCTTCTGCTCGAGTGGTATTCTCAGGTTTTCTCAGTTGGGACTCCTGTCGCTTTTCAAAAAGCATAGCAACAAAGTCAAACAGAAACATAAAACTTGCTAGAAATCCAAACACCTGAGGAGAAAAAAGGGGGAAAGGTTATAGTAAGAAATTGTGGAATATAATTTCACATTTCCCACCTGATTCTGAGAGCGCTGTATACAAGGAAGATGATTTATCAATTTTATCCTTTTTTTTTCAATTTCATCTTATACCTACTACTTTTTTTTTTTTAATTTGGTACCGGGGATTGAACTCAGGGCCACTCGACCACTGAGCCACATCCCCAGCCCTATTTTGTTTATGTAGAGACAGGGTCTCACTGAGTTGCTTAGCTCCTCGTCGTTGCTGAGGCTGTCTTTGAACTCTTGATCCTCCTGTCTCAGCCTCCCAAAGTGCTGGGATTACAAACGTGCACCACCATGCCCAGCTCGATAAAATAACTTTTTAAAGCCATCAAAAAATGGAAAGAAGCCAGGTGCAGTGATGCATAACCCAGCAGCTTGGGGGGCTGACACAGGAGGATCAAGAGTTCAAAGCTAGCCTCAGCAATTTAGTAACTCAGCGAGATCCTGTCTCTAAATAAAATATGAAAAGGGCTGGGGAATGTGGTTAAGCACCCTTGGGTACAGTCCCAGATACCAAAAAAAAAAAAGGGGAGAAGTTCTAAAAGAAGAATTTCCAGAGTAACAGCTATTAGATAAAGTCCCACAAAATACAAATGCATGTCTTATATACGTATGTAGATGTGTGGGGCAATGATCTATAAAACTAAGGTTAGTAGAGGAAAAATAGGAACCCATAAAATGATACAAAACAGAGGATTTTTTTTTTTTGGTACTGGGGATTGAACTCAGGGGCACTCGACCCCTGAGCCACATCCCCAGCCCTATTTTGTGTTTTATGTAGAGACAAGGTCTCACTGAGTTGCTTGCTTAGCGCCTCGCCATTGCTGAGGCTGGCTTTGAACTCGTGATTCTCCTGTCTCAGCCTCCCAAAGTTCTGGGATTACAGGCTTGAGCCACCGCGCCCGGCTTAAAACAGAGGATTATTAACAGTGTTCAGACTGACCCACATTCATGATTAGGGAAATATGCTGAGTAGGCAATTCAAACTAGGTAAAAATGGATGAAGTTATTAATATTAAACCAAATTTCATTTTGAAGATGAGATTAAATATCTAAAATATAACTTCCAGTTAATTGTCCCACTGTAAAATGACAGCAACACATGACGCCACTACCTACTCTCTCTTCCTTAAAATCACTTCCTCGTTGTATTCTTCTAACATATGATCAAACATTCTGAGAATTTTGTCAAGAGTCAGACCATGCTCAAATTTCGCTTCTTCCCTAGCAGAACCCTTATGGAAACGGGGGACAAAAAGTGCTCTGTAAAAGAGAAAATTGCACTGGGTGATGGTTAATGTTTCCTCCAACTCTAACCCTCCACCTCCATAATTTTTAACGTTCTGTTAACTATATACTACCCTCGCCATCCTCAATCTCTTTCCACTCTAAAGAATATGCATTTTGTCTCATTTCACCAAATAGCAAATTATTATTATTTTTTTAATATTTTTTTTAGTTGTAGATGGATACAACATCTTTATTTTATTGCTTTGTATGTGGTGCTGAGGATCGAACCCAGGGCCCCACGCATGCGAGGCAAGCGCTCTACCGCTGAGCTACAATCCCAGCCCCAAATAGCAAATTATTGAGCTCTAAATTAATTCACCTCGGTGAACATATTCAACCTAAATGTATTTATCACAGCCAGGTATGGTGGCACACGTCTGTAATTCCAGCAACTCAGGAGGATGAGGCAGAAGAATCATGAGTTTGAGGCCAGTCTCAACAACTTAGCGAGGCCCTAAACAACTTGGCGAGAACCTGTCTCAAAAAATAAAAAGGCTGGGCACAGTGGCACACACCTGTAATCCCAGCACTTTGGGAGGCTGAGACAGGAGAATCCCAAGTTCAACGCCAGCCACAGCAATGGCGAGGCGCTCAGCAACTCAGTGAGACCCTGTCTCTAAACAAAACACAAAATAGGGCTGGGGATGGGGCTCAGTGGTCAAGTACCCCTGAGTTCAATCCCCGGTACCAAAAAATAAAATAAAATAAAAAAATAAAAAATAAAAAGTAAAAAGGGCTGGGGATGTGACTCACTGGTTAAGCACCTCTGGATTCAATTCCCAGTACCAAAAAAAACATTATTTATGAACCCAACCCCCAAACCCCAAGTCTTTCTCACTCTGAAGTCTTTTAGTTTAGTTTAGTTTTGTTTTGGTACTGGGGATTGAACTCAGAGGCACTCGAACTGAGCCACATCACCAGCCCTATTTTGTATTTTATTTAGAGACAGAGTCTCACTAAGTTGCTTAGTGCCTAGCCTTTGCTGAGGCTGGTTTTAAACTTGCTATCCTCCTGTTTCAGGCTCCTGAGCCACTAGGATTATAGGCATGCGCCACCGCATCTGGCACTCTGAAGTCTTTATTTTGATTTGATAACATCTGTTCCCTTACTTGCTTAGCAAACTTTTTGAATACTTCAAATGTAGAAAAGATGTAACCTTGTCTGTCAAACTGTCTCTGACCATCTCAGAGAGCTCTGATCCACACAGGGCCCTCTATATTATATAATCCAGACAAGTGATCTGCCAGCTCCTTTGTTTACATAGTTCTCTAATTTAATTTTTTTTTGTACCAGGGATTGAACTCTGGGGTACTTAACCACATCTCCAGCCCTATTTTGTGTTTTATGTAGAGACAGGGTCTCACTGAGTTGCTTAGCGCCTCACTGTTGCTGAGGCTGGCTTTGAACTCGTGATACTCCTGTCTCAACCTCCCAAAGTGCTGGGATCACAGGTGTGTGCCACCGCACCCGGCACCCTTTTTTATTTTTAATGGACTCCTTCACTCATTTAAGTCTATAAAATTATTCATAACTTGAATAGTTGCAAAAGGGCCAGGAATGGTCACACACACTTATAATCTCAGTGACTCAGGGAGCTGACGCAGGAGGATCAGTAACTAAGCCAGACTCTGTCTCAAAATAAATCAAAAAGAGTTGGGGATGTAGCTAAGTGGTAAAGCACTCCTGGGTTCAATCCCCAGTAACACCCTTCCCAAAATAATTGCAAAAGGTAACTTCAGTTTACTATAAATATTGACTTTTTAAACTACGAGTCACTATTAAATATGTCCAGTGAAATGTAAATACTGTAACACTCTAACACATTATCTAGATAAAAAATAAGCTCTTTTTTAAATAGCTGGGGTTTTTATGCCATGCTTTTTTTATTCCTCCTTAGAACTCAAGTTTTCCTCACTTTGTTTCACTTACCCCACAGAATTTTATGGTAATATATTTTTATACTCATGAGTATTTTATTAATCACCCTATGACACTCCTCTGCAATAACAACACATATACAAACTGAAAATAACCATAGACCCTATTAAAACTTTGCTTTTTCTCTCCAGTTTGTGTATCCTTGGATAAATATTATTCATTGCTAGAATGAGTCAAGATTCAGCAGTAATTTTATCTGTTTTGTTTTTATAATGTAAAGAGCTAAGAAACTATGATCACATGAATAGGTAGATATAGTCATGCAATTCTTTAAAATCCTTTTCAACTTTTCTGTCATAAAAAGTAGTTTTAATGATCTATTAGCTGACAACTACTAATTACAACTTCAGTTTCATTAAAAACGAAGTACTAACTGGAAACTAGCTAACTTGCAAGAGGATGTGTTATCCTATCATTAGTCGTTCACATGCACAACACTGGTACAAGTCCAGTTCCGTGATCCTTAATTGGCAATTCTGAAACCCCAAAAGCTACACAAACTCAAAGTGTTCACGATTCACTTAACTCAAAATTGACACAAGGGCTGGGTTTGTGGCTCAGTGTTAGAGCACTTCCCTAGCATGTGTAAAGCACTAGATTTGATTCTCAGCACCACATATAAATAAATAAAGGTCCATTCATAACTAAAAAGTATTTTTAAAAAATTGACACAAAGTAAGATTATTTACAGTCTTACTTATTCCTTTTATTGTAAATATTCATATTTTGCTTCAGAAATACTAATGTTGGATTACAACATGCTGCACCAGGCCCTCTAAAGGTATTGTATAATATAGTACAGGTAGAGTATTACCTTTCTAAAATCCAGAATATTCTGAATTCTTAAAAAAAAAAACTAGGGGGCTGCAGCCATAGCTCAGTGGTAGAGCACTTGCCTAGCACATGTGAGACACTGGGTTCAATCCTCAGCACCACATGAAAGTAAATAAAACAAAGGTATTGTGTCCATCTACAACTAAAAAAAGGAAGAAAAAAAAAAAAAACCTACCCCCAATGATTTCAGACAAAAACTAGATCGTTCTGGGTGCAGTGGTACATGCCTGTAATCCCAGCACCTCAGGAGGCTGAGGCAGAAGGATCATAAATTCAAAGCCAGCCTCAACAACTTAGAGAAGCCCTAAGCAATTTAGAAAGACCCCTTAAAATAAAATATAAAATCTTAAAATAAAATATAAAAAATATAAAAAAATATAAAATCTTAAAATAAAATATAAAAAATATAAAAAATATAAATCTATAAATAAAATATAAAAAAGGGCTGGGGACATGGTTCGGTGGTTAAACACATTCAGAGATGAATTCTTATACGTTAGTTGACTTTTTAAAAAATATTTTTTAGATGTTGATGGACCTTTATTTATTTTATTCATTTATTTATATGTGGTGCTGAGAATCAAACCCAGTGCCTCACACATGCCTGGCAAGTACTCTACCATTGAACCACGACCCCAGCCCCATATTAGTTTTAAGAAAAATTACATATGAAGGTTAAAATCCTAGTAACTAATTTCCTCAAAAACTATTCATAATTAGTACTCCTTAGAAGGTCTTCCTAAAATTTTAAGGATAGGCATAGCTCACTGAAGACTACTGTTCAGACAAACTTCTATTGGTTCATTTAACATATTCCATCACAATTTGTTTCCCTATCTATCTCCTTTATTATGCTAAACCTTACAGTCATTTCTCCTGTGTATTTTTTTATACTTAGAACAGCATCTGGAATGTAGCTACGTTTTTTAAATTTAAATTTAAATTTATTTTTTGTGATACTTGGGATTTAACCCAGGAGCACGCTACCACTGGGCTATACCCCCAGTTCTTTTTTATTCTGAATTTTGAGACGGTCTGATTTGTCAGGGTCTAAGGCTGACCTTGCACTTGCAATCCTCCTGCCTTAGGCTCCCAATTCATTGCAATGCTTTTGTTGAACTAAAAAATGGAGAAGTAAAAGATCATAAAGTCAATTTTACCACTTCCATTAGCATTAACATATTCATATGTGGAACAGATGGGTTTTTTTTTAACAAGACTCGGTTAAATGCTAGACAGGTTCTAGGTTTTTAGGGCTATCATATTTATTTACTTTTAGATCTTCTATTCAAAATTACATTAAAAATAAAAAACAAATTACTCTTGTATATTATAAAACCTGTCAAGTATTTTCCAAATTCTATATTTCTAAGGAAACAAAAATAAGCAAAGTAAAAAATACTAACTACTTACAATTGCAGCAATTTCAGCTGAGGTTCTGTCATGGGTGGAAACAAAAATGATAGACGCCAACAAAAATACACATCCTGTTCCCAATGTAATGTAAAAATCCTATACATAAATATAAAACACATAAGGAAGACAACATAGTTAGATTCATGAAAACAAAATTTCTAAATTTTAATTTTAAAAAATCTGAATGACTTACTTTTTTCTTGACACAAGCCAATTGACATACTCCAACTTATAACTTTTCAATTAGCCTGGCATTCACAACACTACCCATACTTTGGACTGGGTATATTGAAAGAGTACAAGATAATCTTTTAATAGAAAGTCCCTCAAAAAGCCGTGTGCATGTGTGTATGTGTGTGTGTGTCCTCTTTTTTCTCTAGGCCATATTAAAATTATCACAACCAAAGAATTTATTGCAATTTCATCTTGTTTCCAGCAAAAAAAGAAAGAAAAAAAAAATTCTTTCCTTCCAAAGTACTCTATGCTAGAATGGTATCTCTCAAAGTGCTTCAATAACACTTTGGAAAAGAGATAAATTCAAAGAACCACCTATCATTAATTAGATTTATGTCAGTAGTGTTTGTTAGACACTGGAGCTTTTTGGAATAACATATTACCCTTAACTGTTCCAAGTAGGTAAACCAAAATAAGTGTGTTTGATGAGCTTATCTTCTTTTTTTTTTTTTTGGTACTGGAGATTGAACCTAGGGGCACTCGACCACTGAGCCACATCCCCAGCCCTATTTTGTGTTTTATGTAGAGACAGGGTCTCACTGAGTTGCTTAGCGCCTCGCCATTGCTGAGGCTGGCTTTGAATTCATGATTCTCCTGTCTCAGCCTCCCTAAGTGCTGGGGAGCTTATCTTCTACCTAAAAGCTTCTATATCTCATCATAACACAGCTTAGAACCATGAGGCTTCATGGGTTACTGACTGCTCTTTTTTTTTTTTTTTTTTTTTTTTTAGTATTTATTTTTTAGTTGTAAGTGGACAGAATATCTTTATTTTATTTTTATGTGGTGCTGAGGATCAAACCCAGTGCCTCCCACATGCTAGGCGAGCACGCTACCACTGTGCCATAACCCCAGCCCCCTGAGTGCTCTTTATGGCACTGCCTAGGAAGGCTCTCATGGGCAAACTGAAAATGGTGCTTGACATACACAATTAATTCAGAGTAAAACTGGTAAACCATGGCCACTCCAAAAGCATACTTTTCTGTGAAAGAGAAGAATTTTCAAGGGAAATTCTTTTTTTTTTTTTATTTTTTTTTAGTTGTAGGTGGACAGAATATCTTTATTTTATTTTTATGTGGTGCTGAGGATCGAACCCAGTGCCTCACGCATGCTCGGCGAGCACGCTACCACTGCGTCATAACCCCAGCCCCGGAAATTCTTAATCATAAGAATATAATTAGAAGCTGGGCGCGGTGGCACAAGCCTGTAATCCCAACACTTAGGGAGGCTGAGACAGGAGAATCACGAGTTCAAAGCCAGCCTCAGCAACGGCGAGGAGCTAAGCAACTCAGTGAGACCCTGTCTCTAAATAAAACACAAAATAGGGCTGGGGATGTGGCTCAGTGGTAGAGTGCCCCTGGGTTCAATCTCCAGTACCAAAAAAAAAAAAAGAATATAATGAGGGCTGGGGCTGTAGCCCAGTGGTAGAGTTTGCCTAAAATGTGTGAGGCACTGGGTTGAATCCTTAGTACCACACAAAATGAAACAAAATAAAAGCATGCTGTCCATCTACAACTACAAAAAGAATTTTTTTTAAAGAATATAATTAATTATAATGAATACAATTAACAAAAATTCTAAGGTATTGTCTGAAACTTTTCTTAATATGTATTTCATTTAAAAATGGGTCTGTTGCCATTGTTATAGAGATTCCTGCAGTGATGCATCTGCCATGACAGCCCTGAAGTTATCAGGACCGTGGTTCTAATAGGATTCTGCCTAGATCACATGATAGAATATTCAGTTTAAGTGCTTTCCCCAAGTTCACATCTGTTCACTTCACTCTAAGTGTGTTAACTTTAGACAAGTTACTTATAACCACTCTTAATGTAAATATCCTCAACATAAAAATGGAGCATAAAATATAAGGATTCTAAAGCATAGCACATAAAGTGCCTGACACATAGTATATACTGATAGCAGCTATTAGCAGCCAAGATCATAGAACAGTCACACATTGGCCATACCAAGAACTGTAAGTATGTGTTAATCAAAAACTTGATGAATTTGATTCAAGTTATATTTAACTGTTTGACATTAATTTTTTTCTAATTTTTTAAAAATATTTTTTAGTTGTAGATGACACAATATCTTTATTTTATTTCTTTTTATGTGGTGCTGAGGAATGAACCCAGGGCCTCACACTTGTGAGGTAAGCACACTACCAGTGAGCTACAATCCCAGTCCCAATTTTTTCTAATTTTTTAACTTAAAATATTTTCTAAAAGATAATGGATTCCTGGGCTGGGACTGTGCTCAGAGGCAGAGCACTTGCCTAGCATGTGTAAAGCGCTGGGTTCGATCCTCAGCACCACATAAAAATAAACATAAAATAGCTGGGCGCAGTGGCACAAGCCTCCCTCAGCACTTAGGGAGGGAGGCTGAGACAGGAGAATCGTGCGTTCAAAGCCAGCCTCAGCAACGGCGAGGCACTAAGCAACTCAGTGAGACCCTGTCTCTACATAAAACACAAAATAGGGCTGGGGATGTGGCTCAGTGGTCGAGTGCCCCTGAGTTCAGTCTCCAGTACCAAAACAAAACAAAACAAAACATAAAATAAAAGCATGCAGTCCACCTATAACAACAATAAAAATAAAAATAAAAGATAACAGATTCCTAAAGCATAAAATTTCTTTGTATAACGGGTAACAGGTATACAAAACCCCAGCACTGCAAAACAGAAAAAGAAAAAAAAAACAAAGGTAATTATCTTAAGTAAACAATCAATACACAACCCTGTGCTTGCTTCTCATTAATTTAAAACAATAGAATCTTTTTTTAAACATTTTTTTAGTTGTTGGTAGAACTTATTTTATTCATGTATTTACATGTGGTGCTAAAAATTAACCCACTGCCTCACACATGCAAGGCAAGCACTCTACCACTGAGCCACAATCCCAGCCCCCAAAACAATAACATCTTGCTGCTTTCCTTTTACACTGTTATCTCTTGGTCTTATTAAAAACATACCATAATTTTTATCTTTACTCTCAGAGGATGTGTATTCTTTTATACATCAATCCTGACATGCACAACTCTTCACAAACTCAAATGTACTGAAGAAATAAATTAATCAATGATTCCTATTTTAAATTCAGCAAACTATTTCACCTGTCATCCCACAAATCCAAACTATACTCAAATAAAGGATCAGCAGAATGTTTAGAAAGTTAAGCACCTCCAATTTTGTGAAAATAAGACCTTCCCACTATAATTATGTTGTAAGAGTAATTTCTGAATAATGAATCAAGAAATTCACCCCCCTCTCTAGGGTACTAGGGATTAAACTCAGGGGCACTCCACCACTGAGCTACATGTTGAGACAGGGTCTCACTAAATTGCCCAAGCTGGCCCCAAACCTGTGAACCTCTTCCTTTAGCCTCCTAAATCACTGGGATTACAGGCGTGTGCAACCACACCCAGCTAACAAAGTCATTCTTAAATTCACTTACAATTTTCCTCATAATAAAATGAAAGCAAAATATAAACAAGATTACATGTTAGAATGAGAGTTTTAAATCAAGTTTTACTTTATTTAAAAGCCCAAGAAATATCTTAAATTAGTTCATTTCTCTATCTCCAATGTTAGCATATGCCAGGAACATAATAGGCACACAATTCATACTTGTAAACAAATGAGTGACACTCTGAAATGTGGAAAATAAAGAGTGACAAAATCTAGTTTTTTAAAAAAAGGCTGCCAGGTGTGGTGGTACATGCCTGTAATCCCAGCAACTCAGGAAGCTGAAGCAGGAGGATCCAGAGTTTAAAGCCAGCCTTAGCAATTACTAAGCAGTTACTTAGTGAGGCTCTAAGTAACTTAGAGAGACCTTGACTCCAAATAAAAACTATAAAAAGAGCTGGGGATGTGGTTCAGTGGTTAAAGTGCCACATTCCCTTGGCAGGAGAAATTGAGTTGCTTAGAGGCAAAATTGGAATAATGCATAGTGTCTTTTCGTGGTGCTGAGTTTTAAAAGCACTACTACTTTGAACAACAAAAGCACTCAACATCAAAGTAGCTAAGTTCTTAATACAGGGGTTTTATTTTGTTACACTTACCGATGATTTTACTTTTACGGTATCAACTCTGTCATACACTGGAGTACAATACACAATCAGCAGAAGGAGACTCAGAAGGAAGGCACTGCAGCTTACAAATTCAAAAAAGTAAAGTCCTCCACACAATGTGCATTGTGATACGACTTCTTCACAGATGAAGGCCAGCAGAGACAGCAACTACAAAAAAAAAGCAAAACATTCTACTTGTTTTTCAGAGAACCCACTGCTATTCAAAAAATGTCATCTGTTTACTCAATTATTTATAGAGACTATGGTAAACAAGATTAGTCAATAAACCTCATCTACACAGAACTTATGGCCTACTTGCCTTGAAGGGAATACAGACAATTAACTAACACAAGCTAAATGTCAGAACAAGGAAATCAGGGTGTTGTTTTTATAAAAGCACATAGGAAGGGCTTCAGGGAAAAAGACAACAGTCAATTCTGGGTAAGACTCAAGTTCCTGGTGGAGGACTAGTACATAAAAACACACAGATGAGAAAGCATGGTGCCCCTCAAAAAACACACATTATCTCAACACCCCCAAATGAACTGCAAAAGGCTGCCAACATGACTGAAGTGTAGTTTGAGGGAAGGAAATGACAGCACAAAAATTATACGAGACTACAGACATAAGCAGAGGCCAGATCTAAGTGTCCTTCTCAAGTAGTTTCAGGGATCTGGATTTTAAGGGGTTTATGGCAAAAAAGTAAAATAATCAAGTTTGTATTTTTAATCGTTTTTGCTAGTTCCAATATGGAGAAAAGACTGAAGCTAGTGCCGGGTGCGGTGGCTCAAGCCTGTAATCCCAGCACTTAGGGAGGCTGAGACAGGAGAATCACAATTTCAAAGCCAGCCTCAGCAACGGCGAGGCGCTAAGCAAGCAACTCAGTGAGACCCTGTCTCTACATAAAACACAAAATAGGGCTGGCGATGTGGCACAGTGATCAAGGGCCCCTGAGTTCAATCCCCAGTACCAAAAAAAAAAGACTGAAGCTAGTGCAAAACTTGGAGCAGATATCCAGCTGGGAAGATGAAGTAAGAAGTCTGAGAACATAGTGACCAGAGGTAGCAGTAATGGAGAAGAGTGGCTAATCACAGAGGAATGCAACAGAAGCCCTTATCAGAATAAAGTGGGACAGAAGCCGGGTGCGGTGATGCAAGCTTGTAATCCCAGCAGCTCAGGAAGTTGAGGCAGGAAGATGGAGGGTTCAAAGCCAGATTCAGCAACTTAAGGAGGCCCTAGGCAATTCAGCAAGACCCTGTCTCTAAATATAATATAAAAAAAGACTGAGATGTGGTTCAATGGTAAGTATCTCTGGGTTCAATTCCAGGTGCCTCCCCCCCAAATTATATATAAAATGAACACAAGATGATACATATGTACCTTAAACACTTTATTTTTAGTTAAAATAAAAACTCACGTTTATTCACCAAGGCTGCCGGTAACAATCGTGGGGTCAGGATGCCTGGCACAGTGAATGGAGAATGGGGTAACTGTGACTGAGCCAGCAACTCAATTAAATGCAAGTAGATTTTAACGGCACTCCCACTGTTGGATACTGATACCTTCCTGCAGAAACAATCAGGGCTTTTCTTTTTCTTTTTAAGAGGCAAAGATGCTGGGGAGAGAATTCCATTTCAAATGTGCTCTGACTGGGGAAGTCTGTAATAGAGTTAGGTGGAGATATAGTTTGGAAGCAAATGGATATATGGATCTGAAACTCAGAGAAGGGGTCCGGATGCAGATAAAGATGTGGGAGGCAGCCGAGTGCAAGGATGAGATCACCCAGAATAAGGGAAGATGGCCTTATGCAGAACCCTGAGGAATCTCAAGATTTAAGGGATTTGCAAAGGGGAGACCCCAACAAGAACTAGGAGCAGCAGCCCAAGAGACAGTAGACAAGAAAAAAGTATTTCCACAGACAGCAATCATGAGCACTAAAGAAGCTACTTAGAGTCCAAGAGAGAATAAGACTGAAATACCTTCATTAGAAAGAGTACCAGAAGGCTGCTGGTGACATCAGCAAGGAAATCCCAGTTAGGAAGTCTAGCCAAATAGAGAAACTACTTATAGCATGGTACGTTAGGAAGTAAAGGGAAGACAAGGCAGCAGAATAGAGACAGCAGTTAAGAAGTGTGGCTGGAAAACAGTGGCCAAATAGGGATACAATGGATGAGGTCAAAGGAAGGGAATTTCAAGATGGGAGCACACTAGACATATTTTAATGCGTAGAAACCAATTAGACAGATGGGCCTGAACAGGTAGTGAAACTGGGTGTGTGAGCGCGTGCCTATAATCCCAACCAGTTTGAGAGGCCAAGGTAAGAGGATCAAAAGTTGAAAGGCAGTCTCAGCAACTTAGTGAGGCCCTAAGCAACTCAGCAAGGCCCTGTCTCAAAATTTAAAAAAAAAAAAAAAAAAAGAGCTGGGCACAGTGGCACACGCCTATAATTCCAGCACTTAGGGAGGCTCAGACTGGAGAATCGCAAGTTCAAAGCCAGCCTCAGCAACGGCGAGGCACTAAGCAACCCAGCGAGACCCTGTCTCTAAATAAAACACAAAATAGGGCTGGGGATGTGGCTCAATGGTCAAGTGCCCCTGAGTTCAATCCCTGGTACCAAAAAATAAAACAAAAACAAAAAAAAGGGCAATGAAGAGCCTCTTTTGAGATAGGATTCAGGACTCACATGAGGGCCAACTCAAGAAATTAGAGGGAAGAAAGTGAAGAGAAGTTCATTTGTGCAGTTTGTGTGGGTTTTGTGGAAACTGAGGGAGTTTCTGAGTGCCAAAACCATCAAAAAGACTCATCAGTCAGAGGTGAGCATTTGACTGGGCTCACCCAAGTCAAAGGTTAAAGGGAAATGCCACCTGACTCTAGTGAGGCCAGCAGAAGCAACCAGACACACTAATGTCAATAAGATTGCTACCAAAAATCAACAGATACGTTTCACAGTACAAAATAAACATCTTATCTTACATTTTCATTAAAAAGAAGTCAATGGTACAGCCACTCTGAAAAACAGGTTAGCCATTTCTTCAAAAACTAAGCATGAATCTATCCTACAACGCAGCAACTGTACTCTTAGGCATTTATCCCAGAGAAATAAAAATTTATGTTTGTGCAAAAACCAGTACATGAATGTTCATGACAATTTTATTCTTAATACCACCAAACTAGAATCAATCCACATGTCCTTCAATTGTTAAACTGTGATACACCTATTATTAATAAAAAATACATATATATACACAAAATGACCTAGATGTATCTCCACAGAATACAAAGTAAAAAAAAAGTTTAATCAAAAAAGATCACACCCTTTATAATTCCATTTACAGAATATTCTTTAAACAATAAAAATTACTGAGAGGCAGAACAAATTAGTGGTGGCCAAGAACAAGGGGGAAAGCGTGGCTATAACCAGATAGCCTGGAAGAAGCCCTGTGATGACCAGTTTTGCATCTTGACCAGGGTGATGACCATGGGAAGCTATACATGTGGTAAAATGGCACAGAACCACATACATGCACGCACACACACAAATAAGTACATGGGACCTCTCTGTAAATTTTTTTTGTAACTTCTTATGAATGTATAATTATTTCAAAATAAAAAACGAAAAGAAAAAAGAAGTCAAAACTAAATTAGGGGGCTGGGGTTATGGCGCAGTGGTAGCGTGCTTGCCTAGCACGCGAGAGGCACTGGGTTCGATTCTGAGCACCACATAAAAATAAAATAAAGATATTCTGTCCACCTACAACTAAAAAATAAATATTAAAAAAACAACAACAACAACAACAAAACTAAATTAGTATGCAAGCCTCCACAGGATGCTCCCATCTTTATTGACAATACAAAATTTATATATCCCCACAACTGAAAAGAACTTATATGAGGACAAAAATAGATCCCATTGCTCGAATTTACTGTAAATTAGCTAGGCATGAAATAGTCCCACACATCCCAAACAACTTCCTTTGGAGAGATATTAAGTGAGGCATTCTCAGTCGTCATACAAAAGGATATAAAGTGACACACAAAGGTACACATTGGCGCATGCCTGTAATCCCAGAAACTTGGGAGGCTGAGGCAGGAAGACGGCAAGTTCAAGGCCAGCCTGGGCAACTGAGCGAGACCCTAAGCAACTTAGTGAGACCATGTCTCAAAATAAAAAAATAAAAAGGATGTAGCTCAGTGATAAAGGATCCCTGGGCTCAATCCCCAGTATCAAAAGAAAAAAAAAAAAATCAAACAGCACAAGACAAATCCCAGGTCATCACAAATGTTATTTCCCAAATCCCCTCTAAGTATAATTACAGAATGAATTTTTACATGACTAGAGTATAACAACATACTAAATGTCTAATATTCTACTTGCTTTATTCTTGCCTCTATGTTAAATTTTGCCCAAGTTTTAAGAGTTTAAACTGGGGATGGTGGCGTACGCATGTAATTCCAGTGGCCAGGGAGGCTGAGGCAGGAGGATTGTGAGTTCAAAGCCAGCCTCAGCAACTTAGCAAGGCCCTAAGCAACTCGGCGAGACCCTGTCTCTAAATTTAAAAAATATGTATAAAAAAGGGTTGGGGATGTGGCTCAGTGGTTAAGTGCTCCCAGGTCCAATGCCCACTACAAGGAAAAATAAAAAAAAAGAAGAGTTTATGAGAAATTTGTAAAACATGCCTCAAGTGTACAAAAGTTAACTATTAGAAGATACCAGCCTAAAACTGTAATTGAGGTTCAAGACTAGTTTTTGTTGTAGTTTTTAAGATGGACAGCATGCCAGCCAGGTGTGGTGGCTCAAGCCTGTAATCCCACCACTTAGGGAGGCTGAGACAGGAGAATCATGAGTTCAAAGCCAGCCTCAGCAAGGTGCTAGCAACTCAGTGAGACCCTGTCTCTACATAAAACACAAAAAATAGGGCTGGGGATGTGGCTCAGTGGTCGAGTGCCCCTGAGTTCAATCTCCAGTACCAAAAAAAAAAAAAAGATGGACAGCATGCCTTTATTTTATTTGCTTATTTTTTTTGTATGTGGTGCTAAAGATCAAACCCAGTGCCTCACGCCTGCTAGGCAAGTGCTCTGCCACTGAGTTCCAGCCCCAGCCCCAATAATTGCTTCTGAACCATTCTTATAAAAATTAGATTATCAGGACCATTCATCTGTGAAGGCTACACAATAATAAAACTTTGTCTATAGCATTGGTATACACTGTTTATCTACTCTTGGTAAAAAAGAGGCAGGAGCCAGTCAGGGTGGCACACCCCTATAATGCCAGTGGCTCAGGAGGCTGAGGCAGAAGGATCACAAATTCAAAGCCAGCCTCAGCAATTTAGCAAGGCCCTAAGCAACTTAGCAAGACCGTGTCTCAAAATAAAAATTAACAAGGGCTGGCGATGTGGCTCAGTAGTTAAGCACCCTGGGTTCAATCCTTAGTACCAAAAGGAAAAAAAAAAAAGAAAGGGGCAGGACCCAGCTTGAGATTGAAGCAGTCAGTCTCAAATCATTATAAGTCTTACTCCAAATGTATTAACAGGAGGCTTTCTTTCTAACCTTCAGTCTCAGAGCAGTATTAATAGGCAGTTATGCCAGGCACGGTGGCACATGCCTGTAATCCCAGAGGCTTGGGAAGCTGAGGCAGGAAGATCAAGAGTTCAAGGCCAGCCTCAGCAAAAGCAAGGCTCTAAGCAACTGGGTGAGACTCTTTCTAAAAAAAGTACAAAACAGGGCTGCAGATATGGCTCAGTGGTCAAGTACCCCTGAGTTCAATCTCTGGTACCAAAAACAAAAAGACAGTTCTACTTGGCCCTAAAAGAATGTAGGGCCACAATATTAAGTTTAGACACTTACTAGTTCCTGTCCTCAGTTTTCAAAGGCCAACAAATCAGCACTACAACATGTACTAAGCATGAAATTCTCTCCTGCCTCCCCATTTCTGAGACTACTAACCTTCCATTTTAAAAAAATTTTATTTTTGCTACCACTAACCTTCCTTTATAATCACCCATAGCATTTATTCAGTCTCCTGTACAAAGTGTAAATGAGGATTATGTATCTAACACTGTAACATATAGATGAACATGAAATGATGGAATGACAAAATCCATGTATAAGAAATAATAACAAAACAATGTTTTATGCCACTAATTGAACACCCATTAAATGTAAGTTCAGAAAATCTCAGAAAAATGTTTAGAATAGCAGGAAAAGGATAAATGGAAAAGCAGGACTCAAGCCAGGGTTGAGAGACACAGATTGTACACAGGAAGAGGATATTCCAGGTTAGAGAATGAAAAAGAACAGATTCATGAAGGTAAGAATTTGTGTGGTAAATCCAAAAGACAACTGACCTAACTGGATGTGGATGATAAGGAAAATGGTGAAGGCGCGTTGGGTGCGGTGCTGTGATGACTGTGCAAGGGAATATGGATTTCTAGATGAAGGCACCAGGGAAGAACTACCCCACACAAGAACCAGGGAACGCCTGCCTAGTTTTGTAGGTTAATAGACAGGAGAGGCAGAGCACTGGGTGGGGCCCGAAGGAACCGACAGTTCCAAGAGTAGGAGGGAATGCAGCACTGCCAAAAAAAAAAAAAGAGTAGGAAGGAAAAGAGCAACTAACACAGGATAAGTAAGTCAGGAAGTATTCAAAACAAAAAAAAAAACTTAGGAAAACTTACAAAGCAAGTAAACATCCTCCACACTGTTAATCAAACAATGATGCCTGTGAGTGTGAGAGGTTGGGATGTGGATTATTTTATTTTAATCATATTTCTTAGTTGATATTTTGAATGAGTGGACCTTTTTGTATTAAAAAATGAAAAAGAAAGTGTAATGGTTTCGAGAAGGAGTAATTTCAAGAAATGGTTGGTCACCAGCATTAACTATCAACCGTGAAAGACTGGAAGACAGATAACATCACTCATATAAACAAGAAGTTAATGATGAACATAACCCATGTGTAAAAAGGCTCAATTAATATTTCTTGGCAAACAGTTTTGCTCCCAATAGTATGAAGTCATACTGCTTAGTGAATATTAAACTAGGAATCTAACAATATGCCCATTGTAGTTCCTTCTAATGATAAAATTTTGCACAAATATAATTAAGGGAATTATCAAGCTTTTAGAGTTGGAAAACATGTAGCCCTTTAACCTCAGCCCCTAGCACTTAACAGTCTGTTAAAAAATTTTTTCTAAAAAGAACTTCTTTTTTGGTACTAGAGGTTGAACTCAAGGGCACTCACCCACTGAGCCACATCCCCAGCCCTATTTTGTGTTTTATGTAGAGACAGGGTCTCACTGAGTTGCTTAGCGCCTCTCCGTTGCTGAGGCTGGCTTTGAACTCGCGATTCTCCTGTCTCAGCCTCCCAAAGTGCTGGGATTACAGAGGTGTGCCACCGTGCCCAGCTTTACTATTTATAATTTAATAAACTGAAATTACTGGTAAATTCTAAAACAAATTGCTTGCCTGAAGAATGATTATAATCTCAGTACTCTGCAGCCATCAAGTCATTCAATTGGTACCACAGACAGAATGTGGAACTTGTTGAAGAGAGAAAATTATACATATTTAGGTCACTGCACCAGCTAATTAGCAAGTAAGTAGGTTGCCAAAGTCAATTCGTCCCTAAAAATAAAAATAACTCCCTCAAAAAGTAAAATAAAAAACTCACAAAATAAAAAAATGAGCATTAAGAACAAATCTATGAGCTGGGCACGGTGGCACACGCCTGTAGTCCCAGCACTTTGGGAAGCTGAGACAGGAGAATCGCAAGTTCAAAGCCAGCTTCAGCAAAAGTGAAGCACTAAGCAACTCAGTGAGACTCTGTCTCTAAATAAAACACAAAATAGGGCTGGGGATGTGGCTCAGTGGTTGAATGCCCCTGAGTTCAATCTCCAGTACCAAAAAAAAAAAAAAAGAACAAATCTATGTATAAATTTGGGATTCCAATAACTCCTCACACTGATACCTCAATGAATTTCTAATTATCTCTAGAAGGGTGTGTGGCAGTTAAAGGATGCTTATGTTTTGGACCATCCTTTGACAAAATTCAAGTCATATGTGAATGACAAACATAGCTAGCTATATGACTCCAAGAGCTAGAAAAGGTATGCTCTTTTATCTCTAGTCTCCTCCTGTGTGTGTGTAGGCTCCATCCTCCACCCTTCAGCATTCAGCTCTGTAACAGAAAACTCCATGGAGCCTCAGAGATTTGAAGAAATCTTAAGAGTGCAAAGAATCTCAGAGGTAATCGAATTCAACACGCCCAGCACCCCAATGTAAGAATTTCCCAAGTACACAGTGTCTAGTTTTTAAGTTTAGAACAGGCTTCCTTTTTCTCTTGGGGTCTTTCAGAATCTGATGAGATTTATGGGTCCAGAATACTGTATCCAAATACATAAATGGACATAATTTTGAAATTTTCTTTTAAAAATACTGTACCTCCTCTTCTGATTATGAGTTCCTCCATTATAGTTGTTTCCTTATTGAAGCTCTACAATTCTATTTGGTTTTTAAAAATAAATCATCAAAATAAGACAACCTAAAGGCAGAGTTTGAGTGAAGGCAAAGAAGATCTTGTCTACTACCCCAGGCTAGATGACAGTTTTTACTGACTCCATCTATAACTTCCCTGGGACTTTCTGGGTAACTCCTGTAATACACTGTAATTATGAAGAGATATGACATTACTAAAATAGACAAAGCAAGAACAAAACAACCACCATCAAAGCAAAAGGCAATAATGAAACAGTATTTTTAAACCCCCATACTAAAGAAAGCATTCTGTAACATTACAAGTTGCTCAGGAACAAATAAATGAGTTCATGAAAAGATAATAGTTTTTATCGTTCTTCATTTCTCTTTATGAATGATAGCAAACAAACAGGAATAGTCTAAAATAGTCTAAATTCTTTCAAGGCAAAGTGACCTGCTCTTCTCACATCCAAGTGAAAAGTCTAACAGCAGCCAAGCAGGGTGGCGCAAGCCTGTAATCCCAGCATTTAGGGAGGCTGAGACAGGAGAATCGCGAATTCAAAGCCAGCCTCAGCAATGGCGAGGTGCTAAGCAACTCAGTGAGACCCTGTCTCTACATAAAACACAAAATAGGGCTGGGGATGTGGCTCAGTGGTTGAGTGCCCCTGAGTTCAATCTCCAGTACCAAAAAAAAAAAAAGTCTATCAGCAGAATTTCAAGTTGTTTTCTATTCTAAAGATATGGAACAACAGTTTACTAAACTGTAATAAGGTAATGAGCATTCTACTTTAGTTTTGCCACTTCTGATTAGAAAGGAAAAATAAAGGCAAATGAAAAAGATTTAACAGGCAGCAAATTAATATAGTTTATTTCTTTTGAGCAGCAAGAATGCTTCAGGTGAATATCAATTCTCTTTTTTTTTTTTAGTTATAGATGGACACAATGTCTTTATTTTATTGCTTTGTATATGGTGCTGAGGATCGAACCCAGGGCCTCACGCCGCTCTACCACTGAGCTACAATCCCAGCCCATCAATTCTCTTTTGAAGAGTTCTATTCACATAGAAACATTTATGTTCTACTGCAGAAAAGCATAGATAGTAGAAGGAACACCTAATGCAAAGGAACAGTAACAGAAGGGAGCCTCTAATACCTGGTAAGAACTTAAAAGTAGCCCTGTGGGACTACCTAAAGGGAGGCCAGAGAAACAGGATCACACCATCTTGAGTTCCATAGACCAACATTATCCCTTGTCTCCAAGCGATTTCCTAATCATCCACAGATAGTTCATTTTGGCTCTTTATAAAATCAGTGCCAGAAGAGAATGGTTAAGTCCACAGTCTGCTTAGGTAACATAGCAAGACCCTGTCTGAAAATAAAAAATAAAAAGGTCTGGGGAATGTCACTAAATGGTAAAGCACTCCTTGGGTTCAGTATACAAGTGCGCAGATAGAGTTAGAGATAGAGATTGCACCCCCCACCACACACACACACACACACACACACACACACACACACACACACACGGAGGGAGGGGGAGGGTGTGAGAGAGACAGAGAGACAGAGAGAGAGAGAGAGAGAAAAAGAGAGAGAGAGAGGATCCCTGCCAGTTTTCTAACTGCTGTTTTTCTATTCAACAAAAGTAGGTCATCTGAGTTCTAAGAATTTAAGTTCTGGTCATCTTTGTTTTAAGAATTCCCCCCCACCCCAAGGAAACTAATGAGTTATTTTTATTTGGAATAGTTAAAAATAATAATAAATAAAACAAAACTCACAAATATTCTAAGTATTCTGATTTTTCCCAAAAGGGTCCTGGTGCAGAAAAATAGTGTCATTAGTGGTCGAAACAGCACAGGGGAACTCAATATGAGTGTTAGCTGAATTATAATTTAAATTTCAAAGATGCTTTGATATTTTCACTAATAGATTTATAATACTTTAACTGCCTAAAATATTTTAACTCAATGAAAAAACAAAGCATACCACCTCTTAGTTCTGCTATCTCCATATACAAAAAGGTGTACTTCTGACTTTCTACCTTGAACACACATATCGCTCATTCAGAAATAATTATTTTCCAGTTAATATGAAACTTCTGGGAGCCTGGCAAGGAGGCAAATGCCTGTAATCCCTGCAACTCGGGAGGCTGAGGCAGGAGGATCCAAAGTTTGAGGTCGGCCTTAGCAACTTAGCGAGATCCTGTCTCAAAATAACATGTAAAAATGGCTGAGGGGCTGGGATTGTGGGTCAGTGGTACAGCGCTTGCCTCGCATGCGTGAGGCACTGGGTTCGATCTTCAGCACCACATAAAAATAAATAAAGATATTGTGTCCGCCGGGCGTGGTGGCGCATGCCTGTAATCCCAGCACTTAGGGAGGCTCAGACTGGAGAATCGCGAGTTCAAAGCCAGCCTCAGCAATGTCGAGGCGCTAAGCAACTCAGAGAGACCCTGTCTCTGCATAAAACACAAAATAGGGCTGGGGACGTGGCTCAGTGGTGGAGTACCCCTGAGTTCATTCTCCAGTACAAAAAAAAAAGATAGTGTCCACCTGCAACTAAAAAAAATTTTTTTTAAAAATGGCTGGGGATGTAGTTCAGCAATAAAGAGCCCCTGGATTCACTCCTCTATACAAAAAAGAAAATAATAATTGTAACTTCTGCGAGATAATTTATTGGAGGCATACACATCTCAGTGCCACGCACAGTATCATCAGACTGTGTTCAACAAGTTAAAGTGCCCCCATGGTCTAGCACCAGGAAAACCACAAGAGCCATAGAAAGATAAACAGAACTACGTAGTCTAACTACAAACACACTGGGCGACAATGGAGGGTATCAGCGGGGAGAAGAGAGGAAGGCCGGCACAGAGGTCAAGTGAAAGACGTCGAAGCGGCTGACTTGGGTCTCCCACCATGCATTTCCTGGGCGCGCGGAACAAGCCGGGCACCCTAGATCGCCTTCTGGGCCGGGTGGTCGAGGGATGGCCGGGCGAAAGCGGCGAGGAGGCAGAGAGCAACGCCCCCTTCCCCATGTGGAGAGGGAAGGAACTGAGGGTGTGGAAACGGCTGCTTCCTGAACAACCAGACTGAGGAGTGGCTGCCTAGCAGCCTCCCAAGCCCGCTGGCCGCCGGCCGCCGGGCTAGACTCCACTCCCCAGCCCGGGCTCGCTCTCCGCCGGCAGCGCACTCACCAACTGCAAGCCTTTGAGAACCCGCCGATACCAAGGGAGCCGGGACAGGGAGAAGTAGGCGGCGAGGCCGCTCCGGGCGCCCCTGGCGGGGCCCGGGTCCTCCTCCGTGGTTGGGCTGTACACCGCTCCGTTCTCCATCGCCCAGGCTCAGGTTCGCGAGAGTCGCAGCACAGACTTCTGACTTGGTCCAGTACAAGTCCCTGAGGAGCAAGGGGCGTCACTTCCTGGGCCTCCACCTCTGCTTCCTGCCGACCCCGCCCCGCCGCGACCCCGCCCCTGTCACGCCCCCTTCTCGCCACGCCCCCTCCGACCACACGCCTAACCTTTCGCAAGCTTTGTTATTGCTTATAATTCTGGCTTTTGACCAAGAACTGGTTACTTTTTTTTTTTTTTTTTGCGGGGATTGAACTCAGGGGCACTCGACCACTGAGCCACATCCCCAGCCCTGTTTTGTGTTTTATGCAGAGACAGGGTCTCACTGAGTTGCTTAGCGCCTCGCTGCTGCTGAGGCTGGCTTTGAACTCGCGACCTTCGTGTGTTAGCCTCCCGAGCCGCTGGGATTACAGGCGTGGCCACTGCGCCGGCTAGAACTGATTACTTTCAATGGACTTTTTTTTTTTTTGTAGGTGTTGGGGATCGAACTGAAGGGGACCTTGCGCGTGCTAGACAAGTGCTCTACCACTAAGCTAAGTCCTCAGCACTTTTCATTGTTTTGAGACATGGTCTCGCTAAATTGCCGAGGCTGCCCTCGAACTTGTGATAGCCTCTTGCCTCAACCTCCCGAGTAATTGGGATTACAGGCATGTGCTACATGTACCTACCATAGATTTTAATACATTTCTCGCTTCCCTCTATCTTCCAGACACTCATTCCTTTATTCCTTAAATCAACACTTTTTGAGTGTGCAAGGAACTTGGTTTTAGGTGTTGGGTTACAGCCATGTACCAACAAAAGGTGCAAGATCTCTGCCCTGTTCCAATACAAAAGCCAGTAAACATGTAAACAAAGTAGTAAGAATTTCAGGTAGCAGCCGGTTGCGGGGGCGCAAGCCTGTAATCCCAGTACTCCTAGGCTGAGACAGGAGAATCGCAAGTTCAAAGCCAGCCTCAGCAATGGAGAGGCTCTAAGCGACTCAGTGAGACCCTGTCTCTACATAAAACACAAAATAGGACTGGGGATGTGGCTCAGTGGTCGAGAACCCCTGAGTTCAATCTCTAGTACCAGAAAAAAAAAAAAAAAGAATTTCAGTAGCAATAAATGACATGAAAATACAGTCCTAACAATCTGAAAGCTCAATATAGGATATTTTTGCCTTACATTGGTGCAAAATGGATACCCTTTCAGTAGAAACCACACTTTGGATTTTGATTTTTTAAATACATTATGAGACATTCAACACTTTATTTTAAAATAGGCTTTGTGTTAAATGATATTGCCCGAATATGAACTAATGGAAGTGTTCTGAACACGTTTAAGGTAGGCTAGGCTAAGGTATGATGTTTGGTGGGTTAGGTGTACCATACTAAATTGCAACTGGTGATATTTTCAACCTAAAATGAGTTTATTGGAACATAACCCCACTGTAAATTGAGGAGCATCTGTCATGTAAGATGATGGAGATTTGAGTGCTGACCACTCCAGTATTTAAATGAGTGATCAGGAAAGGCATTTCTAAGGACCATAATATTTGTGCTGAATGAGACCCAATGGATGGGAAAGAGCCAGGCTTGTAAAGATCTGAGGAGAGATTTTCATGGAAGGGGAACAGCAATTACAAGTGTCCTAAGGATGAAATGAGCTTGGCTAGATTTGTAGTTGGTGTGACTAGAAGTAAGTGAGAGAGTAGGAGAGGAGATGAAGTAGAGATGGAGACAGAGACCAGATAATTTAGGGGCCTGTAGATCTTGGAAGAATTTGAAATTCTTTTTTATTTTTTCTTTTATTATTTCAGGAATTAAAGCTTTACCACTGAACTACATCCCCAACCCCATTTATTTATTTATTTATTTATTTATCCATCTTTTGAGACAGGGTCTCACTAAATTGCTGAGGCTGACCTCAAACTTGTGATGCTCCTGTCTCAGCCTCCCTAGTAACTGGGATTGCTGGCATGTGCCACTGGGCTGGGGATGTAGCTCAGTGGTGGAGCACTTGCCTAGCATGCATGTGGCCCTGGATTCAATCACCAAGGTGTGATGGCACATGCCTGTAATCCCAGCAGCTCGAGAGGCAGAAGCAAGAGAATCACAAGTTCAAAACCAGCCTCTCACAACTTAGCGAGACCCTGTATCAAGATAAAATGCAAAAAAGGGCTGGGGATATGGCTCATGGTTAAGTGCCCCTGGATTCAATCCCTGGTACAAAAACAAAAAAACAAACAAAAAAACCCAAGCATATGCCACTGTTCCTGGCAAAATTTTGGATTTCAATTAAAATAGAATGGGTTCCCAGGAAGGACTTTCAGAATTTTCCCTTCTTACATCTCTCTGAATTTTTCCTTCAGAATTCAGAATTCCATCAGAAACATTTATTTGTCTCTTTCTTATTCACCATCTGCTGTAGTCATGTAGGTTAATTTTGTGTAAAATATCAAGGAGTATAATTATATTTTAGCAACTAAAGTTGATTATTATATATCAAGCTCACATATTTTCTCCACAACAGTATAAAAAAGGTACTGTGATTACCTTCATTTTACAAATGAAAAAGCTCAGGTCAAGAGGCTGAATATCAGCTGGGCGCCGTGGCTCAAGCCTGTAATCCCAGCACTTTGGGAGGCTGAGACAGGAGAATCGTGAGTTCAAAGCCAGCCTCAGCAACAACGAGGCGCTAAACAACTCAGTGAGACCCTGTCTCTACATAAAACACAAAATAGGGGTGGAGATGTGGCTCAGGAGTCAAGTGTCCCTGAGTTCAATCTCCAGTACCAAAAAAAAAAAAAAAGAGGCTGAATATCAAATCCAGGCTAAATAGCCAGGAGCAGCTGGAATGCAGGTCTGGCCATTCTGACTTAAAATCTATCTGCTAACCACTAATCCAGCAAACCACAGTCTCTACTTCATCTCCCCATTAGAATCTCAAAACCCACAGATGAGAGGAGTGTTCTGCTGCCATCAGCCTCCACACTTATCTCTTATCCATGGCCCCAAACCTCCTTTCTTCTTCCAGTAATAAAACAAAAGCTCCCATTCAGACGAATAGAGTCACGTAGATACTACTCAGAGGTTGCCTAGCCATCAAAAACTATTCTTCCGTCTTTGATTAAATGTGTTCTAAATGTATTCTCCCAAGGCCAACCAATTATCAGTTATTTTTCCCCCTTTGGTGCTGGTATTGAACACCCGGCTTCAAAGATGCTAAGTACACGCTCTACCACTGAACTACGGACGCCACCAGGCCATAGCTGCTATCTATCCCATAAAAGTAGGCCACTATATTTTCACCAGTGCTAAAAGGATTCATAGCCTTGCTAGTCTTAAGTCTTAGTGATCCCAAATTGAACCCTACTGATATCTGAAATTTCCTTTGAAATTCATCCAAAAAATCATATGGGTTAGCTGGGTGCGGTGGCACACGCCTATAATCCCAGCATTTTGGAAGGCTGAGACAGGAGAATCACGAGTTCAAAGCCAGCTTCAGCAATAGCGAAGCGCTAAGCAACTCAGTGAGCCCCTGTCTCTACATAAAACACAAAATAGGGCTGGGGATGTGGCTCAGTGGTCAAGTGCCTCTGAGTTCAATCCCCAATACCCTCACCCAAAAAATCGTATGGGTTGATGACTAGAGAGATGAGTAAAAGGATAGACTTGTCTTCAAGCAATTGCTGTGACATGTTAATGGTAGAAGCTAAGTAAAGTGGTCAGGTATCCACTGTACTGTGATTTCAACATTTTTGTACATATGAACATTTTCAAAATAAAATACTGGTGAGGGGCAGTTACAAAGAAACAAGGACAGACTGTCTACTCTACTGGTTTGGTTAGAGTGCACGTGGGCAGTTCTCTAGGGATCTCTTTGCATTTAGAAAATAAGGATTTAGCCTGTGATTAGCAAATTTCAGGTGCATAAGAATCATCTGTAAGATTAATTTAAAATGATAACTCTTGGAGATCCAAGACCAAAGATTCTGATTTTGAGGGGAACTTGGAAGTATACATTTGTAACAAACCCTTCAGATGAATCTGGTAGGAAATCCCTCCACAAGAAGGAACACTGTTGAAACAGTGAAAGCCATTATGTAATATAGTAGGTAACTTCCTTTGCTCTGACTTTAGTGCTGGGGGTGTGTGCCCAAGGTTTAGAGACTAATATCATTCCCAGATAAAGGTGTGTGTCTTTTTTTTTAATATTTGTTTTTTAGTTGTAGGTGGACAGAATATCTTTATTTTATTTTTATGTGGTGCTGAGGATTGAACTCAGTGCCTCACGTGTGCTAGGCGAGGACTCTACCACTGAGCCATAACCCCAGCTCCAAAAGTGTGTGTCTTTTGTGTGTGTGTGTGTGTGTGTGTGGTACTAGGGATGGAACCCATGGGTGCTCTACCACTGAGCTATATCCCTGGTCTTTTTTATTTTTTATTTTGAGACGAGGTCTTCCTAAGTTGCTGAGGCTGACCTCAAGCTTGTTATCCTCCTGCCTCAGCCTCTCAAGTAGCTGCGATTATAGGCACACACCATCATGCCTGACCTCTTGTTTTCTGAATAAATTAGAGACCAAAAAACATTTTACAGTTTCATGAGCAAATGCTTTTGGGGCCATACTTTTTGTATGGTACAGGGGATTGAACCCAGGGGCGCTTAACCACTGAGGCACATCCCTGGCCCTTTATACATACATATATATATATATATATATATATATATATATATATATATATATACATATATATATATATAAATTTAGAGACAGGGTCTTGCTGAGTGACTTAGGGCCTCGCTAACTTGCTGAGGCCGGCTTTGAACTCTCGATCCTCCTGCCTCAGCCTCCTAAGCTGCTGGGATTATAGGCATGCACCACCATGCCAGGCCAGGGCCATACCTCTTTGATGGGTGCATCCACGCAAAAAACTCACTATCCTTAATTAATAAGCAAACAACACTGAACAGTCAAATGACCAAATTTGCCACATCTAAAGTGAGAAAAGTATATTTATGTTGAAAAGATACATCATAAAAATAGAAAGGAAGAATCATTTAAGTGTTGAAGAACATTCAATTTTCTCTTAATATTAAATATCTACTGTGATTTTTTTGCAGCTGTTTTTGGAGGGGGAAGAGAATGATGTCTTTCTATGTCTCCCAGGCTCATCTCCAATGAATAGACTCAAGTGATCTGCCTCAGCCTCTCCAAGAGCTAGGACTATAGATGTGAGCCACCACACCCAGCTTTGTTATTATTTTCTAAATGAAAGAAACCATTCACAAGAAGAGATAGATTGAGAAAACATAATTTTTTTTTAATATTTTGGTTTTTTTAGTTGTAGATGAACACAATATCTTTATTTATTTTATGTGGTGCTGAGGATCGAACCCAGTGCCTCAACCAAGTGCCTCACGTATGCAAGGCAAGCGCTCAACCGCTGAGCCATAGCCCCAGCCCCGAGAAAACATAATTTAATGGAATGTTAGACACTCAAAAACTAATTTGGTATTACTTCCACTTGAGAGGTTTTGTTGTTGTTGTTTTCCCACAGCTCCTACTCAAAAAATTTCACCAGCTCTTTCATCTCTGTTAGCAGTTAGGCAATCCCGTGGATACAAAGTTGAATAACAGATGCTGTCCTAAAATGAAGCCATAGAAATAAATGTCCATAAAGGGCCAAGTAACAAAATAAAATTCAGTATGTGCCAACAAAAAGATACAAAGTAAACATACTGGGAATTTGGAGCACAGAGAAATGACCTTCAACTTACAGGATCAGTACAGTGGAGCTTCAAGCTGGGGTCAAACAATTCTGAGGTAAAGACATGCAGACACAGCAGAGAGGATACAGGCAGAGCGGTGACATGAAAGACAGCAAAGAAAATGCAGAGGCACCATGAATGGAGAAAGAGAAAGACAAAGAGTCAAAGAAGATACATTTGAGGTCAAATTTGGCCACACAACTGGGCCTTCCCGTTGTTGTTGGGCAATGTGGACCCACCAAAGGGTTTGGGGCAGGGGAGTGAAATGACTGAAGCTTTTCCTTGGGAATATTTTTCTAGTAGCCTTGAGCAGATTAGGTTGGTTATAAAGATCTGGTAGGGGCGATTGTACACCTTCAGAAGAGAGGAAACAGGGACTTCAACTCCAGCAGTAATCACGGATGGCTCCATGAGTAGAGTGGATGGCCCCAAGAGAATCTAGGAGGTAAAACCAGGGAGATTTGGAGACTAATTTGTTTGGAGAATAAGGAAAGATTTGGAACAAGTGCTAAGGTTTTAAGCCCATGAAACTAGGAGATAGAAGGAGGGTAATGGCAGAGACGGGAGGAACTAACTCTTTTTTTTTGTTACCGGGGACTGAACTCAGGGGTACTTGACCACTGAGCCACATCCCCAGCCCTATTTTGTGTTTTATGTAGAGACAGGGTCTCACTGAGTGAGGGTCTCACCTCGCCATTGCTGAGGCTGGCTTTGAACTCACGATTCTCCTGTCTCAGCCTCCCTAAGTGCTGGAATTACAGGTGTGCACCACTATGCCTGGCAGGAACTAACTCTTGTTGGTGTCAAAATAAAAATTTTAGAAAATTAGATGACTTCAGTAGCAATTAGGGAACTACAAATCAAAACTACACTGAGCTGGGCTCAGTGGCGTGCAACTATGGTCCCAACAATTCAGGATACCGAGGCAGGAGGACTGCAAGTTCGAGGCTAGTCTCAGCAACTTAGCAAAGTCCTAAGCAATTTAGTGACAACCTATCTCAAAAATAAAAAGGGCTAGAGATATGGCTCAGTGGTAGAGTGCCCCTGGAGGTCAGTCTTTGGTTAAATAAAAAAAAATTAAAAAAAATACACTGAGATTTCATCTCACTCCAGTTAGAATGGCAGCCATCAAGAGTACAAACAATAATGAATGCTGGAGAGATGTGGAGGAAAAGGAACACTATTATACTATTAGTAGGTTATAAATTAATATAACTACAATGGAAATCAGCATGGAAGTTCCTCAAAAGACTAGGCATAGAACCACCATATGATTCAGCTATACCACTCCTTGGTATTAAAATCAGCATACTATGTGATACACGCATACTCATGTTTATAGCAGCACAATTCACAATAGCCAAACCATAAAACCAGCCCAGGTGTCTACGAATGGATAAAGAAAGTGTGGTATATATACACAATGGAGTTTTATTCAGCCATAAAGAAAAATGAAATGATGTCATTTGCAGGAAAATAGATGAAACTTGAGAACATTATGCTAGATGAAATAAGCCAAAAAGTCAAGGATCATATGTTCTCTCTCATATGTGGCAGCTAGAGAGGAAAAAGGAAAAGAAAGGTGTGGGGGAAATCTCATGAAAATTGAAGGGAGATGGGTAGTGTAGAGGAAAGGAACTAGAGGAGGGAGGAGGAGAGGGGAAGGGCAAATGCTAGGGAATGAAATTGGCCAAATTCTATTGTTATGTTGTGTGCATGTATGAATATGTAACAACAAATTCCACCATTATTTACAACTATAATGCACCAATTTTTAAAAAGGGAAGGAAAAATTAGATGACTTTCATACAAGTATATAATAAGCATGCTTCGATGTTTTATCTAACTTATTAGTAAAGGGAATGTAAAACTGATTTAAAAGCTGGGCACGGTGGCTCAAGCCTGTAATCCCAGCACTTAGGGAGGTTGAGACAGAAGAATCACGAGTTCAAAGCTAGCTTCAGCAACGGTGAGGTGCTAAGCAACTCAGTGAGACCCTGTCTCTACATAAAACACAAAATAGGGCTGGGGATGTGGCTCAGTGGTCGAATGCCCCTGAGTTCAATCCCTGGTACCAAAAAAAAACCTGATTTAAAGAAGGATATGAGAGAATGGTGCGTGTGAGTGTGCGTGCGTGTATGTGTGACAGAATAAGAGTGCTAGGTAAGATCCAAAACTGGTTAATTGTCTATAGGACAATGAAATTGTTATCTATCAAAAGAAATCATTTTTATATTTATTAGACAAAACTCATTTGCAATTTATCAATCTTTTATAATTAATAACTACAGAATCTAGGCCCGACTTGATAATAAATAGTAACTCCCTTAAAATTACCATTCCCTAAATCTTCAGAGGACCCTAAGGAAGGTTTGGTAGATAATACTCTAGTTCATGGGCCAGCAAACTCTGTAAAGGGCCAGATATTATTTTTAAATATTTTAGGCTGAAAATCGTATGGTCTCTGTTGCAATTCCTCATTTGTGTTGAGGAAAGCAGCCATAGTTAATACATAAACAATGTAAACAAATGTAAGTGGCTGTGTTCCAATAAAACTTTATTTATTTATTTATTTATTGGTACCAGAGATTGAACCCAAGGGCACTTAACCATTGAGCCACATCCCCAGCCCTTTTTAAATATTTTCTTTTTTTTTTTTTTAATATTTTTTTTAGTTGTAGATGGACACAATGTCTTTATTTTATTGCTTTGTATGTGGTGCTGAGGATCGAACCCAGGACCTCACGCATGCAAGGCAAGCGCTCTACCGCTGAGCTACAATCCCAGCCCCTAAATATTTTCTTTAGAGACAGGGTCTCTCTGAGTTGCTTAGGGCCTCGTTAAATTTCTTTCTTTTTTTTTGGTACTAGGGATTGAACTCAGGGGTACTGGACCACTGAACCACATCCCCAGCCCTATTTTGTGTTTTATGTAGAGACAGGGTCTCACTGAGTGAGGGTCTCACCTCACCCTTGCTGAGGCTGGCTTTGAACTCGCGATTCTCCTGTCTCAGCCTCCCTAAGTGCTGGGATTACAGGCTTGAGCCACCGCACCCGGCTGGCCTCGTTAAATTTCTGAGGTTGGCTTTGAACTTGTGATTCTCCTGCCTCAGACTTCCAAGCTGCTGGGATTACAGGCGTGCGCCCAACCTAATAAAACTTTATAAAAATAGGAAGTGGGCTGGACTGGCAAACCATACTTTGCTGACCACTCACTGCTCTGGTTCAGTAATTCTCAAACATGAACGATTATCAGAATCACCTGGAAGTCTTATTACACCACAGATTTCTGCACCCCACCCCTAAGTTGCTGACTTAGCAGATCTTGGATGGAACCTGAGAATCTGCATTTCTAGCAGATTTCCCCACAATGTGTATGCTGCTGATCTAGGAACATTAACTTTGAATACAACTGCTCTAGTGTGACATTGAAAGGATACTCAGTAATCCTTCTGACTTATTTTTAGGAGTGAGTCCTCTGTTTCAATAAAAAGATGAGGAATTCAGATTAGGATGCGCTGAGATTGAGGTGCCAGAGGGCATCAGATGGAGTTTGTAGTAGTTTCAAATATGAATCTGGAGCATTAGAGGAAATAAGGCTTATGATAAATACCCATAACACTAAATAGTAGAGCCATAAAAATATTAAAGGGATGAACGTATAGAAAGAAGAGAATTTAAAGTAGAATTTTGGAGGAAGAGAAGGTAAAGAGGAGCCAGGGAAATAAAAAAGTGGTTAGGGACCAGGGTAAGAACACAGGAAGCAGTGTTGTGAAAGGTAAAGTCTGAAATTTAACCAATATTTGCAAACTCTGCAGCATGGACAAAAAAGTCAGTTAAGCAAAGAAACTTGAATCAGATCTACAAGAGATGATAGCATATCAAACTCTTCAGAAATAACCAGACCAGAGGATATGCAACCGCATTTCATCTATACCAGCAGAGGGCCACAAAGACAAGGGAATGTTAATGATGTCTTTTGTTTTAAGGCTTCTGCCCTCACTAGTGCAGGGCGCTAAATCCTAAATGATATTGGGGTGGGGGTGGGGCTGTTTGTCACTTAGCCCCTTTACTCCCACACCAGTCGGGCAACTTTAGGCCCGGACAGTTTAATTGTGTGAGTGAGAGATGCAATAAAGAGAGGTGGAAGCTTCTGAGTACCTAGGGAAGGGAGAGGGTGCGTTCAGTTTGGGATTTGGATTTGAGGGAGTGCCTGTCATTGCTAGGCAACCCAAGGCCTTGCCTCCAATTAATTGTTATTATAGATAGAAATCGGTGTTAGAGGTTTTTCCTTCTTATTGTTTAAATTCTTTCTTGCTTGCTTGCTATCTTATTGATTGATCCATCTATCAGTACCAGGGATTGAACCCAGGGGTACTCAATCACTGAGCCACATTCCCGGCCTTATTTTGTGTTTTATGTAGAGACAGAGTCTCACTGAGTTGCTTAGCGCCTCACTGAGGCTGGCTTTGAATTCGTGATCCTCCTGTCTCAGCCTCCTGAGCAGCTGGAATGACAGGTGTGCACCACCACACCCAGCAAATTTTATTTTTTGTAAATGTGAAACACTGATAAAGATTCCAGAAGTAGGGTGGAGTTGTGGCTCAGTGGTAGAGTACTTGCCTAGCACGTGTAAGGCACTGAGTTCAATTATCAGCACCACATATAAATAAATGAATAAAATAAAACTCCATCAACATCTTTAAAAAAAAAAGATTCCAAAAGTAAAAACCTATAAAAAGGTACAATTAGGGAAGTGTCACTCAGTCCCTATTCTTTTCACAACTCATTCCTGCCCAACCCTCCTTTTATAGGTGACAAATTTTGATAGTTTCTGGTTATCTTTCTTGTGTTTCTTCAGTGGAGACAGATGCAGATATGTGTGTGGGGGGGTGTTTATATATATATGCACACACATATATATTCTAGTACTTTTTATTTTCATTTATCAACATACCCTAGAAATCACATATCAGTTCATAAAATTCAATTTCAATTTTTAAAAAATTGTATAGTACTACATCATATAGCTGTACTATAGTTTATTCAGCCAATGTTCTACATACAGGCATTTAAGTTTGTTCCCAATATTTTACAGTTATAGATAATGTCACAATGTACAATTGTGTGACTCTTATTTTCAGATTCTCAGACTCATATGTATCTCCTTTGCTTTTCAGAGGGGGAAAGGTTCATGGTGTCAGAGGTCTCAGTCCATAGATGGCCAGCTTCATAGCTCTGGGCCCAAGGTGAGGCAGAACATCAGGGCAGAAGGGCCTGGTGGAGGAAAGCACTCAGGAAATGACAATCAAGAAGTAGAGAGAAAGTTATGTATCTTTAGGATAAAGATACATGGTATATGACTTTGTGGATGAAGTTTTGTTAAACATGGCAAAAGTTCCTCACTAGAGGCTGTACTCTTTGACACTCCCAGGAGCAATGAATGAATGCCTTTATTTCTCCATCACCTCTCCAATAAAGTGTGTTGTCAAACTTTTGAATATTTTCTTTTCTTTCTTTTTTTTTTTTGTGGTACCAGGGATTGAACTCAGGAGTACTCAACCACTGAGCCACATCCCCAGCCCTATTTTATGTTTTATGTAGAGACAGGGTCTCACTGAGTTGCTTAGCGCCTCGCCCTTGCTGAGGCTGGCTTTGAACTCGCAATTCCCGTCTCAGCCTCCCTAAGTGCTGGGATTACAGGTGTGCGCCACTGCGCCCGGTTGAATTTTTTCATTTTGATAGGAATAAATAGTATTTCAGTACAGTATTAATTTGCATTAAATCCTCACATTTCTTTTGTGAGGAAAGCTGAATATATTTCAGCCATGTAAATTATTTTTGACCTATTCACATCTTTTTACCTATTTATATTCTTATAAGGGTTTTGGGTCTTCTACTCTTATTTTTGAGCATTCTTCATATATTAAGAACATTAGCCCTTTATCTGTAATATCTTGTAATTGTTTTTTGACTTGGCTTATGGTCCTTTTTGCTATTATGTTTCTTTCAGCTTTGGGGTGGGGGGTACTAGAAATTGAGCCAAGGGCTTCTTCGTACATGCTAGGCAAGTCCTCTACCACTGAACTACAACCCAAGTTCTTTTTCATTTGTTTTTGAAACAGGATGTTGCTAAGTTGCAGAGGCTGGCCTAGAACTTGTAATTCTCCTGCCTCAGCCTCTGGAGTAGCTGGGATCACAGTGGGCACACTACCAGTTTCAATTATTTTTGTGTACTTGAATTTGCTGGGGATTGAACTCTAGTTGGTAGTTGGATTTAAATTTTTTCTTTCGTTGCATGAGCATTGAATTAAATTTAGAAAGTCTTTCTTGTTCAGGTGTAAAGTAATTACTTTTTTTTTGGTACTTGTACGGTTTTCATATTTTACATTTAGTTCTGATACATTTTAAATTTATTCTTGTGATTTTTGTCAGGTACAGATCCAGTTTTAATCTGTACAAATAGCTAGCAATTGGTATAATAGTATTGTATATACAACTTTTTCTCTCTCTCTCTTTTTTTTTTGGTACTGAGGATTGAACCCAGGGGTGTTTAACCACTGAGCCACATCCTCAGTCCTTTTTTAATTTTTAATTTTGAAACAGAGTCTCATTTAGTTGCTTAGGAGTTTGCTAAGTTGCTGAGGCTGACCTTGAATTTGGAATCCTCCTACCTAAGCCTCCCGAGTTGCTGGTATTATAGGCAGGCATCAGCATGCCCAGCTACAACTTTTCTTTCTAGAAATAAGAACTCAGGGCAATAGGCTTTTCAGAAGTGGTCTGATTACAGTAAAACATTTAGAGTAGATAGCTAAACATGCTTCCTGAAAAAATTTCTTCATGAGTATTTAAAAAACTTATGAAAATTAAAATTCCTTCTGTGGTAGCTATAAAAACCTGCATTTGCATAACACTTACAGTTTAGGAAGCACTCCCACATCCTCCATCTCACTTATCCTCATTTATCCTCTACTCATGTGCAGTTTGTCTTCAGCACAGTGAAGATGATGAAACTTGGGAAATGACAGAATTGTCACCAATTAATTCTAAAAAGATTGTGGTCATCGCAATGAGATAAGGCACACTACTCTTCCCCAAATATATGTGTTTATATTTCTTTCTCTCCACACACACACACACACGTGTTCCACTTAGTCAGATGACTGTAGATGAGTCATACTTAATGGCAAAACATTAAACGTTTTCTGAGATGGGAACAATTAACCATGTTTCTTCTTTCCAGTTCTATCCTAGTCTGTACTGGAGTACCGGCATAAGAAAGCAAAACAACATTAGAAAGAGGTAAAACTCACTATTTGCAGATGACACAACTGTACATAGAAAAATCCAAAATGAATTACAGCTGAACTATTATGTTGGAACCTTCATATGTTGCTGGTAGTGATGGAAATTGTTTGCCTTTGCTTAATTATTTATTTATTGATATTGGGAATTGAACCCAGGGGTGCTTTACCACTGAGCCACATCCCCAGCCCTTTTTATCTTTGTCTTTTGTCCTTGCTAAGTGGCTTAGACCCTTGCTAAGTTGCTAAGGCAGGTCTTGAACTTGGGATACTCTTGCCTCAGCCTCCTGAATTGCTGGGATTACAAGCATGTGCTACAGTTGCCTGGCATCAAACTTTTCCAAAGCTGTTGTGCCATTTACATTTCCATCAGCAATGTATGGGGATCTAATTTCTCCTCTTTAGCAAACTTACCATTTGTAATTTTAGCCATACTAGTGGCTGTGAATTGGTAACTCTTTGTGGCTTTTTAAAAAATTTTTTGGTAGTTGTAGATGAACGGCATGGCTTTATTTTATTTGTTTATTTTTATGTGGTGCTAAGGATCGAACCCAGTGCCTCACAGGTGCTAGGCAAGTGCTCTGCCACTGATCTACAGCCCCAGCCCCTCTTTGTGGGTTTTATTTGCATATACCCAATGACAAAATGTCAGACTTCATGTGCTTATTTGCCACTTACATAATCCCTTTGAAAAAGTATCTATTAAAATCCTTTGCCCATTTTAAAATTGGGCTATTTGTCTTATTGCTGAATTCTAAGAATTTTCTGTACACTTTCTGTACAGAATATTCTGTACACTAGGCCTTTATAAGATATATGACTTGAAAATGTTTTCTCTCGGGAATGTGAATTCTCATAACCACTCTGGAAAAACTATTTAGCTTTATCTGCTAAAGCTGAATGCATATATACCCTATGGGTCCAACAATCTACTTTACCAGATACTGGTTGAGTATCCTTTATCCAAAATACTTGGGACCAGAAGCATTTGAGATTTTTTTTTTAATGTTTGCATATACAATAATGAAATATCTTTGGGGTGGGACTCAAGTTTAAACATGAAATTCATTTTTGTTTCATATATACCTTATACACATAACCCAAAGATTTTTTTTAAAAAAATATTTATTTATTTATTTTTTAGTTTTAGGTGGACAGAATATCTTTGTTTTTATGTGGTGCTGAGGATCGAACCCAGTGCCTCATGCGTGCTAGGCGAGCACGCTACAACTGCGCCACAATCCCAGCCCCAACCCAAAGATTTTTTTAAAATATTTTTTTAGTTGTAGATGGACACAATATCTTTGTTTATTTTTATGTGGCTCTGAGGATCGAACCCAGTGCCTCACAAATGTGAGGGAAGCGCTCTATCACTGAGCTACAATCCCAGCCCAGATTTTTTTTTTTTAAATCTGGAATTGAACCCAGGGCTGCTTAACCAATGAGCCACATCCCCAGCCCTTTTTTTTTTTTTTAATTTGTTCTTTTTAGTTATACATGACAGTAGAGTCTATTTTGATGTATTTATACAAACATGGTATGGTTTTTTTGTTTTTGTTTTTTTATGGTGCTGGGGATTGAACCCAGGGTCTTGTGCTTGCAAGGCAAGAACTCTACCAACTGAGCTATATCATTAGGCCCACACAGTGTTTTTTATTTTGAGACAGGGTTTTGCTAAGTTGTTTAGGGTCTTGCTTAAGTTGCTGAGGTTAGCTTTGAACTTGTGATCCTCCTGCCTCAGCCTCCTGAGTTGCTGGGATTATAGGTGTGCACCATGCACTTGGCCTGAAGGTAATCTTATACAGTATTTGAGTAGATTTGTTCATGAAACAAAGTTTTATGGTGTGGAATTTTCCTCTTGTAGTGTCTAATTGGCATGCAAAAAATTCAGATTTTGGAGTACTTCAGATTTTGGACTTTCACATTAAGGATGCTCAACCTGTATACCCAACAGAAAACATGTTTTCCACAACATACATTTCAGAGTGTTCACAATAACACTACTCTTTTTTTTTTTGGTACTGGGGATTGAACTCAGGGGCACTCAAGCACTGAGCCACATCCCCAGCCCTATTTTGTGTTTTATGTAGAGACAGGGTCTCACTGAGTTGCTTAGTGCCTTGCTGTTGCTGAGGCTGGCTTTGAACTCGTGATTCTCCTGTCTCAGCCTCCTAAGTGCTGGGACTACAGGCTTGAGCCACCGCGCCTGGCCACAATAACACTACTCTTAATAGCAATTTAAAAATTGAAAATTATCCAAACACCCTACGGCAGGCTAAAAAATAGATCCCCAAAGCTGCCCACATCCTAATCACTAAAACCTGTACATGTTACCTGACTTAAAATCAAGGGACTTTGCAGATGTGATGAAGGATCTTGAGAGGCAGAGAGAGATAAGACTTCCTCCAGATGTAGGGAGTTTGGAAGTTATCGCTCCACCCTAACAAGTAAGGCACTCAACATATTGGACATAAACAACTCTTCTTAGGTCTTTCAGAGAAATCACAAGTACAGTCTTCACAACCAGAGAGACAGGCACACAATCACAATTTACCAAAAATACTCCAGGGCAGAGACCTCTATGGGAAACAGTGTAGGCATAGGAAAATCTGAACTATAATTGATAAATTGCTGCAGGCTCAATGTGACCAAGGCCAGTCATAAGAGGGTCCCTACACTCTAGTGGGTTCTACTCCAGGAGCTCTAGCCGGTTCACGTAAGGAAAAACAGGGAAAATCCCTACCACTCTGGCAGCAGGGGGGAAAGCAGACATTTTGAAATATGCCAGAACATTCTGTTCCTCTTAACAAGGACTGCCTGCAGGAGAAACTGTTTTATCAGAGTCTAACCAACCTGGTAACCACCCCTTCCAGCCATTCTAAAGGGGTAGGGTAACGGAAGTTACTAAAACTGAGATCTAATCATAGGACTGTAGAATGAGCTCCTTTGTCCCCACATCCTACCACATCTCTAAAGGTTTATTTAGCAGAGTTCCTTTCATCATATATCACCTACAGCTATTAATTTAAAAGCTGCAAGGAATACTAAAGGGGTAAACAAAACAAATTGACAAACACACACACAAAAGTTTGAAGAAACAGAACAAGCATCAGACCTAGACTCAGATACGCAAGGAATACTGCAATTCTCAAAACAAGTATTTAAAACAACTATGACTAATACGCTGACAAAGATGGAAAATAAATAACATGCAAGAACAGATGGATAATGCAAGCAAAGGTGGTAATTCTAAAAAAGCATTAAAATAAAAGCTAGAGGTAAAGAAAGAACAAAGAATGACTGGTGGGCTCATTAGCAGATCTCAACTGAGGCTGAGCAAAGTTTCTGAGCTGGAGCATTTAACCACAGACACTTCCAAACCTGAAAAGCCAAAAAAAAAAAAAAAAAAATCCAAGAACTATGGGGACAACTACAGAAGATATGGGTAATGGATCTTTCAGAAGAAAGGGAAAGAAACAGAATATTTGAAGCAGTGACTGAGAATTTCCCCAAATCACTAGACACCAAATGAGAGATCTGGGATATTCAGAAAACATAAAACAAGATAAATCCCCCAAACTAGACACAGGCACATATCACATACAAACTGCAGAAAAGAAAAAATTAAGAAAAATCTTCAAAGCACTTAGAAGAAAGAAGCATCTATAGAGGAGCAAAGAATTTTATCTGACTTCTCTTCAGAAATCACACAAGCAAAAATGAAATATTTAGTGTTGGTCAGGCACAGTGGCACACATCTGTAATCCCAGACACTCAGGAGGTTGAGGCAGGAAAATCCGCAGTTTGAGACCAGCGTCAGCAATTTTGAGAAGCCCTAAGCAACTTAGAGAGGTCTTGTATCAAAATAGAAAGTGCTGCGGATGATGCTCAATGGCAAAGTGCCCCTGTGTTCAATCTGCAGTACCGAAAACACAAAAAACCCAATCTTAACAGGACATTACACTGAATTATTCATGTAGACACACTTGAAGCACATGGGCCCTTACAAGGGGAAGGCCGAATGGTCAGAGTTGAAAGCAATGTTGGTGGCTGCAGACAGGTTAAGATGGTATTGCTGAACCAGGAGTGGTGGTGCATGCCTGTAATCCCAGCAATTTGGGAGACTAAAGCAGGAGGATCACAAGTGGTTGATAATTGCCATCCTCAGCAATTTAGCAAGACCCTGTCTCAAAATAAAAAGGACTGGCGAAATAGCTCCGTGCTCCTGGGTTCAATCTTCAGTATCCAAAAAAAAATTTTTTTTTTTTTTCTGCTGGCTGCTTCTGGAAGCTGGGAAGGAAGGAAACAGATGCTCCTCTGGAGCTTCTAAAAGAAACTAGCCCTGTTGACAACTTAGACTGATTTTGGAGTGCTGACGACATCCTTTTAGTAAAATTGGCTTGTTTTTTTTTTGTACCAGGGATTGAACTCAGGGGTACTTGACCACTGAGCCATATCCCAGGCCCTATTTTGTGTTTTATGTAGAGACAGGGTCTCACTGAGTTGCTTAGCGCCTCACCATTGCTGAGGCTGGCTTTGAACTCACGATTCTCATCTCAGCCTCCCAAAGTGCTGGGATTACAGGTGTGCACCACCACGCCCGGCTGGCTTGTTATTTTAAGCCACTAAATTTGGCGTAATTTGTTGTAGTAGCAACAAGAAACTAATGCATACTCACTGATATAGTGTAATAAACAAAACTATTTGGACAATGGAATATTACCCTGCAATGAGAATTATTACCTCTGCAGGCGACAAAAGGAATGAACCACAGACCTAAAAGTGAAAAATGCTTGGCACATAAAAAATATGTAAGATTGCATTCATATAAAGCTTATTATGAAGCAAAACATCTCTGGATTTGGTTACTAGGTGGTGGGAATACTTGATTGATGGGACACACTGGAAGCTTTTGAGAGTACTGGAAATGTTCTTATCTTGGTGGTTAAATGTGGTCACTTTGTTATATTTGAAAATGTGTACTTGTAACTTGTATACTTTTCTGTTTACTTCAAAGTTTGCTTTAAAAAAATTAGTTTAAAATTTCCTTGCAAAAGTTAGTATAAAAATAGGGTTAAGATTTAAGCATAAGTGCATGCTTTAGATTACTTAAAATTAAATCCCATATAGGCGAACAATTTTAAATAACAATTAATTCTGACAATTACCTAGTAAACGTCTGATGCACAGTACTGGTCTGTGCATGCCAATGCAGTGGCAGATACACCAAAGTATACCATAATATCTGCAATTTTCTTTTTTTCATTTGTTCCACTTATTTCAAGAACTAGTTTAGAAATAAAACCTACATTACCAAAATTGCAGTACACTTTCTGGACTACATTTTTTTTTTTTTTTTTTTACCTCAAATACTTTATCAAATAATTTTTTTTTTTTTACAAGTTATTTTCCCGGGGCTGGGATTGTAGCTCAGTGGTAAAGCACTTGCCTTGCATGTGTGAGGCACTGGGTTCGATCCTCAGCATCACACAAAAATAAAGATATTGTGTCCATCTACAACTAAAAAAAATTTTTAAAAAGTTATTTTTCCAATGCACACCATGTTTTTCCAACATGGAAACAAATTATTGCTCTCTCATGTTTTTAGCATTTACATTAAATTATAAGCATTTACTATGGTAAAACTAAACAGATTTTAGTTTTAAAAAACTAAAACTAAACAGATTTTATTATTATGTCCAATAATAGACATATTGTGTTCAAACATTTTGTTAAAAAATATCTTTGGAATCTACATTTTTAAAGTAGTAACAAGAACAATTTAAAAGTTAGTCAGTGGTTAGGGCTGGGGTTGTGGCTCAGTGGTAGAGCACTTGCCTAACCTACATGAGGCACTGAGTTTGATCCTCAGCACCACATACAAATAAAAAATAAAAGGTATTGTGTCCACCTACAACTAAGAAATATTTTAAAAACTAGTAACCATTTTTTTACAATTTGAAATGACTCAATTGATCGTATCTACATGTGTTCACTAAACTTCAATAAAAAGACCCAGTGTTCTCATGAATACTTTAAAACAAGCACTGAAAACTAAGGATTAAAATGATGGAAGTAGTTAATAGGTGTTATCCCCTGTTAAAAAGCAGCTATGTGGGCTGGGGTTATGGCTCAGCGGTTGAGCGCTTGCCTCGTATACATGAGGCACTGGGTTCGATCCTCAGCACCACATAAAATGAATAAAGATATAAAAAAATAATAGCACGTTAATAAAAAAAAATTAAAAAAAAAAAGCAGCTATGTGTTAGTGCATTTGATTTGCCTTTTTTTTTGGTACCAAGGATTAAACCCAGAGGCACTAAACCACTGAGCCACATCCCCAGCCCTTCTTCTAATATTTTATTTAGAGACAGGGTCTCTCTGAATTGCTTAGGGTCTTGTTAAGTTGCTGAGGCTAGCTCTGAACTTGTGATCCTCCTGCATCAGCCTCCTCACTGGGATTATGGGCATACACCGCACCGACACATTTGCCCAATTTTTAAAGGAACTTCTTCCCACTAAATGACAGCAAAGGTTGTATTTTTACTCACTGGAAATGCTGGCATAATATTCTGTAGTTCAGGATGTATCTGTGGGACAAGATGTGTTGATCAAGACAAAATCCCAAATTAAGGAAACTTAAAGGAGAGTAATCTCATATTCAATTCTCTCTTAGAAAGATCAGAATACTCAGCAATTCTATAAACCAAACATTTTAAATCACTAATGAATCTTACTCATTAGCTGACAAATTATATATAAGAAAATGCAACAAGTTATTTGAACCCAAATGCAGAGAATAAATACTTTATTAACTGATTACAGTTGAAAGTCACAAACAAAAAAGGAGTATATTAAGGCAGAGCCATATATATATATATGTATAGACAAATCCAAAGACTGTTACCTCTTTACATTTTTATAACCTCTGCATTTTTCTTTTACACATTTAGGCAGTGTGCTTTCTTTCCTTCTCATTTGCAGAAAATATCTTGGCCAATAATTCTAAATCATATTTTGATAACTTACAGGATCACTGATTGAGTCATGACTAGTGTATGAAATGCTATTTGTTTTCTCAGCATATCCCAGGTGTTCGTACGTTTATGTTAATGTGCAAAATCTGACAATTTTCTTTTTCAGCAAAACACACAAAATTTTTAAAAGGATTTTAAATAGTCTTAACTAAAACAAGTTTGGACCTCCAAGTCAGTCAAATGCCCAAATTGCATATTGTCTGCCCTTCTCTAAACCCTCCTATATGATAATTTAGCCTTTAAAATAAGATCACGTGGTTATATTTCAGATCTATAAATTTTGAGATTTTCAAAATCCGAAATCATTTCCCTATGCAAAATGGTAATGCAAATAGCAATTCTACATAATGTAGAATATTTTTTCTTCTGTATAGCTCCTTTTATAAAAATGGGCAGCCACCAAAAAAAAAAAAAGGACATAAATTTAGTCCATCTGTAAAAGCACTCCAGCTCCCTAATTCCACCTTTGAAGGAAAAGGCAGAGGCAAGTTTACATTATCCCAGAAAACTGAATAAACGGCTTTATTTGGTATCTTCAAGAAGCTTCTCCTTCCGTAGGAGATGTAGGTGTTGTAGGAGAAACTGAAACTGGTTTCCGGGTAATTCTGTCTAGTTCTGCGTGAACATCTGACAGAACAGGCTTCTGGCCTACATTGAAGGAAAAGTAAAGAAATAAGATTTAGATACAAAGTATCTTTTCCACCAATGTCTTTTCACTTAAAATTGCCAACACTTTCACTAACTTTATGGAGTATGCTAAAGTTAAACATCCTTAATTTAAAAATAAATTATCTCATTTTAAATTGTGAGATCTGTTACTAAATGAAGGTAAAACTGGCACCTATGATTTAATCTCATAAAAGTTTTAAAACTCATAGGACAAAAAGAATAACGACAAAAAATAAGAAAGTTACGCTATAAGAAAGTAGAAAGTACAAGTCTAAAACAATAATAAAACAGCAACAAAATTTTGGAATCTAGAAAGCAAGACCAACGAGTTGTAACAGTAAATGAACAATAACAAATGCTGAAGAGGGTATGAGAAACTGGAATCTTCATAACCTGTTGATGAGAGTTTAAAATGGTGCAGCACTTTGAAAAACCTTATGGCAGGCCTTAGAAAATTTAGAGTTGCTGTGCCCAGTGGCACTTGCCTATAATTCCAGCAACTTGAGGCTAAGGCAGAAGGACTCCAAGTTTGAGACCAGTCTTAGCAACTCAGCAAGACCCTGTCTCAAAATAAAAGGACTGAGGATATAACTTAGAGTAGAGGGCCCCTGGTTCAATTCCTAGTACCACAAAACAAAACAATAGTTACCACGCAACCCAAAACTCATAGGTATTTATCCAAGAGAATTAAAAATTTATGACCACATAAAAATGAATGCTCACAGTAGATTATTCATAATTTTTTTTTAAAAAGGAAATAATCCAAATATCCACCAACCAATGAATAGATAAAATAAAATGTGGCATATCCACATAATGGAATATTATTCAGCTATAAGAATAAATGAATTACTGATGCATGCTGGATGAACCTCAAAACATTATGTTAGCCAGGCATGATGGCACATGCCTGTAATCCCAGCGACTCTGGAGGCTGAGGCAGGAGGATCCCAAGTTCAAGGCCAGCCCCAGCAACTTAGTGAGACCCTTAGCAACTTAGCAAGACCTTGTCTCAAAATAAAAAATAGAAAAAGGCTAGGGATATAGTTCAGTGGTAAAGTGTCCCTGGTTTCAATGCCCAGTACCAAAAAGCAACCACAACAAAAATTATGTTAAATGAAATATATAGTGTATGTATGATTCCCATTTATGTGAAATGTCCAGACAGGCAAAATCATAGAGACAGGAAGCAGATTAGTGACTGCCCAGGGCTGGGAGGCTAGGAGACAGGGAAAGTTTGAGGTTTCTTTTTGGGGAATGAAAAATGTTCTAAAATTAGGTTATGGAGATGGTTTCCACAACTTTGTAAAGATACTAAAACCCAATGAACTATACACTTTAAATGTATGAATTTCATTTTAAGTAAATTATACCTTCATAAAGCTGTTTTCAAAGAAAAGTGACTTGCTCTAAGTAACTATACCTGACTTTTTGGCAGATGGTGGTAAAACACTACTTCCACCTCCAGCCCCACCTCCAGGGCTACCACTACCAGCCGGGCCTCCAGGAGAGCCAGTCTTTTTACTCAACAAACTATTGAAGAAATTTGCCAGGACACCTTCACTTGTAGCTCCAGCTATAAAACACAAACACATATCAAAAAAATTGCAAAAAAGCTACTCCAAACATTAGATTTTTCCATAAATTATTAGAGTAATCACACATTGAAAACAAATGACAGACTTAAAGTTTAAGAGCTATATTCAGGTATAGTTGGATCTTTAGGGCTGAGTTACTACTCATACTCTCTAATACACTCATACATAAAACAAATGAGTAAGCTTCAAATGTAAGATAATTTAAAAATTAGAATGTTATTAAAAGGTCAAAAGCATTTCAAATAACTGTTGAGAAATATTTGCCTTAGTATTATAAAAAATTCCTCAATCCTATATAAAAACAAGAAGTTCTAAGAGATAAATGGGCAAAGGATAGTAATCAGTGATTTCACAGAACAGACGTACCACTAGATGAGAAATGGCTCTTAGTATTTAAAATGTAACAATTAGGTTGTGGTAAAACTGGAACACTGAATATTAATGATATATAAGTCTGAATACTCCATGTGAAAAACATCAAAAGGTATGACCTACTAATCCCACTTATGGCAATTATTCCTACACAAACAACTATTATGCATATTTCTTTCCTTATGTTAATCACAGATTACCAATTATAGTACAAAAATGAATTTCTCCAATGACCTACCATAGAAAATGATTCAACATCATAAAACTTTCACCTACCATAGGAAAATGATTCAACATAATAAAACTTTCACCATGTACATAGTGATACACTAAAAATATACTGTAATGGTTTAGAATCTGATTAACTATAGATTATGTCTACAGAGACAGAGCTCAGAAGGTATTGCACAAGCCAGGTGTGGAGGCACACGCCTGTAACCCCAACACTTAGGGAGGCTGAGACAGGAGAATCATGAGTTCAAAGCCAGCCTCAGCAATAGCAAGGCGCTAAGCAACTCAGTGAGATCCTGTCACTACATAAAACACAAAATAGGGCTGGGGATGTGGCATAGTGGTCGAGTGCCCCTGAGTTCAATCCCTGGCACCAAAAAAAAAAAAAAAAAAAAAAGGTATTGCACAAGAATGAAAGTAAGTTATATTTAGGTGAGATGCTAGGTATATTTTTTTCCACTGCATAATGTATTGTGTTATTTTCTCTAAGAAAGAGAGATATACCTTTCATGTTTGGATCAATTTTTTTTGACCCAGCAGGGATGGGTGACACACTGGCAACATTGGATGACACCGATCTATTTGGTGTTCTAGGGGAGCCTCCAGGGACTCTTGGTGAGGCATCCTAGGTAAAAATAGGAAAATCACAAATATTAAAACCTAAAATTTTCAAATTCACAAACTAGAGTGATCCCCCATGTATTCTATTGCCTTTTACACTACAACTGGATTGACAAAAATATTAGTAATCTTGTCCTCACTATTATAGAATATCAAAGGCCCACCATATTTTAGAATGCTAATTTTTCCTTCTGTGGAAAAGGGAGAATGTATAAAGTAATGAGGTGTGGTTATGAGTTTAGGCTTAGAGTCAGATCTAGGTTTCAATCTGGATTTATATCCTACCAGCTATAATCTCAGGCAAGTGACAATGTCCTCTATACCCTCTGCTTCCCCATCTGCAAAATGGGGCTAATGAACAGTATCTCTTCCCAAGGTTGTTGTAAGAATTTAGTAATGGACACATAATAAACATTGCAAAATAGATCTTTACATGATTTAGATATTCTGAAAAAGACTTAAAAAGTTCTTTAAAAAGAACATTTCTTTTAAAATCTCACAATTCCAGAAGAATTAAACTTTAATGAGTATGAACATAATAAAGAAAACTAAAACAATAATGTACTGAATTTTAATAATCATGTCAAAATTTATAATACTGACCACAGGCCTTCCAGCTGCAGTTGGTGGCTGCTTTGCTAAAAGAGACTGAAAAAGAAAAAACAAAAGAGTCCTAGTTTAGACATTCACAGCATGTATCACTCTATTTTTAAAATACATAAAAGAACAGTTTATTCATTAACCATATTAAGTCTGCTTCTGATATAATTTCATACCTGTAACTTCATAAGAAATACTTGGTCATCTTCTGCCATAATTTCCTTCTCATGCACAAACTGAAATGAGCAATACATAAATAAGCAAGTTTAATATATTTTGCTAAGACCATTAATAACTTATTCTCTGGGTACTATATTTACATTTATACAAATGAAGTGTCCTATCCTGGCCCTTATAGTAGGGCTGACCAACAACTATCTGCAATGATATATAGGTTCTATATCTGTGAAGTTTCATACAGCAGTCACTAGCCACTAGTGGCTATTGAACACTTGAAATGTGGCTAGTATGAACAAGAAGTGAATTTTTTATTTGATTTTACTTTACATTTGAAAGCAACATGTGACTAATGACTACTGTATTTTAATAGCTCAGCCCTAGAGCCACATTCATGCTTAGACAATTTGTTAAATAATTGCTGGGTGTTTTAAAAGGGTCAGTAATATCCCAGTTGAGTGAAATGTAACTTGTCTCTGATTTCCCTACAATTAAAAAAAAAATTAAAAATAGATACATATGCTCTTCTATCAGCTGAATCGTTAGAAATTAGAAATGAAATTGCAAGTCTCCTGCTTCTACTCTTGCTGGATAACACAGGCGCAATCTATTTTCTTCTCAGGAGTCAAAGGGTTAAATTAAATTACATCATTTCTCTGCTCAAACTTTCTAATCTCTCTGCATCTCACTCAAGTGAAATCCAAAGTCCTTACCGCAGCCTAATGATAAAGTCCCAAAAGATCCTAACTCTGCCTTTCATCTCCCATCAGGTCTGCCCACCTTCGCAGTCTGTCTTGCTCTCACATTCCTTCCTTGGAGCCTGTGCACTTTCAGATTCCTCTTGCCTTCAATAGTCTGCCCTCTTACAAGAGACCTCTAGCCATTTCTAAAACAGCCCAGTCCCCTTACTCGCTGCACACCCTGCTTTATCTCCATTATCCTTATTCCCACTCAATGGGTGACCTATTAGTTTATTGTTGCATTCTCCACCTTTCTGGTTAGCACCTAAACAGTGCCTGAGTTGGTGCTCAGTAAGTATTTGAGGAATGAATAAAATAAAAATAATACTTAAAAAGCATAATTTGTTGGTAAAAGAATGGCAAACATTTTTTGCTGGGTTCTTTATTTCTGGTGTATGCATTTCTTTTAATAGATATCTAAACTTATTAACATGTCAACTGAATTTTCATTTGAGTTCACTTTTCTTATTACTAATAACCCATGAACAAAAGACAGATGCTCTACTTTGTGAATATTTGGATTGTTTTGGGGAGAGGAGGTACCAGGGATTGAACCCAGGGATGCTTAACCACTGAGCCTCATCTCCAGCCCTTTTCATTTTTTATTTTGAGACAAGGTCTTGCTAAGTTGCTCAGGGCCTCATCAAGTTGCTCAGGCTGGCTTTGGAATTTGCAATCATCCTGTCTGTCTCAGTCTCCTAAGCCAATGAGATTATAGGCGTTTGCCACTATGCCAAGAAATGTTTGAATTCTTAGGAACCTTTTTTTTTTTCATATTTTTTATTAGTGCATTATACCAATGCATTATAGTATATTGGTGCATTATAATGGTGGCATCTATTGTTAAATATTCATACATACACATGATATGTAACAGTATAATTTGGCCAGTATCATTCCCCATTATTTAAATATGCACAATCTGTATTCCAGAATTTCACCTTTCCCTCCCCCCTTTAAAGAATCCAAATATATGTTAAATCAAAATTATTTTCCCCTAAAATATGTCTAAATCAAAAGGAAGTCAGATAAAAGTATTATATGTAAACATTTATTATACAACTTTTCAGAAACCTCTACATCTGTATCTATCATGTACTATTTAACATGAAATCAAGATGTATATGTGAGTACAGTACCTGATTTAATAGCCATAGAATAACATGGTAGTCAAGAATAAAATATAGAAAACTGGAAGGCTGTTGGATAGCTATGGGTTAATATGAGTAATTAGTAACTGTGGAAAAGATCCAAGATCTGTTTCAATAGGTAGAACTAAGAAAACTACTCTAGCAACCTTTTCTTGGTTTTTGGCTAAGCTATAAACTGTAAATTTCACTGATTCTACTATTTAACTTGTTTTGAGATCCACATATTCACTGTGCCAAGCCAGGACTTCCAAAGTACTATATTAATATATTCAGCACTAATATTTGTTAATATAGGGGCTGGAATTGTGGCTCAGTGGTGGAGCGCCTGCCTTGCATGTGTGGGGCACTGGATTTGATCCTCAGCTGCACATAAAAATAAATAAATAAAACTTAAAGATATCATGTCCATCTACAACTAAAAAAAATTTAAAAAATATTTGTTAATATAAATATGCCAAAGGCTAATAAGATTCAGTGACTAAATAGTTCATTCATATTTTGCTAAAACAAAACCTTATGTGCATTGTACACTAGAAACAAATTACACTTTGAAATTCCCCTGATAGTACAGGACATTCTTGCTTTTCTACCTATAACCTGAAAGTTATGGCCTACCTCCTCAGTTTAAAAGCCTAAATATGGAAACTGTTTACTAAAATTGTTACCTTTCGGACAGGTGGTTTAGTTATGATGTCTTCAAAATTATCTTCTGCTTTCAATGTTTGAAAGTTTTCATGTAATATTCCTATTTTCTTATCATTATCCCACCCTGCTGGACTGTAGAGAAATGTATATGATAAATTCTCAAATATTTATATGATCATTTTTTTCATTCAATCCATGATAAAGTAAAGGGAATATTTTAATGAAGTCCATTTGACCAATTATGGAAAACTAATTCGATTTTTATTATAATGTTCAATTTTTACTATAATGTTCACTAATTTCTGCTTAAAATGATTATCAATATTTCTTACCTTTAAATGTTACTATATAGTTTTACTTTTTTTTCCCCCAGGGGAGAGGGCAATAATTATTACCCCTCAATTTTATTCAGGTAACTTTTTAAAAGTATGTTAGATTACATATTTGGTCATTATGTATCATAATCAATTAAAGAGTAAGTAGATATAACATAGTAATATAGGCACCCAATAGACAGTTCAGCTAAATAGCAAAAGCCTTTCAAAACAACCAGCAATAAAACTAAGGCCAAGTAATACATAATCTAGGAACATATTCTCACCTACTCATCAGGGAGAGGTCTACTGATCCCATCTCAAAACTGAAAATGGTGACTCATCATCAAGTAGCAGCAATAATGCACACATTTAACAGTATACTTACATAAATACTGCATCCTTTTCCACAACAACAGCAGGAATCTTATAGGGAAATCCATATAGTTTCTGAACGATGTATTTATATACTAAGTCTATATTTTTGTTTTCTTTTACTGAAGTGTAAATAAGTGCTGCACCATCTGAATAATACCATTAAAGAAAAATTTGGACAAATTCTATGAATAGGTTCCATAAAACTGTGTTCTCAGCTTAACCTTTACATCTATATGCCTGTTAGTTTAAAAAATAAATCCCAAGGGCATATAACATAGTTATCAAGAATCTCAAAAGCATAAAATACTTGGCAGTCAAAAGGCCTTGGGTTCAATCCCTAGCACTGACGAAACAATATAAAATATGAGCTAGTATGCAAATAAAATGTTTACATAATTAACTTAGCAGAATAGAAGCCTCATTAAGCCAAGTAAAGGTAAATTTAATAATATGCATGCCACTAATTAAAGGAATTAAAGAGAGGATTTTGCTTTTAACCTTCCTACACTTCATGAAGGAGGGGATATTTTTGTCAATAACTTGCCTTTTCAAAAAAATGTTTCTTACGGTTTGTACTAATCCCAGGAATTAAGACTTGGAGAACAAAATTCATGAGATTCAGCTCAAAGAAGACTCAGACAACTCAATATTGAGAAAAGGTGGAGTCAATAGTTACCAATGAGAAGTTGATCCAAGGAAAAAGTAGATTTCATGGCTATTATGGTTATGATGTGAGGGGTCCCCCAAAAGCGCACGTGAGACAATGCTAGGAAGTTCAGAGGAGGAATGATTGGGGTTGTGAGAGTCTTAACCCAAACAGTGAATTAATCTCTTGATGGGGATTAGCTGAGTGGTAACTGAAGTGGTAGGGTGTGGCTGGAGGAGGCATGGCTTTAGGGTATATATTTGTATCTGGCAAATGGAGATCTCTTTTTTTTTTAAATATTTTTTTTTTTAGTTGTAGATGGAGACAATATCTTTATTTTATTTACTTATTTTTATGTGGTGCTGAGGATTGAACCCAGTGCCCCATGCATGCAAGGCAAGTGCTCTTGCCACTGAGCCGCAATCCCAGCCCCCTGGAGATCTTTTTCTGTGCTTCCTGATCATCACGTGAGCTTCTTGCCTCTGCCACACTCTTCTGTCATGATGTTCTACCTCACCTTGAGCCCCAAAGGATAGAGCAAGCCTTCTATGAACTAAAACCTCTCAAACTGTAAGCCTCCAAATAAACTTTTACTCCTCTACAATTGTTCTGGTTAGATCTTTTAGTCACAGTGGTGAAAAAGCTGATAAAACAATGGCCCACACTTGAAACAATAACTCACACCGGATATATTAATCAAAGCAGATTCTAACTTTGATCTTTTATCTAAAAGACATGATGGATTAAAAGAACAAGAAGCCTATGGAAAAAGATGTGATGTTGACTACTAACAAATGATATATTCATAGTGGCTAAAATAAGTTCTATGACCAACCCTTAGGATCACACTCTAGCACTGGTCATTGTGATTCCTAGAAAGAGATGCTGACTTAGGCCAATGTGAAATGCTGGGAATGGTCTAACTTCTGAACAGACATTTTCTAGGACATAGCCTGAAGTTTATGAATCTTAAAGTAGTATTGCTTAATTTAACTTAAAGAAAACATAACCTTAATCAGAAGCTTAATTGTGTCAATAATTGTGTTAATAATCCTCCCCACATTAAGAACCAAGATTTCTGCTGGGCGCAGTGGCACATATCTATAATCCCAAGGGCGAGAATCAAAGTTGAGACCAACCTCAACAACTTAGTGAGACCCTAAGAGACAGCTAGACTCTGTCTCTAAATAAAATATAAGAAATGGCTGGGGATGTGGCTCAGTGGTTAAGCGTCCCTGGGTTCAATCCCAGGTACCAAAAAAAAAAAAAAAAAAAAAAAAATCTATAGTTGAAAATTCTGCATTGCAACTAAAATTTTTTAAATAAAGATGATTTTGAACTGTGTCACCTTCACTCACTGATAAACATATACCTCACAACTTGGAAGTGACTTCTCACATTTTGTATTCTTTTAAAAATCAAGTGGCTCTAAAAGTCTCTATTTTAGTGGATAGTTTCCCTCTTGATTACATTTTCATATTTATGTTTTCCAAGTATAGCATTAAGAAGCGTTTAAAAAGACTATTCTCAAATTTTCTATTTTTCAAAGATAATGAAAAAGTGTCTATTCAATTACTCCCATTTTTTGACGGTATGTAGACAAGTGCTCTTTAATGCAATGTAACTCAACCATTAGATGACAAAAGAAAAGAGAGAAAGGCCCATGAAGAGAGAAAGGACTGAAGAAAGAGGAAAGGGAAGCTATCAGTGTCAAGTGATCTATTCAGCTAGGCTTTCTATAAGTGGCCTCTAAACTAACCATCCATTAATAAAAATGATTTATAAACTACCAGACACTAGGAACATGTATGTATTGTTTATTATTATCTATCCTTAATAAAATTTCATTGCTTGTTACTGTCCCTAATATAATTCCATTACTCTTGCACTCAAAAGATCTGGCTGTGGAATGTAATTGTAAATATCTGATCCAACGGGGGCAGGAGGGAACAGCTAGCTCTCTTCAGTGTACTCAAGGTGTAACTGAGTTTTCAACTGTGAATTCTCTTGAAAACATTCACTATAACCCTCATTTCCTCTTTCTCTTAGTAGTAAATGTTCCTCACTGGCTCAGCTAATCCTTGCAATCTAGAATAAAAAGGCTCCCTATGACAGGTTTTCTGATCTTGTGATCATAAATATAACACAAAGTTTTAAAAAGTACAGATTCTCCATTCACATCTTGTACTATTCCAATCCAATAGGTCTTAGCTAAACATATAGCCATATTTTGAAGCCAATAAGTCAGACTCTATTTGGAGAAGATAACATATTAAACAAACTAAAAATGAAAATACACAAATCTGAAGATTGATCTTGCCTCACCACCCATCCCCAATAAGCAAATAGTTTTTAATAAAATATGTCCACAATGCCTTTGCATTAGAATTCGTCGCAATAACAATTTTTTTGAAGCACAGTACTTTAAAAGCAGCACACCAAACTTACATATTTCAACACTTGTTTTCATACCTAAAAATATTCACATATAAATGACTTGGGAATTAAAATTAAATTTCCAACCACATATAAGATAAATAACATTTACAGAATTTCTAAAGCATATTACTTTTCCTTTATTTTAAAAAATAGGTAGGGTACACTGCATCCACAAATGTTATTAAAAGGATACACTGTAAACAAAACTTCCGGATGTGTGACTGGATAAAATCGAAATGTTCATCTCTGTAGTCATGTTCTTTCTCCAATACACTAATGGCATCACACTGTTGAGTTAAAATTATTTAATCAGAATTAAATGTAATAATTTAAACAGTTCAATTCTGGATGAGTAACATCATAACCTACCACTCTGCTATTGTGATTAAACAAAATGAACATGAGAATTTAAGTTAATACTTTTAGCTGGAGTTTTAATAAGTTTTTTCTTTAAAAAGCACTGATTTCTATGTTATGTTGCATCTGGTCAGAACACCAAAGAGAAAGTTCTGGTACGTGAAAGAATAATAAGCCAAGCTTATACCAAGTGGTCATAAAATAGGATAGTAAAGAAAAAACAGGGAGGAAAGAAACAAAAAGACATGAAAAATACAACTTTAATCTAAAAGCCTTGTACTGAAGTCCCACATACCTTTCTTCCCCAAGTCAATTTCTCTCCTAGGCCTGACACTACCAAATTTCACTTATGAAAACTGTACTATTAATTACTCTACATAATAAATAAAGCAAAGAAAGATAAAATATTTCAAGAACCTATAATATGGGGCACTTTCCAACTGGTCAGATAAGGAAGATCATGTTAGCCTAAGGATTCTGAGAATGCCAGGCCACCATAAATCAGCTTGTGATCATCACACTGATGTCATTCCCCACACACCTTCCCATGCCCTCTATACCATTTTCTTTCCTTTTAAAAAAGAGCCTGAGAACCTCAAAAGTGTCTCTTATTCTCAAGACGGCCCACATTCTCCCTTGAATGTGTCTCTGGTTTCCTAAATAAATCTGTCTGTGCTTCCAATTAATGTGTCTTTAACTTATTTCTACCACCTATGTCAAGAACCCCACTCATCCTGAGTTGAAGTCTCCCTCTTTAGGAACTCGGACTCGGTCCAACATCAGTTATACTTGCTAACTCAACTTTAAATTCTACAATATATATTTTTTTAATCTAAAATCTCTCAGTTATTTAAAACATATCCGTATAACCAGGGAGTGAGTCTTCACCTCTTACCAGTTCCTCTTTGTTCCTCTGTTTATCTTATAATTCCCAACTGATTTTCTTTTCTGATGTTTTTACTCATGCTCACTACAATCTTACCAATAACAACGTAAAGGAATTTCAGTTTATTTTTAAAATGCTACCTGTGCAATTAGAGAAATAATTCTGAATTCAAATAATTTTTTCCAAATCCTTCTGAATTGAAGGTGTGAAATTTAAGAAATAAATATTTAATAATGTTCACTATACCTAATATTAGTTTGTAACTTTTATATGTTACAAACTTTTATATGTAACTTTTTTGTTACACATATAAACATTATAGGACAGAATCTCCTAGAATCAATTTTTACTTTTAGGAACTGAGGATTGAACCCAGGCTGCTCTACCTCTGAGCTATATCCCCCAGCCCTTTTTATTTTTAATTTTGAGACTGGGTCTTGCTAAATTACCAAAATTGGGCTTGCATTTGCAATCCTCCTGCCTCAGTCTCCCAGGTTGCTATGATTACAGGTGTGTACCACCGCACCTAGCTCCTTGTCTAATTGACTAGCACTTGTTTGCCCATTTTATAGGATATACTGTGTGATTTCAAATAATTAAAGATATTTTAATCATAGTACTGTTGACTTGATGATACTGTTGCTAAAGCATGGCAGTTTTATATTTTAACTGTAACAGTGGTAGAATACTTCCTTAGCATGCGTGAGGCCCTGAGTTCAATTCCGAGCAAAACAAAAACAAAAAGTTAACAATCAGAGGGCTTGGATCTAAGACAAGAAACTTAATCTGCCTGAATACCCATTTCCAGTCTTTTAAATGGAAGGAGTTGAACCACCATACTTCCACACATATTCTCTGGTCCCCTTACACATTTAAGAATTCATAAACTTAAGTACATCTGATAGTGTTTGAAGATTTTATAAAATACAGTAGATGATATCTTTGGGCTTGAACATTTTATGAATCTATGGCTCTTTTGATAATGATTCAGGACCATTTAAACTTAACCTTTTTCTTTGGAAATGAAGACTGTTTTTAGAGACAAGTTGAGGCATAAAACAGGGAAATGTGCCAATAAGCAGCTGTTTGCTAAACAATACAAAAACAGATCATTGATTCACTGGGATTACAGGCATGTGTCACTGTGCCTGGCTCTATTATCACCTTTTAATAAGAAAGAAACCCTAGATAACTACATATCAACTTTATATCATAATAGGTGCTTCAAGGTGTTTAAAAGTCCATTTTAGGGGCTGGGATTGTGGCACAGTGGTAGCGTGCTTGCCTAGCACGCGTGAGGCACTGGGTTCGATCCTCAGCACCACATAAAAACATTCTGTCCACCTACAACTAAAAAAAAATAAATAAATATTAAAAAAAAAAAAAGTCCATTTTAAGTACATTAGGATATTAATATATCAAAATGTAATGTTGAAAAAAACTACAAAATTAATAAACTATTATTTCACCTGTAATTATGTGTACTATACTGACTGTACAATAAAGTTTAATTGAAATTATGAAAATGAAATTCAATCACAAAGTATCTGAAGTAACACCTTTTAAACAATTATGATCATGATCACAGAAGCTGCAGCCAAGAAAAGGAAAGATGGATAACACTGAAGCAGCATAATGACACTTCACCTTCCTTCCCTTCACACTGTCATCTGCTACACCAGAATTTTCTGGTGTGTGGGGATTAGAACTGAAAGACATTTCCCTCTGCCCACTTTTTGCTATGACCCTGAAAGCTAGACCTCATCTTCTATAGACACAAGCAACTTATATAACCCTAGGGCAACAATCCTATAAGTGAAATGACTGTGAGGGCAACAAAATAAAAAAATTTTAAAAGTCACAAAGCAACATTTAAGCACCATCAAATATTTTAAAACTATTATTTCTATGTGATAAAAAAATTATGAACGAAAACTAATGCAAGTCCAAAACAACATGGAAAACAAAGTCATTATTCATTGTTGATGAGTAGCAGTAGCAAAATCTGTAAGAAGCAAACTAACCTTTGTGCAAACTACTAGGACTGGAACGCCCAAGTTATGTGTAAGTGTATCTGCACCCAGAGGTAAAACTACACTGTCGTCTTTGTCTTCCTGTGATGCCGTGTTTCTTCTCTGAGGAGAAGCTGGGAAGTCTTCTCCTGGCTCTACATATTCTTGGAAGTCTCTAATCACTGAAAATCAAAGTAAACAGTTTAAAAAGTGCTTTTATTTTAGCAAGTAGTTATTTCTACCATAATTTAAATATACAGTTTACTAGAGTTTATACTTAATTTTACGTAAGAGAAGAAACAAAAAGTGTTTGAGAAATCTATTCCAGGCCCGGCTAGGTGGCACACTTATAATCCTAGTGACCAAGGAGGCTGAGGCAGAAGGATTCTGAGTTCAAGGCCACCCTGGCAACTCAGCAAGACCCTGTCTCAAAAAAATATACATATATAAAAAGGACTAGGGATGTAGCTCAATGGTGAAGTTCCCCTGGATTTAATTCCCAGTATCAAAATAAAAATTTTAAAAAATCTATTTCAAAGAAGAGTATACAGGCACTGGAACCACAGTAATAATTTTGAGCCATAATACTGTACTGATAACTCCAAAGAGTAGAGCTCTATGGAGGTCTGATTCAATCTGTAAAAAAGACGGGACAAGTTACACTATACCTTTGGCTCTTTGCCTTCTCTAAAAGGGAAGGATACTATAGAATAAAAGAAAAATAAATGTGGGAGAAAAAAAATCCTACAACTTAAAACACAAGTGTTATTAGTTGGGCACCATGATGCACATTTGTAATAAGAGCAACTTGGGAGGCTGAGACAAGAGATCACAAGTTTGAGCCTGGGCAATAGTGAGACTCTGTCTCAAATAAAAAATGAAAAGTGCTGGGGATGTAGCTCAGTAATACAGCACCCCTGGATTTAATCCCCCATACTGCAATAAAAAAATAAAAAATAAAAAAATTCCATAATGCTAGGTGACTTTCTAATATTTTCTTTTTCAAAGCCCTTTATTCAAGTTTCCTTAGGCTCAATCTTGTGTCAAGTTCATTCTTTAAACCTAATAAAAATCAAGGAACTATTACCCATGCTGATAAACTTCTTTAAAAAAATTTTTAGTTGTCTGTGGACCTTTATTTTATTTATTTATTTATATGTGGTACTGAGACTCAAACCCAGTGCCTCACACATGCTAGGCAAGCACTCAACCACTGAGCTACAACCCCAGCCCAATATACTTTTGAAGTCATTTGAAAGACTGTCAGAACTATCATTTTTTTCCCTTTGATACTGGGGATTGAACTCAGGGATACTTGACCACTGAGCCACATCCCCAGCCCTATTTTGTGTTTTATGTAGAGAAAGGGTCTCACTGAGTTGCTTAGCACCTTGCCATTGCTGAGGCTGGCTTTGAACTCGCAATTCTCCTGTCTCAGCCTCCCTAAGTGCTGGAATTACAGGTGTGTACCACCGTGCCTGGCTCACAACTATCATTTTTTTTTAAAAAAAGGAAATGAAAAAAAAGAAAAGTGAGTATGTTGAAAGCCTTAATAATGTATGCTTGACTTGGTAATTATTTTTCCAGGAATTCTCAAGGACACAATCAGGGAGGGACAAACACAGGAATTCTCATTTAACACTGGTTTTCATGTTTAAAACCAAAACAACAAATCTGGAAAGAAATTATCCACTGCAGATATGCAGTTATCTAAGGTTTCTTTCTTACTTTCATCTCTTCATATTTCCTTAGGCAAAGTACAACATTGGCAATAGGATTAAAACAGAATGTGAGGAAATACTGCACAGACCCATAAAAAGTCAAGTTTTCAAATACTTAATGTTGTAGGAAAATAACAACATTAAGCAAGAGATAACAAAGAAGAAAACTAAATACTTCAGCTTAGAAATAAAAAGAATATCAAAAAATATATATACTAAGGCATATTTTGTGAATATTAATACATGTAAGTATATCACTTACATAATTAGAGAAAAACTTTTTTTTAAGCAATTATGAGCTAGATTCTTTTTAGATTATGAATATTGACTCCTATGGAAGAAAACTTCTGAATTTACAGGGATCAAGGGACAGGGAATCTTGAACAGCTGAGGAGGAGTCACCAGGAACACAGGGGCATGTTATGTACCATCAGCAGTTCTTGTGGCTGTTACCTTTAATAAAGATCAGAGGTTGAAATCTAACAATCGCTCTCAAATTTTATCATGTACCAGAATCACCCAAAGGCCTTGTTAAATCACAGATTACTGGATCCACCTTCAAGAGTTTCTCATTCAGTATTCTGAGGTGACAATTTCTTACAGGTTCCCAGCTATACTGATAATTGATGCTGCTGGTCCAGGGACCACAGGCTTAACACCACTGCTCTAGTATAAATTAGATTCAGGGGGTGGGGGTGAGATGGCAACTCCATAGGCCAAGGTCAACAGGGGGAAAAAAAAGCACAGATTAAAAGCATTAGACATCCTTTTCAATAACTTAGGACAAACATTCCCTTTAAGTTTTTCTTTCCTTACATTTAAATTTTAGTAAGCTGTCAATTTGCCCTTAAAAGATCACTGGCTAACAATAATAAACCATTTCATGTACATATTTCCTTAGGCAAAGTACAACATTGGCAATTGAAGAACTCTCAGGTTTACAACCTGTTAGAAATTATCCTGTTTCATTTTCATAATCTCTATAAAAACTTCCAATTCACACAAGCATGTGCAAAATATATTATGTATTTTATAAATCATTAAATCAGCTTAACGTCTTTTCATTTACGTTAACATCTTTTCAAGCATATTTCATTTGAATAAAGTTGATGAGATTATTATCAAGAAATAAAACTTCTGGAAATGAGCAGCTAAAGAAAGAGTCCTATTTCTCCCTCTGAAAAATTACTTCTCAAAATGAACACCCACAACCTTTTGGTACGGAGAAAAGGCACCTGTACTCAAAGTTTACCATTATGTATGTTTCCAATTTAAAACTATATTAAAACCTAGCACGTCACTAAAATTAAATTTCAAAAACAGTACTCAATTATGTTTCCTTCATTAAGCCTCTTTCACAGTAAAAAATTTTTAATTAAAATTATTTGGCATTTGAAACCTATATTAATATTTCTAGACTACTCACGCTTTTGTTCCATTTCTTTCATCTCTTCAGGAGGAATTTTCAATTTGTCAACATGTTCTCTAACAACACTTGCCCACTTCTGTAAAGAATCCAAAGCAGTCCAAGGCTTTGACATATCAACGACAAACATAACTAGAGTGTCCTTCAGAGAACTGGCATCCAGTGAAAATTTAAGGAGCCCTTTGTGATAAAGGTCTCCGTCTAAGATCCATACATTACATCTTGTTTGATCTATAACAGACAAAATAAAGTTACCAAGGCAACAGGATTAAATCACTTCTTCACTCAAATAACAATACTACTTGGTATTTTAGGGCATCTCCACAGGAGATATCAACTAGCTTTGATGAAAGTTCGACTAAATATTTAGGTCACATCTACCAATTTAGTAAAAGCCTAAGATGATTTAATGGTCCACCGGAGCACCAGAGCAACCTCTACTTCATAAATCTTAATCCAAAGCCAAGAGAGTGCATACAATGCTTTATTTATGTATGTATATATATATGCGGTGCTGGGGATTGAACCCAGGGTCTCACACACACTAGGCAAGGGCTCTACCACTGAACTGTATCACCAGCCCAACATGTTAATATTTTTACTAAGAGCAGATAAAGCCATGCATATCAAAAAATATTACATACAAAAATGAGAAGGCTAATAATTGACATAAGAAAAAAAATGGTTGGCCAGATGAAAACATCTGGAGAATAGATTATGTGATTATTAGAAAAAGGGGAAAAGCGAAAAGGGAGTCAGCAAAACAATCACTATCTGAGGGAAGGTAAACTGAGAAATTGAAAGTCTTCATGGATAGCTAGAAGGCTAACTTCTGTATATCAGAAAACCCTAAGATGCTTAAAAATATCATTACATGAACCCCCAAATACCCTAAGATGCTTTAAAGTATCACGATGTGAACCCCAATCCCGGATCAATAAAGTATGCCTAAACATAAATATTTAACTGACCTGCATGACATCGCAGAAGTCCTAGTAAAAAATGACACACTAAGAAAAGAGCAACAATGTACCTCAGAACAAACTTCAGGAAACTTGTATTAAAAAAATAAGCTGACACTCACCATCCCTGTCTTCATCATGTACATTTAAGTACAAATATTCCAATCCTCTTCCTTTCTTGTACTCCTCTATTCCCTGAATTTTTCTTATTAAGCTTGTTTTTCCAGCTCCATCTTCACCTAGATATATACATAAAAAAAATGTCTTTTAAAACTATAACACAGATTATTTAAAGATACTTTCTGGTGCCACATGAAAAGCCTAGCTGGAACTAGTTTCAACCAAAAAGGTAATCTGATAGAAGATAATTGGGTAGCTACAGAATCAAAGATACAAACTTCATCACCACCAGGATTCTCTCTCCCGGTACTGCTGCTGCTCTTGTTAAGCATTCTTATATCCTGTAACAAATGGCATCTTCTGTTAGTAAGTTTTCAGGGAATGGGGAGACAATATAGAGGTCCACAGCTTCAAAAAATACCACTCTTCTTTTTTGGTGGGACTAAGGAGGACCCAGGCACTTGCACATGCCAGGCAAGTATTCTACCACTGAGCTACACCCCCAGCCCTTTTTAGTTTAAGACAGAGTCTGCCTACGTTGTCGAGGCTGTCCTGGAACTTGTGATCCTCCTGCTTCAGCCTACTGAGGTGTCAGGTGGTGTGCCAGTGCTAGCCAGCAATACCTAAGTAATAGGTGATGTTCCTGTCCTCCTGATTCTATCTAAAAATACTATACTGAGTTTCTCTCTTCTGGAATTTTAAATGATGACAGTTATGCTTAGCATTCAGCACCTTACAGATTCTTTTTAAAATAAACTTTACAAAATAAAATTTGAAAAAGAAAAGAATATATGGTCAAATAAATGTAACATATTAAATATTAGTTTGAGACTTTTCCCCCACCTTGTGATTTAAAAATTCGTTATTTCTGTTAACAAATCAGAAGCAGTCACATTGAGAATAAAGATTTCATAAACACAGCATTTGACGTTACCAGGGACTCAAACAAAACCTTATCTTCTAATAGATGAGGAAACTGAGGCCGAGGCCATTGCCACAAAGATTGGTACAATGGCAATAATTCAAGCCTCCCCAAAGAAGCCAAGTCAACTTGCTTGGAAGTGCAATTCCCTTGAATCCCTAGTTCCAAGAATTTTCTAACCACCTAACCAGTGCTTGGCAAAGAGAAAGTTTCTCAAAATGTTTGAAGTACTTTACTTTAGTGAAACAAAATCCTGTGTGTGTGTGTGTGTGTGTGTGTGTGTGTGTGTGTGTGTGTGTTGCTGGGAATTGAACCCAGGGCCTTGTGCATTCAAGGCAAGCACTCTACCAACTGAGCTATATCCCCAGCACTTTAGTGAAACAAAATCTAAGAGCAAAATTTCTAAGAACTACTTTTCTCCCGTCTATCATTTGTCAACTCTAATAATATCTGGCAGTTCGATGAAAATCTACACTCATATTTGAAGCCCATTCTTCTTTTCATAAGTGTCACACCTCAATTATAATGACTTTTCTACAGCTTTCACTTCACACCTAAATACACTGACATGATTGTCTTGATGGCAAATATGTACACCTAAGAATAGAACTATTTCATGAAAGATCTAAAAGACCAAGATTCTACAAAATCTTGTTTTTTTCTTATCTGAGGTAGTTTTGAAGACAAAGATTCTACAAAATCTATGGTTTTTTTTCTTATCTGAGGTATCTACAAAGATGTCATGTTCTAGCATTATATACAGCTTCTAATCATATTATGTATTATTTGTCTTCTTTGTTGTCTTTAAGCAAAAAAGCTTATTAACTTCTGGCCACCTCTCAGTTCTCTTCTCACTCTATAAATATATCACTCAAAAGTAAGCATTAGCCTGGCACAGCGGTGCATATCTGTAATCTCATCTACTCAGGAGGCTGAGGCAGGATTTCAAGTTCAAGGCCTGCCTGGGCAACTTAGCAAGAACATCTCAAAAAGGGGAAAAGGGGCTGGGTGCGGTGGCACACATCTGTAATCCCAGTGGCTCAGTAGGCTGAGACAGTAGGATGGCAAGTTCAAAGCCAGCCTCAGCAAAAGTGAGGCACTAAGCAACTCAGTGAGACTCTGTCTTTAAATAAAATCCAAAATAGGGCTGGGGATGTGGCTCAGTGGTTGAGTGCCCTGAGTTCAATCCCCAGTACCCACTCCTCCAAAAAAGGGGGAAGAAGGGAGAGCTAGAAGTATAAGTTCAGCGGTAGAGTGCTTGCCTAGCATGTGTGAGCCCCAGGTTCAATCTCCAGTACCAAAAACAGAAGCACATCAAATAAACAAAAATAAGCATTAAGTGTATACCACACTCCATTCCCCATCCTGTAGGTAAGAGATCTTCCCATAGCAATCTTATGCCACTCTCTCTCTCAAGATTGTTCAGGAATTCTGGTTAATGATATGTATGCAGAAGTATTTAGAAAGAAAACTCGTGATATTTACAACTTATTTTGAAATAAACCACCTCTGATAAAGCAAATGTAGTTACATGTTAGTGGTAGAATCTAAGTTGGGATTCATGAGGATTCATTATAAAATTTCTTCCACTTTGTATGTTTGGAATTTTCATAAGACATGAGAAAAACCCTTCAGGGTCTTCCCACTGCTCTTTCAGGTAAAAGACAAAACGCAAAGGTCAACACTTCTTACAAAGGCCCCTTTACCTCTCCTGTCCCCTCTACCATGTCCAGCCCCGCACTCCCAATGCTAGGTATAAACATCTGGTTTCTTCCAGCGACTTCTTCCAGTGCATCACAGAAGTACCACTTGCACCCAACTCTGAATCTTCACATATGCTGTCACTTCTCTTTAGAATATCCTTCCCTTCCTCTCACTTGGGAGAACCCAAGCTTATCCTTCCAGTCTCTAGGAAGCTTTCTTTGACTCCTAAGTTTGGTTAAGCGCCCTCTTTTGTACTCATAATAGCAGCCTGTGTGCGCTGAGGATATCGCATCACCTCATGGGTCTTTTTCCTCCAGAGACTATCAAATCTATCCCCTCATCCAACAAAATACTTTTTGGGCAGGTTCTCTTAGCAATAGCAGGATAAAAAGACCTAGCTTTTAAGGAGATTAAAGATACAAAACTGTCCTAGTATTATTATTATGAGGTATTAAGGATTTAACCCAGGGACTCTACCACTGAGCTATATTCCCAGACCTTCTTATTCTTTACTTTGAAACAGTCTCATTAAGTTGCTTAGGGACTTCCTAATTTGCTGAGGCTGGCCTCAAACTCACAGTCCTCCTGTCTTAGCCTCCTGAATTGCTTAGACATTGTCTTAGTATTTTCTAACTAGCACTTCCTGCTTACTCATCAAAAACAGAAATCGTGTCCCATGCATAGGCGATCCCTTACCAACATTCATATCCTTTAATCACAGCCACAATCTCCAATTTTATTTTTTTTTTTTTTATTTTATTTTTTTTTTTTTTTGGGTACCGGGGATTGAACTCAGGGGCACTCGACCCCTGAGCGACATCCCCAGCCCTATTTTGTGTTTTATGTAGAGACAGGGTCTCACTGAGTTGCTTAGCGCCTTGCCATTGCTGAGGCTGGCTTTGAACTCGCGATTCTCCTGTCTCAGCCTCCCTAAGTGCTGGGATTACAGGCTTGAGCCACCGCGCCCGGCTTCCAATTTTATAATATAGCTCATCTCTAACTGCCTGATCTGGGCCTTTACCACAATCTATTAAAATCCTTCATTACCCATACATACAAAACTCAAGGAGTTATCTCTTGTCAGTAACCAGTCAATTAACAGTATAAGCCCATAATACATTCTTTCTTTCTTTTTTTTTTTTTTGGTACTAGGGATTGAACTCAAGGGCACGCGACCACTGAGCCACATCCCCAGTCCTATTTTGTGTTTTATGTAGAGACAGGGTCTCACTGAGTTGCTTAGGCTGGCTTTGAACTCGCAATTCTCCTGTCTCAGCCTACCTAAGTGCTGGGATTATAGGCTTGAGCCACCGCGCCCGGCTAATACATTCTTCCTTCACTAAATGTAGGAAAAAACTTTTCTCATTGAACTGAGTTGCTGCTTGGAAGCTACTTTGCCACAGCCAAGCTGGACTATGTCTGAAGATATTAAAAGTCCATCATGTGCTGGGAGTGTAGCTCTGTAGTACAGCACTTGCTTAGCACACTTGAGACTCTGAGTTCAATCCCCAGTACCGCCAAAACAACATCAACAACAAACATGAGCCTTCTTCCTTTATTCTACTATGCAATTGCAACATTTTTAAAAAAAGTTAAAATTCAGGATGCCTTTCCTTTGGAACTGATAAGACACTTAAAAATTATTATTTTTAATTTTTAATTTTTGGCTATAAAGGATAGTAGAATGTATTTTGGCAAAATATACATACATAAAGTATAACTTATTCTATTAGGTTCCTACTCTTGTGGTCATACATGATGTGGAGTTACCTTGGTGGTGCATACAAATACAAGGCTAGGAAAGTTATCACCAATTAATTCTACTGTCTTTTTTATTCCCCTTCCCCCTTCCCTTCCTTACCCTTTGTCTAGTCCAATCTATTTCTATTATTCCCCTAATATCTCTTGTTTTGGGTTAGCATCCATAAATACTAGAGAACATTCGGCCTTTGGTATGTTGGGATTGGCTTACTTAGTGATATTCTCCAGTTCCATCCACTTACTGGCAAATGCCACAATTTCGTTCTTCTTTATGGCTGAGTAATATTCCATTGTGTATATATACCACATTTTCTTTATCCATTCAGCCATGGACGAACATCTAGGTTGTTTCCATAGCTTGGCTATTGTGAGTTGAGCTGCTATAAACATGCATGTGGCTGCATCACTGTAGTATGCTGTTTTTAAGTGCTTTGGGTACAGGCTAAGGAGTGGAATGGCTGGGTCAAATGGTGATTCCATTCCAAGTTTTCTAAGGAATCTCCATACTGCTTTCCATAGTGGTTGCATCAATCTGCAGTGCTACCAACAATGTATGAGGGTACCTTTCTCCCCAAATCCTCACCAACATTTATTGTTACATGTATTCTTTATAACTGCCATTCTGACTGGAGTGAGATGAAATATCAGTGTAGTTTTAATTTGCATTTCTCTAATTGCTAGAGATTTTGGACATTTTTTCATATTTTTTTGAACATTAGTATTTCTTCTGCGAAGTGTTTTTTCAGTTTGTTTGCCCATTCATTGATTGGGTTACTAAAAATTACTTTTAAGGGCAAACTATTCAAGAAACATAAATCCCTAAATTACAATATATTTTTGGAGAATATTTTATAGAATTTATTAGTTTAAAGAATAAAATAAAGTAGAAATAACTGCATAAGTATTTTATTCTACACAAGTAGTACACTTTTAAAGTGTCATATATAGGGGGGCTGGGATTGTGGCTCAGTGGTAGAGCGCTTGCCTCGCATGCGTGAGGCCCTGGGTTCGATCCTCAGCACCACATACAAAGCAATAAAATAAAGACATTGTGTCCATCTACAAAAAAATTTAGAAAAAAAAAAAGTGTCGTATATAGAAATGGGGCCTATATGGCTTAAAACAATGCTGAAAGAATTAGCCTATCTTCAGTTCCTTGGCCTGCAGCTGGTAGTAAAACAGACATGCCAGCTTTAAGTCTGCCAACCAAACAGTGACTCATAAACACACACACAAGCAGAGAGTTCCTGTTTAAACAGCCCATCATGAAAGCCCTCCTATAAAGTACATTTTACCTAAATTTTCATTTTATACTCCAGATTTTCTGTTGGAGGGCATATTTTATTTTTTATTGGTACATTATAGTTATACATGATGGTGGGATTTGTTGTTACATATTCATACAAGCACACGATATAATTTGGCCAATATCACTCACCAGTACTTCTTCCTTCCCTTCCCTTGAAGGGACTATGTTAAAGTATTTTAAAAACAAACCAAAACATTTCACTAGATTAATGTTATTATAATACAGCTATTTTCATGTCTACATGCAGAAACTTTTTCTGTAAAGGACTAGACACTAAATATTTTAAATTTAACAGGCCACTTAAGGTCTCTGTCATATATTTTCCTCCCATATTGCTTTAAAATTGGGAAAACAAAAAGCCATCCTTAGCTTGCTGACTATTCAAACACAGATCACAGTCCAAACCCTGAGGGACCCTGGATGGACCGAAGGAGGACAGGTTTATTGATCAGACTAATTAGAAATTCTCTGCAGCAACTAAGCCTGCATTACAAATTATTTGTCTATCTCCTGTCAAAATAAGTTGCTCTCCGTAAGTCAAGTATAAGATCCAAGCACTTAAGTTCTGTTTTACCACAAAGCAAACATGGCCATCAATTCTCACTTTTCAGCTCAAATTTGAAAACCACATTGATCACAAATCTCAAAATTCACACAAAGTTGCCCAAACCATATAGATTTAAAGCTGTGCTCATGATCCTGTTTTACTTCCTTGACAGTTCTCTAACTCAACAGTCCAGAAACTTTGTAATGACAATTTAATTAACAGATTAAAAATGTGAAGATTTAGAGCCGGGCGCGGTGGCTCAAGCCTGTAATCCCAGCACTTAGGGAGGCTGAGACAGGAGAATTGCGAGTTCAAAGCCAGTCTCAGCAATGGCGAGGCGCTAAGCAACTCAGTGAGACCCTGTCTCTACATAAAACACAAAATAGGGCTGGGGATGTGGCTCAGTGGTCGAGTGCCCCTGAGATCAATCCCCAGTACCAAAAAAAAAAAAAATGTGAAGATTTAGAAGATATGATCTCTAACCGCAACATTGCCATCATTAGCTGTGTGAACCCAAGCAAATTAAGTAACTCCATTTGCTCCTCAACTTCAAAATGGAGGGAGTAAGATTAAACCATCTCTATAGTAATAAAATTCTTTGACTATTTTCATTCATTGCTACTACTACTATTTTTGTGTTTTATTTTTTATTTTTTCAGTATTGGGATTGAGCCCAATGGCACTCTATCACTAAGCCATAGCCTGTCCCTTTTTATTTTAAGACAAAGTCTAAGTTGCCAGGTGACCTCAGTTTCAGTCCTCCAGTCACAGTCTCCCAAGTCACTTGGTTATTCATTGCTTCTTGATCACTATAAATAAACACTACAAATAAAACTCCTTTGTAAGATACTAGCAGTGCATTAAAAAGATAACATGAAAACATAAGTCATGTCAAAATGAGTAGTCAAGCAAAAGACTTAAGTACACATAACCCATTGATAACTACTAACCTGAACACTTCCAAAGGATGACACTGTTTGAAGTGATTTACCAACACTGCATATAATCCTCACAATAATCTTAAAAGGTAAAGCAGTACTAGCTGAAGGATAAAACAACTTGCTAAAAGGGTCAGGATTTGAATCCAGCCAGTGTTCCTGAGTACTAGGTCACATTGCCACTTTCTTGTTCCTAAAGCAACCTCCAGCTCAAGATAAAAAAGGATGACAATGGTTAAAATTAAGCAGTACACTGCCTATTCTTTCTGTTTCCTCCCCTAGTGTAGGCTGAAGCACTGTAATCTTCCTGAGCTGTGCACATTCACGTGCCAGACACCTACTTTCTCTGTAGAGATTTTTTTTGGTACTGGGGATTGAACTCAGGGGTACTCAACCACTGAGCCACATCCCCAGCCCTATTTTGTGTTTTATGTAGAGACAGGATCTCACTGAGCTGCTTAGTGCTTCACCATTGCTGAGGCTGCTTCTGAACTTGTGATTCTCCTGTCTCAGCCTCCCAAAGTGCTGGGATTACAGGAGTGAGCCACCGCGCCTGGCTCTGTAGAGATTTGATTCACATTTCCACACTGCTGTTAGAAGATACATTATGGTCCACAGCATCGTGTTAATTAGTAGAGAAGAAATTTCAACCTACCATATGTCTCACTTGTCATATCCAAGAGAGAGAGTAACATTATAAAGTTGACTTTTTAAAATAAATTTGGCTTGGTCTGATGTAAAATAAATCACCTAGTTTATCAGAAAACTCTGGTAACAATAACTACAAGGAACCCTCACTTTGGGTTCAGCCCTTCTGATATGGCCTTCCCTAGGTTATTTGGAGGACCTAGATGCGTGGGAGCTTTTGGTCTGTTCCCTATCCCACAGAGGGCATCTTCTCCCTCATCTCAGTGAATAACAGCAGAAAGGCTATTTACCAGCTACAGGACCTACAGGATATTACAAGTTAACTTTTATGCATGACTATTCAAGACTACACCCCTACAAAATGCCAAGGAGTACCTGTATAAGAGAAAGACAACCCAATTTTGAAGCCTAGGTAAGCTGGGACTTAAAACCCTCTTTGGAAAACTACATAATAAATTACCTAGCAGAACACCCAACACAAGTAACAGGCACAGTACCTGACAGCTCCCATCCTAGAGCTGGCCAAAGCCCCACCTTTGGATTTCATCCTTCAGCAATCCATATTACGTTAAGAAATAGAATTTATCCTTAATCATTTCCCTTACTCCCACTGCATATGAATTAAGTCATTTAGTTTAATTCAATAAACATTTACTAAGGCCAATACTCAATGAATAGTTCTCATGCTCCAGAAGATCAAAGTCCTACTAAAGCAATGGTTCTTTATCAATAAATATGGTATATACAAGCAAAGATTAAAATAGTGTTGGCAATTACACTAAACAAATACCCATATACTGATGGTGGAAATGTAAAATGGTATAGCTTTCCTAGAAGACTGTTTGGCAACATGTATATTTAAAAAATATGTACTTTTGACGTAGCAATTCCACTACTAGCAACTGATCCCGAAGATAATACTGGGAAAGTGGAAAATAAGGTCTAACAATAATGATCTATTAATGAATTTTGTTAAGCAGGGTGGGGAGGAAAACACTGGGTTGATGCAACATGTGAAAAGGATCCAGTACATGTTGGTATAATTCCAGTATAGCCATACATACTACTCAGTCAAATCTGTATCTATTAACATGAAAAGAAAACCATGTTTCTGGACTTCCAAGCTATCCTGTGGCTGTCGGCAGGAGGCCTCAGCAGACTCAATTCCTCACTACTGGGCTTCTCCACAGGCCACATGTCCTTATTCATGGCAGCTGGCCTTATCCAAGTGCTGAATTCAGGGTACAGCAAGCACTCAAGGGACAAACTAGAATCTCTCATAGCCACGCCACCCACCATTAGTAACAGCCCAATCCTGGCACTCTGTGGGCAGGACTGCCCAACAGTGTACATACCAGCAAGGGGATCCCAGGGTCAAAGTTCCAGCAGGGAAAGGTAAGTGTTGTGAGAGACTGTGCCCCTTACAACATTCTGACTATACCTGACTTTTTTGAAAGCCCTGCAGAATATGAACAGGATGACCCTATTCCACTTGTTTCACTGAGTATAGTTTGGGGAAGATTTGCACCAGAAGTAATAGTAATTATTCCCAGGGATGGCAGAACAACTTTGTAATTTGGAGCTATATTTATATGTTGTTGTTGTTGTTATTGGTGTTTTTCAAGTTGTCTTCTTTGAGTATAATTTTTAAAAAATTAAAAACAAAACACGTTTCATGAAGTGAACCACAGTTCGTAAGGTGAAAAAACGCATTACAAAATGATATATAAAGTACGAATCTATTTTTAAGAAAACGAATATACACATAGAAAAAATACTGATTATATCTAGGTGGTAGATTCATGCTTTATTTTCATTTTTTATGTTCTACTTTTCTCTTTCTCTGACAAGAAACATGCATTATGTTTATAATTTAAATAATGACTTCCAACTTTGAGAGGAGGTTAGATTTAATCTTTTAGAGCAGGGCGTGGTGGCACATGCCTGTAATCCCAGCACTTTGGGAGGCTGAGACAGGAGAATCATGAGTTCAAAGCAAGCCTCAGCAACAGCGAGGTGCTAGCTAAGCAACTCAGTGAGACCCTGTCTCTAAATAAAAGACAAAATAGGGCTGAGGATATGGCTCAGTGGTCGAGTACCCTGAGCTCAAACCCTGGCATGAAAAAAAAAAAAGGTTTAACGTCTTCTGGCTCCTTTAATCCAAAGAAGTATGAAATAATCTCAGTTCATAGGTCAGGAGGTTGTGAAATGCCCACAATGCCACAGCTTCTAAAGACAGAAAGGGCTGAACTCCAGATCTTGGGCCTCTGGGTCCTTCCTCCAAGCCTTAATTGCCTCAGCCCTTTGTAGCATGTATTGGGTCCTTTTTACATGTTCCGTCAACTCAGTGTTTTCCTCCTCATCCTGCTTAACAAAATTTTACTCAGATTATATATCATCTTTTCCATTCATAGTGACATATTTGGTTTTTACTACTTTGAATTTTTTGCCCACAGATTATAGATTCTGGAGAGAAGGGACCAAGTCTTGGCCCTGTTTTCCACAGATAACTCAGGAAAATGTTTTATGTACAGCACACTTCTAATAAATGTTTGATGGACAAATGAATATAGAGGTAATCTGTGAGGTCTAACAGTCACTACCCTGATTTTACAAATAAAGTGATTAGCCCATGTTCATTCACTCATTAGTGATGGGGTCCCAAGCTGAATTTTGGACTCTTTTCCTAATTCAAGGTTTTTTTCTGTTTTTGCATATTCAAAGGACTTTCGCTGACATTGTCTCTTATATGGACTATACAACAGCTGAGTAACCATTGTACCAACCTTCATGTGTGATTCTTCCAGTTGTTTTTTTCATTTTGAAACAGGGTCTCACTGAGTTACTTAGGGCCTTGCTAAATTGCTGAAGCTGACTTTGAACTCATAATCCTTCTGCCTCAGCATCCCAAAGCAGTGGGATTACAGGTGTACACCACTGTATCTGGCCATTTTCTGGTTTTTTGTTATTGTTAATTTTTTTTTTTTTAGTTTTAAATGGACATCATGCCTTTATTTACTTTTTTATGTGGTGCCAAGGATCGAACCCAATGCCTCACACGTGCTAGACAAGCACTCTGCCATTGAGCTATAGCTCCAGCACCACCATCCCCACTTTTTCTGTTTTTGACAACAGCACTGGGGGAAATATTTTATGAACTCCTCTCAATTCTTAAACCTATATTCAATGTATCTCTACCTAGAATAACAAAGATTAAGTAAAACTATTCATCATTCATCCAACATATATTCACTGAGCACCTAATATGTACCAACCACCATATCCCACTAACCAGGGACCTCTATTAACTGGCATCTGTGCTTATTGATAAAATTGATGACCACGATAACCTAAAACAAGGATTCATAGACTTCAGGTCATAGGCCCAAACTAGCCTCCTGCTTGTTTCTGTAGTTAAAGATTTACTGAAACATTGAAATGAATGCTCAGTTCATTTGTATATTGTCCGTGGCTCTTTGGGGATTACCAGAATAGAACTGAGCAGTTGCAACAGACACCATATGACTTACAGAGGCTACACTATTATCTGGCCCTGTACAGAAAAGTTTCTGACCCTAACCACTATAATATATGCCATCTGACTCTCACTTTATGTTTGCTATTTTAGTAGTAGTAACATATGATAAACACATAGCAATTCTGTTAATTCTTTGAAAATCACCAATTCAGTATTATATATGAGATACTCTATTCCTTGCCATCATATTCCCATAACCAATCCTGCCAGAAAATAGCATTAACATACTTCAAGTAATAAAAATCCACGTTTCCCACAAGTCATGGAATTTTGGTCATTTTTAATTCCAGCTTTGAACAAGATTAATAGTTTCAGGCTGACTACACTTTATAACTTTTAAAATCAGCCCTCACATATTAAACCATGCACTCCCTCCATGGTTACAAGTTACTTCTGAACAGCTCTCTAGTTCCACTGTGTATACCCTGAGGTTTCCTACTTGCAATAATTCAGCATAATATAGGCTAGTTTTCTTCCTGAGTTGTTTTTTAAAAAAAGACTTTCAAATATAATCCTTAATGATACTCAACACTGTGAGAATTTTTTTTGGCTGCATAGTACCCTGGACTAATGCCTTCCGGAAACAAACTATACTGAGACTCTAAACTTCTTCCTTGGGTAAAATTCAACAGTCTAATCTGCAAAAGAATACTTTTACTGATTTAAACCCAATTGTAATATGCTTTACAACACTTCTTTAAAAATAAACACAAGAGTTAGAATTAAGAAAAAAAATGTCAGACCAGACTAAGGCTTTGGAGATCCCTAACTCCTAATAGTTTAAAATTTGCACATAAGAAAAATGAGGCTTAAAATGACTTGCCAAAGGGCCAGGTAGTTTTTGGTAATTCACACTGCCTGCTAATCAGAAAGTGATACCAGTCTTCTACCTATAAAGGCAGGCACTATGTTGGGGACCATGATTACATATATATCTTGGTTGACAATGGTTTCAATTAATTTAAATCAATGAGATATTTTTGTACTAAAACACACACACTCAGAAATAGCAGATAAAATTCCTTTACTATTAAGCACCCTCTTGCTTTTCCCACAAAGAAAGTTCTTTTCCTTTAGGGAGCTAGTTTAGCAGAGAGATTAACAATTTCAAACAAATCTCAATTTACCAGATTAAGGGTACTGGCTCTGGATCCAGAATGCACAATTCAAATCCTGATTTTTGCCTTTCTATGTTACCCTCTAGCAAATTACTTAATGGATTTGTGTTTGTTTCCTGATCTTCATGGTGACAGAGTATATAAACAATCCTTACATGACTAGTAAGTATTACTAGTGCTTTACGTTAGGTATTCCTGTTATTTTCCTTAGGGAGTTTTCTTACTAAAACACAGGAAAGTAATCAAGATATAGAGAACTGCACTTAAAGGTAGTTAGAAAAATACAATCAATTATATGAAAATTGATTAAATGTAAAACAAAGAGGAAAATTAGTCCTTAAATGGTAATTTATAATGAGTTAACCCTATTTAAAACACATGCACAAGAAGTCCTACCTTTAATATTGAAACAAACTTTAGGGGCTAGGGACGTAGCTCAGTGGTAGATCACTTGCCTAGCATTCAACAGGCCCTGAGTTCAATCCCCAGCACTGCAAAAAAATAAAATAATAATAATAATAATGAGCCAGGCCTGGTAGTATGTGCCTGTGAAGTTACTCGGGAGGCTGAAGCAGGATACCACATTCCAGGCCAGCCTAGACAATTCAGCAAGACCCTGTCTCAAAACAGCTAGGGATGTAGCTCAGTAGTGAAAACATCCTTGGATTCAATCCCCAGTATGAAAGAAAAGAAAGACATTAAATTCAAATGTTAGTCTTCCTGGATTTCGGCAGGAGTCAGACCTAGATAGATTAAATGACACCTAAACACAAGAGTCCTGGCCATAGTTATGTCCCTCAATAAGTTACATAAATATTTGATCCAATAAATATTTGGCTTTTTCATTACAATAATTAACCAGTACTTTAGGTCGAAGACAGCCATAGAGTAAGAAGAGTTTTGTACCTGGCACTCTCTGTCTGCAAAGACTTCTGTTAATCTGGAAAGTCATGCCAGAGTCACACAACACATGATCTTTACAGCAGTATGACCTTGGAGAACTCACTAACAAGGTCACTAATTTATCATCTCATCTATAAACTGGTACTTACATTCACCTCCCAGAATGGGAGAGGTAAGAGGGTAAATTGAGATTTATATGAAAATGTTTTGATAACAGCTAACAAACATACACACATTCCTAGCCCTGACTCTGGTCTCCCATTGGGAAGGGAGGTCATTAAGCAATCTAAGGTAACTGCGACTTTTATGTGTGTGTTGAGTACACACATATGCATGTATGTGTCTGTGTGTAGGAGCTGGTACATAGGCCTATATCATCTTTCCTATATTGTGCTACTTCTGGAAATACAGTTGTTGTTTTTTGGTACTGGAGATTGAACTCAGGGGTACTCAACCACTGAGCCACATCCCCAGCCCTATTTTGTGTGTTTTTTTTTTTTTTTTTAATTTTTTTTAGTTGTAGATGGACACAATGTCTTTATTTTATTGCTTTGTATGTGGTGCTAAGGATCGAACCCAGGGCCTCACGCATGCAAGGCAAGCGCTCTACCGCTGAGCTACAATCCCAGCCCCCTATTTTGTGTTTTATGTAGAGACAGGATCTAACTGAGTTGCTTAGCACCTTGCCATTGCTGAGGCTGGCTTTGAACTCGCGATTCTCCTGTCTCAGCCTCCCAAAGTGCTCGGATTACAGGCTTGAGCCACCGCGCCCGGTTGGAAATATAGTTGTTTTTTTAAATTTATTTATTATTCTATTTAGGTTTACATGATAGCAGAGTGCATTTTGATTCACTGTACACAGACGGAGCACAACTTTTCATTTCTCTGGCTGTATGTGATGTAGAATCACAACATACATGTGGTCATACATAAAGCTAGGGCTATGATGTCCATCATATTCTACCATCTTTACTGTCTCCCTGCCCCCTCACCCCTATAAAGGCTTATTATGGTCTCAGATTGATTTTTTAAATATGAGACTCCAGAGACTATGATAATTCATGAAAGACAATGTTAGGACCAAGCATCTCCCTGCCTACCACCCTCAAACTCATAACAAAGAGAACCACAATCTCTACTTGTGAATTTCTTTTCTCTACTACAACACCGTGAATGCTGCCATAAAGAGATTGTAAAATTTCTCTAAGAAATCTTTAGAGGTACTGTAGAAAATTAACACTATTTATATAAACAGTTAACTAGTATCTTCCAAAGCTAAAGGACTTTATGAAAATCCCAGGAGTACTGAAAGAAAAATATTAAATTTCCAGCTCATATAACTTGATACCAGATGGGGCTTTCTGAACTATTTAGTTCATAAAAGGAAATTTAATCTGTTCTAAGTATGGAGGAATAGAGGAGTCTAGGACCTTTAAGTACACTAGGTCTTATGTATTGGTTCAGTGTCAAAAGGGTCTTAGGGGGAAAAAAGAAAAAAGCACATGAGTGGCCTCAGTGCAAATTAAGGACACCAAGAAAACTGCTACTTTTGTTTTACCAAAAATAGAACCATCCCAGCCACCCTTGTAATTTCTAACGTATAAGAATAACTGGATGGAATTTATAAAATGAAAACAAAATTCTGGAATCTTATCTTCACAATGGCAGTATTTGAAAAGAAGTCTTATTTCATTTAAAGTAATTAAAATAAATTTCATTGAGGTCATCTGGTCTAAAATCTTTCAGTAATCAGTAATTTGTTTAAATAGGTAAACTTAAAACATTTTCTTAATTTTTTTTTCTTTTGGATCCTATCTCTGCCCTATCAATATCACTTATGTAGGCACTAATTTAGTGTTTTTTTTTTTTGGTATGGTGCTGGGGATTGAATCCAGGGCCTTTTTGTGCATGCAAGACAAGCACTCTACCAACTGAGCTATATCCTCGGCCCACTAATTCAGTCTTGGAAGAGTTCTGACAAATGTTTTCTAATTCAGGTAAAGTAAATCCATTACATCGGCACTGTGTTATCTCCATTTTACAAACATTGTCTCATTTAATCCTCCCCACAATCCCAGGAGACAGGCATTATTATTTCTACAACATCCATTTTAAAGATGAAAAAAGTGAGGTTTATAGATATGAAGCAACTTGCTTAAAATCAAAGGGCTTGTATAATCTGGGCAAGGTGGCACACCCCTGTAATCCTAGCACTTTGAGAGGCTGAGACAGGAGAATTGCGAGTTCAAAGCCAACCTCAGCAATGGTGAGGTGCTAAGCAACTCAGTGAGACCCTGTCTCTACATAAAACACAATGATGTGGCTCCGTGGTGGAGTACCCCTGAGTTCAAAAAAAAGGGGGGGGGGGCTTGTATATGATAAGGCCTTTACTCAATCCAAGATAATATAACCTATGTGCTTTCAAACACATCAAAAACAAAGGTGGGGCTGGGATTGTAGCTCAGCGGTAGAGCGCTTGCCTCACATGGGTGAGGCCCTGGGTTCCATCCTCAGCACCACATACAAAGTAATAAAATAAAGACATTGTGTCCATCTATAACTAAAAAAAAAAATTAAAAAAAAAACAAAGGTAAAAAGCTAATTTTTCAACTAGTTCCACATAGCTTTAAATAATATAAAAAATTATGTGTTTTAGATTGTAGCATTCATGAAAAATAGTTTTTTTCTACTTAATAATTCATTAAACTGTGGACCCTGTCAAATAGCATTTGTTTCCTTTCCTGTTTTTAGATGTACATGACAAAAAGTCTTGAGACACCAATACCAGTTTTAAAATTTAACCATCATCTTATAAATCAAACTTCAATATCTTTTATTTTTAAAATATAGAAGAAATCTCTCCTGTAAATGATGCAGGAGCAAAAAAGTGAACCTGAGAATTGTTCTCCCTCAGTCCTCTACTTCCACCCCCACTGAGTAAAGATATAAATACATAACTTTAGAGAACCAATGGGATACAGAACAATCAGGAAAATTGAGACATTAGGCCATGTCTCAGTATATCCGTGTGGCAGAAGGGACTAAACTGGAAGGTGTTCCACTGCCCTTCACTAATTTCAGATTTATTAAGTTACAGCTAAAAAGGCAATTGCAACACAAGCACATTGTACCTGAGAACGCTGAATCAAATAAGAACATTTATCACGACTACCAGTCTTAGTTCTAGTTTCTCTGTCAATTATACAAAGAGTCACCTATTAAATATTAACGGCATGTCATTTGCACAGCCTCCTGTTACCTATTTTTATTAAGGCAGAAAATCTGTCTTCTTTATATAAGATAAACCCTAGGCCACTAGAATCCCTCGGATGGACTACCCATTCTGTTTCTCCCAGGGGAGGCTGAAAGGGCCACCCCCACATCCTAGGGAGGAGGAGGAGGAGGGACTTGAGGGAGGGCGGGTCCCCGCGGGTCCGGGGCTGAGGACCGGGTTCCCCTTCTCCCCAGCTGTCAGCGACAGGTCGGGAAGGCGGGGCGCGGCCGATCAGGGATGTCCGCACAAAGAGAGTGAGGGAGCCGGTCCGCGCATCCGGATCCCGGCAGGGATGCGGGGCCAGGAGAGGTGCAGCGAGGCGGGGAACGCTTACCCAGCAGCAGCACGTTCTTCCCGGCTGGGAGCTTGGAGCGCGAGCGGGTGGAGACCTCGCTGAGGATGCAGGACCTAACGGGAAGCAAGGCGCAGGCTGAGGCCGGGGACCAGGGGCCGGAGCCGCACCAAGGGAGAGACGGCCGGGCCTCCGTGCGCCCGGGTGCGCTCTTCCGAGAGCGCAGTGGCCGGGCCCCGCGCCGAGCTCCGGCGGGCACGGGACCCTGGGGCGTCTGCCAGGCCGGGAGAGCCAGCGGGGACTCAGGAAGGGGTGGGATCGTTACCAAAGGTTCTGCCCGTCCTCGTCGTCGCCAGCTGCAGTGCCGCCGTTGCCTGACGCGAGCTCGTTGGCCAAGGGACCGCTGGTATAAGCCGAGGCTAATCCCGGTGGAGAGGAACCGAACGAGCCGACTCGCCCCACGGCCGCCATCTTGATCGGGAACCACACCACTCCCGGTCAGGCTGAATGAGCGAGGCGGCAGCGGCGGGAACCCGGATATGGGGCGTTCAGCGCACGGGAGCGGGGCGGGGCTTGAGGGGGCGGGGCCCTGGCCGGGCCGCGACTGACCGAGAGTTAGGATGGACTGCGCGTGCGCCGCGGGTTGGCTGGTACCAAGGGGCTGCGCGTGCGTGTTCGGCCGGGCCGGTATCTGCAGCAGCCGGGATTCCGCTGATTTCACCGTGCAGAAGCGCATCTCGCGCTGAAAGGCGGTTTGGGTGTGTCAAATGAGCAGCGCTCCTTTCCACGCTTACGGTTTCGGATCCGTAAACCCCGCAACCGGCGCGGAATTCCTGCAAAATCATTAAGAGCCTATATCTGTGCCAAGATAGAAATGGTCCACCCTGCTGTTTCTGCAGCCTAGAGTTGGAGTGTTCCTGTGGTCCTGGAATTCTGCATTCTCAAGTGGCGAAGCGTTCCTCAAATCAGACCCACATCGGGAGCAGATTCTCCCAGCCCCCAAGCACCTGGAGTGACAGAAAAATGTTGACAGAGCTTGCTTTAAAAGTCTTGATGTTTTAGGAGATGGTCCGCGTGAGATTTGAAAAGCTCCATTATGAGTCATCTATCCAGTCACCGCACTTTTATCCCACGCTAATGCAGTAGGCACAGAATAATAAAGCAGCCCCCAAATAACTCCCTTTCTATTAGAACTTTACTGGGTAAGTGTATTTGAATATCTGAGCCCCACTTCCAAAAGGAGACAGTGGTACTAAAGCTCTTGTAAGAGCGATTGCTTAAAATAATCTGGCCTTTTTACACTTTCCATATTATTTCATATTTGAAGATGCTAACATCTTCACTTGCTAACGTATGACCTGAACTATTCTGTTATGCAAGTGAGAAAGTTCACAGCTAAAGGCGGTATTTGCTACATGTTAACATTTCAATTAGAAGTCTGGAAGGCTTTGGAGGCTGGCTAATCAAAGTTCAGGTCTTGCTCCACCAGTTTACTGGCTCTGTAACCTTAGGCAACTCACTTAACCTCTCTGAGTCTGTTTCTTTTATCTGTAAGATGATGTTAAAAGGACGTAGAGTTGTTATGAAGATTAAATGGGATGATTCATGTGAAATGGCTTAGAACAGTGACTAGAAAATTTTAAGTGCAGAATGCATGTTAATTATTGTTAATGACTGATTTTTCCTTTATTTTTCAAATCATTACTATCTGTCCAACCCCTGTAATTGATATACCTACCGAACTGCAGCTAAAATTCTTCATTTTGTTAAGATTAGGGAAAGCACCAGAATGCAATGCCAGACTTCCTGTAGTACTAAGCGAGATGGTGACTCCCAGCTAAAATTGAGTCTTTAGGTCACTGTTCTAAAGAAGAGCTGTACACAGCTTGCAGCCTCTCTGAGAGCCACTTCACACTCTACTTTATTTCATCAGTCGTCTTTTTTCCTCAGCATTTCTCCCTGTTTTGTTTTGTTTTGCTTTACTTTGTTTTTTTTTTTTTTGTGCCGGGGATTGAATTCAGGGGCACTCAACCACTGAGCCACATCCCCAGTCATATTTTGTATTTTATTTAGAGACAGGGTCTTCCTGAGTTGCTTAGCACCTTGCTTTTGCTGAGGCTGGCTTTGAATTCATGATCCTCCTGCCTCAACCTCCCAAGCCGCTGGGATTACATGTGTGCTCCACCAAGCTGGACTCCCCCTCAGTTTTGTTTATGAATGTCTACTATGTGCCAGGCATTCAAGGTGTTGTGATTTGCCATCCTCATACTTTGTAATAGTTCAGAAAAATTAGGTAACCTATCTCGGGTCACACAAATCAGAGGTTTATTGATTATTTGAGATTTGACTTTTTGACTTTCCATCTTTCCACTCTTCAAATGGCCTCAGTCAAATCATGTTAAAATAAATACCCTGACAACTTTAGATGCTGTTATGAAAAATACTTTCCATGAAAATCTCTGCATTACAAACATAGGAAACTTATATATTAAAAGGAAATCTATAAAGGGAAAGATTTGGCACTCCCTTGAAATTTTTGTTGCATAAATACTATGTATAATTGAGCTACTTTGTGGGGTGGATAACTAGGGATTGGATCCAGGGGCACTTAACTACTGAGTTACATCCCCAGCCATTTTTTATTTTTTATTTTGAGACAGGGTCTCACTAAGTTGTTTAGGACCTCACTAATTTGCTGAAGTTGGCTTGAAATTGTGATCCTCCTGTCTCAGCCTCCTGAGCTGCTGGGATTACAAGTATGTGCCACCATGCCCAGCAAGCTACTTCTTATGCTACAATTATTTTTTCTTGCTTAATTTTTTTTGATGACATCTAAAATTAACAACCATCTTAATTTTCTTGTTTAGATTTCTATGCCTTTAACTCTAATCAGTCTCAAATTCTTGTCCAAATTGTGTAAAACTTCTTATTAGGTTTTCTAACAATTTCATCTTTTGGGGGCCACGTTTAAGAGCCTTCTGGCCTGCCCTAATATGAATTGGTTGTTCAGTATGCCAAGCTGTCACTCTATGGTCTCCTTTCACCATTGCTCTAGGTTTTCCCTTTGCTTCAATCCCATGTCTTCTTTCTTTCTTTTGGTATGGGGGATTGAACTCAGGGGCACTTGACCACTAAGCCACATCCCCAGCCCTATTTTGTGTTTTATTTAGAAACAGGGTATCACTGAGTTGCTTAGCGCCTCACCATTGCTGAGGCTGACTTTGAACTGGTGATTCTCCTGTCTCAGTCTCCCAAAGAGCTGGGATTATAGGCGTGCACCACCACGCCCGGCTCCATGTCTTCTGTCTTAATTCCTTATTTTAGTAGAAAACTTCCTTCAACAGTTTTATTTAAAAAAATTATGTGTAAATTTTTGGAGATGTGTATATCCTTGGAGAGTCCAGCCAAGAAAAAGATGGAATTCTTTTCTAGAGGTTGCTAGAACAGTGTTAAGAGATAGAACTAGCAGTAAGTGCAAACTTTGGACCTGAAGAGGAAAGAGGAAGTTAGGAGTGTTAGGCTAGAATCCTAAGAGAGCTGCAGCTGTAGGAAAAGGTTACTCAACCACATCAATAGCCATCAGTAAAGGGACAGAGCACTGACCTCTCTTTTGCTACCCCTGGTCTTCTGCCAATGTCTCCCACTTTGACAAAATCCAATCAGAATTCAGAAGACAAGAGAATCCAAGTAGTGTAATTCATGCAGGTATACCTTCCAGAGCACAAAGTGGAGTAGAGAAGAATCTGGAAGGGCAAACAAGATATCCAGCACGTTTTGTGTTGTTTTTTTTTTAATTTTTTTAGTTGCAGACGGACACAATATCTTTATTTATTTATTTTATGTGGTGCTGAGGATCGAACCCAGTGCCTCACACATGCGAGGCAAGCACTCTACCACTGAGCCACAATCCCAGCCCTCTAGCACGTTTTGTACATTTGAAAATGTATTTACTCTTCTTCAACTAAGTGTAAATTTTTAGATTGCAAATGACCATCCCTTAGATTTGTAAAGCCTTTGACTCCTTGTATGTTGGATTATAAGCTGCCATTGAGAAATTCAAAGCCAATCTGATTCCTAATATTTTGTTATTTCTTCTTCTTCCTCCCCCTCCTTGGAAGACTTTACAACTTCTGTAGATTCCCAATAATATATCTTCTTTGTTCCCAGTTTCTACTCTTTTATACTCTTCCTTTCTGCTAAGTGTCAGAAAGATAATCCATACTTTTATACTAAAGCAAGCTATGCAATAGATCCCATTCATGTCCACAACTCAAGGACATTGTTCCAACAATGCTACCCCCTCTTTCTCTATATAATCATTTTTTGATCATTGGATCATCCCTGTTAGCATATACACATACTATTAACTCTATCTTAAAAAGAAAGACATTTCTCTGAACACCACTTCTTTACCAGCTACTGCTACATTTCTCTTTTTTCTCCTTAAGAGCAAAATCCTTTAAAAGAGTTTGTATTTCCTGTCTTAAAAGCCTCTTGCCTCTTACTCTTGTGATCCACTTTGATCAGAGTTTTACCCCTGTGACTCCACAGAAACTACTCTTCCCTTGTCAATGACCTCTTTGTTGCTCAGTGCAGTGGTGAATTCTGAACCCTTGCCTCTCTTGACCCAGCAACAGCACATTGTGCTACCGAGCATTCCTTCTGGATAGCCTTCTTAGTGTGGCTTCCAGATCACCACATTCTCTTGGGTGTTATCCCCCTCACTAGTTGTTTTCTTTCTTTTTTTTTTTTTTGGTACTGGGGATTGAACTCAGGGGTACTCGAGCACTGAGCCACATCCCCAGCCCTATTTTGTGTTTTTATTTAGAGACAGGGTCTCACTGAGTTGCTTAGCACCTTGCCGTTGCTGAGGCTGGCTTTGAACTGGTGATTCTCCTGTCTCAGCCTCCCAAAGTGCTGGGATTACAGGCGTGCGCCACCGCACCCGGCTAGTTGTTTCTTCTTGGTCTCCATTGCTATTTCCTCATTTTTTAACTGCTGATTTTGGAGGACCCCAAGGCTCAATCTTTGTTCCTCTTCTCTATTTACATACTCCGTTGGTGATACCATCCAGTCTCATTACTTTAAATTCCATCTACAGTCACCCTCCATATCTTCAGGGTCTGCATCTGCAAATTCAACCAACCACAGGTCAAAAATATTTTTTAATTGCATCTGTTCTAAACATACACAGATTTCGTGTGTGTGTGTGTGTGTGTGTGTGTGTGTGTGTGTGATTATTCCCTAAACAACACAATTACCAACTATACAAATGGCATTTACTGGGCCTTAGAAGCATACCTAGAGATGATTCAAAGTATATAGGAAGATGTGCATAGGTTTTATGCAAATACTGCACCATTTTCCATAAAGAACTTGAGCATTCTCAGATGCTGGATTCCAAAAGGGGTCCAAGAACCTATCTCTCTACACCTCTTACCAACACTGAAAGATGTCTGTATGTGGTAAATACTTCTAAATTTATCTTTCCAACCCAGAACTCCTTTTGGAACTCCAAATTAATACATTCAATTACCCTTTCCACATCTCCACTTGGATGTTTAATAGGCCTCTCAAACTCAACATGCCCCAAAATAAACTAACTTTTCCTTACAAAAGCTCCACTACCCATCTTCTTTATTATGTAGCAACTCCTTGTTTCTCAGGCCAAACACCTGAGTCATTATTGACTTCTCTGTCTCTCACACCACACATGGAATCCATGGGGAATCCTATTGTCTCTAACTTCCCACATACCTGTAATCCAACTTCTTATCACTCATCCACTGATATCCCCTTGGTCTGAGCTATCATCACTTGTCTGAATTACTGTTAAAGGCTCTTAAATATGGCATCTAGAGTGATTCTTCAAAAATATGTCAGACTATGTCACTCTTCTACTCAAAACCCCACAGTGGCTCCCCATTTTAATCAGAGTAAAAGTCAAAGATCTTACAGTGACCCATAAGGCCATCTAGGATCTGGCCCCCATCACTTCGCTGACCCCCATTCTGCCTTCCGCCTTAATTCCTCCTATCTAGTCCCCCCTGCTGCTGCTCCTTGAGCATGCCACTCATCCCTTTGTTTTGAGGCCTATGTTCTACATGTTCTGCCTTTAAGGAGGTGGGGAGCTATCCAGGCCAGTAGCTTCCCCCAGAGAGTCGGTTGGATAAGTTCTTCTCTTCCTGCCATGTGTTTGCTCAGTTCTCAATTTCATGAAGAGGTTTACCCTGACCACTCCATTCAAAGCATGGCAACCTGGCCTTTCACCCCTGGAATTCCAGACTACCTTGTTTGCTTTTTCATTTTTTTATAGCACTCATTATCCTCTACCATAACACAAAATTTACTTATCTATTGGAACTTGACCTCGGATTACAAGGAACTTTGTCTTGTTTTTCAGTTATAAACCCCAAGCACTTAGCACCTGGAAGAGAGCAAGCGTTTGGTGAAGATTTGTTGAAGATATGAATAAAGAAACTAATCCACTGGTCACTCGGGTTCTAACATTTCTGTGTGTGTGTGTGTGTGTGTGTGTGTGTGTTGTAAGAGATGGGAGTAGAAATCCTCCATTCCAACACCTGAAAGCAAGAGCTCTAATAATAATATTTTAACCACTTAAAAAATATATAAATCCTTCTAAAAAGACTTATACATTCCACTCCCTTGCTATTCTAGGTTATAGGAATACAGATTTCCTCAGCATTACCTTAGGCTCTGGGCTTCCTTAGGCTCATCAGTACTAGTACACCGTAGTTGTATTGGGGATGTGCTCAGGTCATACTGGGATAGCCAGGGTGTACCCCAGGTGGTTCAGCTTTTTTAATGGAGTTTCTGATTCAGCTGAGCCTCAGGGCCTGTAAGTGGGAAATGGAACACTAGATAGAAGAGGACAGCTCCTTTTCCCCGCCAGCTCTGTCCTCTGGGAGCTATGCATCTCTGCTCTCTACTTGTCTCTTTTTCCTCTTCTTTCTCTGTTGAACAGCATCCTCTGCTTACTCATCAGCTTCCTCAGGGCCACACTTGGGCATTTTGCTATCTCCAGAAAAGTGCTTATTTGGCAGGCACAAGAGCTCTGCAGAAAACTAATTTGATTGGGAGGGGAACCTTCTGTAGGTCTGGGATGGGGGATAGAGAACCACTTCCTCTCTGTTGGGGACGCCTCCCTCTGTGTTTGGGAACTGGGACACCGGCAGCCACCATTCTGAGCTGCTTCCTTTTATACCAGCTCACACAGGCTGCTACAGGCAGGTTTTCACATAAGACTTGCTTCCCCCACTGTGCCGAATGCTGGCAGTCACAGTTGATACAAATGCCTACTGAAAAGCCAAAACCACAAGAAAAAGGAAGTAAGCGAGATGAGTGGACTCATAAGGTCTGACTCCATGAACAACTCAAATAATAAAATAGTGTTGGAAAGGAACTTAGAATTTATAAACAGCTCTATCCCTGACATTTGAGACAAAAAAGTAATGCTCAAATTGACAGAGTCCTTGCTTGCATTCTCTCCCACAGGATCGAAGTAGGGACCCAATTAGAGGGAAAGCAGACACCCAAAGTACTGATTTTTTTATTTTGAATTATGTTTATCTTACTCTAAGTACTCCTGAGAATTTATGAAATATTGAATTTATTTTTTTTTGTCACTAGTTCCTCTAATTACAGATCTACAACTAGGGATTTTTATCAGATAAACCCTCACATAACATCAGATCTTAGCACAAAGAGATAGGGAAATACATGGCAAGAAAAAGTAGAACTATTGATTGGGTTATTTGTGTTTTTTTGGTGTTAAGTTTTTTGAATTCTTTATATATCCTGGAGATTAGTGCTCTATCAGATGTGCATGTGGCAAAAATTTGTTCCCAGAAGGTAGGCTCTCTGTTTACTTCATTGATTGTTTCTTTTGCTAAGAAGAAGCTTTTCAGTTTGAATCCATCCCATTTATTGAGTCTTGATTTTACTTCTTACGCTATAGGAGTCTTGGTAAAGAAGTAAAGTCATAAGCCAACAAAAAAACAAACAACCCAATCAATAAATGGGCTAAGGAACTGAGCAGACACTTCTCAGAAGAAGATACACAATCGATCAACAGACATATGAAAAAATGTTCAACATCTCTAGCAATTAGAGAAATGCAAATCAAAACCACTCTAAGATTTCATCTTAGGCCAGTCAGAATGGCAATTATCAAGAATACAAACAAGAAGTGTTGGCGAGAATGTGGAGAGAAAGGCCCACTTATACATTGCTGGTGGGACTGCAAATTGGAATCTGGAAAGCAGTATGGAGATTCCTTAGAAAACTTGGAATGGAACCACCATTTGACCCAGCTATCCCACTCCTTGGTCTATATCCAGAGGACTTCAAAACAGCATACTACAGTGACGCAGCCACTTCAATGTTTATAGCAGCTCAATTCACAAAAGCTAAACTGTGGAACCAACCTAGATGCCCTTCAATAGATGAATAAATAAACTGTGGTATATATACACAATGGAATATTACTCAACAATAAAAGAATAAAATTATGGCATTTGCAGGTAAATGAATGGAGTTGGAGAATATCATACTAAGTGAAGTAAGCTAATCCCAAAAAACCAAAGGCCAAATGTTCTCTTTGATAAGTGGATGCTAATCCATAATGAGAAAGGGGACATGGGAAGAATGGAGGAATTTTGGTCAAAGGGGAAGGAAGGGAAGGGGACATGGGAGCAGTAAAGATAGTGGACTAAGATGGACATCATAGCCCTAGCTTCATGTATGACTGCATATATGATGTGATTCTACACCACATACAACCAGAGAAATGAAAAGTTGTGCTCCATCTGTGTACAATGAATCAAAATGCATTCTGCTATCATGTATATCTAAGTAGAATAAATAAATTAAATTTAAAAATGAAAAAGTAGAACTAAACTTTCTGAGTAGGTTTTTTCCCTCATACAAAACACTGAAGAAAGAATTTCCTCTAGGGCTGGGATTGTAGCTCAGCGGTAGAGCGCTTGCCTCGCATGCGTGAGGCCCTGGGTTCAATCCTCAGCACCACATACAAAGCAATAAAATAAAGACATTGTGTCCATCTACAACTAAAAAAATATTTTAAAAAAAAGAATTTCCTCTATTACTGAAGCAAAATTGCTCCACTGTAGTTTAAGCTCTTGTGTATATGTATATGTATGTATGTTTGTATGCAAGAATACTTTTAGGATTAAATTTTTCAAAGAAGAATTTTTCATTGGTTTAGAAATGAATCACTGAAAAATAATTCCCAGCTGGAAATAGTGGTATATGCCTATATAATCCCAGCAACTTGGGAAGCTGAGGCAGGAGGATCACAAATTCAAGACCAGCCTGATCAACTTTGCAAGACCATGTCTCAAAATAAAAAATAACAAGGGCTGGACATGTAGGGGATCTATGTAGCACAGTGGTAAAGCGCCCCAGGGTTCAATTATGAGAAACAAAAAACAAAAAGGAAAATCCCACTGATTTCTTTCTTTCTTTTTCCTTTTTTTTTTTTCTAGTGCTGGGCATCAAACCCATGTCCTCACATATAGTGAGTGCTTACTCTAGACAAGCACTTTCCACTGGTCTACACCCCCAACCCCTGAGTATTTTTTTAAAATATTTTTTAGTTATACATGGACACAATGTCTTTTTTTTTAATGTTTATTTTTTAGTTTTAGGTGACAGAATATCTTTATTTTATTTTTATGTGGTGCTGAGGATCGAACCCAGTGCCTTATGTGTGCTAGGCGAGCACGCTACCACTGCGCCACAATCCCAGCCCTGACACAATGTCTTTATTCTATTTATTTATTTTTATGTTGTGCTGAGGATCAAACCCAGTGCCTCACACATGAGAGGCAAGTGCTCTACCACTGAACCACTCCCTCAGCCCCCCTGAGTATTTTTTTTTAAATCCAGTATAAAGTAATAATTGGAATTGTGTTTTACTTCAAATTGAGCTCCTCAACACAATATCTGTATCCATTCTGGGAAAATGGGGGAATGAATGGAAGGGTAACAACCTATAAAATCAATTCACGTTCACAGCAGCTTGAGCAAACAATTAGTGAAAAGCACAGGGAGAGCAAAGAGCATTCTTCTTTAGTCTAGAAGAATGTTTCTTCTTCATCAACATTTTAAGTATCTAGTTATACATTTTTCAATACAGCACAGGTAGGCTTTTTAGGATGCTTAGCTATAACTGTTGTTTTAATCTGTTCTTTTAACCCCTGAAAAGAAGAAAGAAAAAGATTTGTTGATTCATGTATTGTTAGCTGGGTACTTATATATATTTTTGGAAGCTCTTCTTTCCTTGTAATCAAATACTCTGAAGTTCAAGTCCATTATCCTTTTTTAATGCTACTTACTTCTTAGATTTCCAATGTTAATACTCTGCTACTCTCTTTGCTTCCTAAAGGAGAGGGTATCTAATAACTAATCTTAGAGATCTACCAATACTAGGTCACAAAGGTAATTAGATTTTTTAACTTTGGGGGCTTTGTGTTAGGTAAAATGGGAACAAATACGAAATTCCACAGTATTTTTAGAAATGTTCTATCTTTTGTAGCTATAGATGATTTCATATCCATACCAACTTAGTTTACTTTAGTCTAGAGTTAATTATGATTTTGCAGTGGTTGACAGTCCAGGCTGCAGAATCAGACCAGTTTGAGTTCAACTGAGTGGCATACTAGCTGTGTGACCTCAGACTCATTTAAACTCTGAAGCCTGTTTTCTCAACTCTAGTAAAGTTACTGTGAGGAATAAACAAACAAATCTGTCACATTGTGATGACAGTGTTAACAGAAATTTTTATTGTTATTGTTATTTGAGATCAACTCATAAGACTGTAGAGCAGTCTCTTAAAGTTTGAATGATTTAAATGTGCACATGAGCCAGGCGCAGTGGTACATGCCTGTAATCCCAGCAGCTTGGGAGACTGAGGCAAGAGGATGGCGAGTTCAGAGCCACCCTCAGCAAAAGCAAGGTGCTAAGTAACTGAGACCCTGTCTCTAAATAAAATACAAAATAGGGCTGGGGATGTGGCTCAGTGGTAAAGCACCCCCTGAGTTCAATCCCCAATACCCCAAAAAATATAAATAAATAAATAAATAAATGTGCACATGAATGCCTTTGGAAACTCATTAAAATGCATATTGTACCTCAGTAGGATTGGAGGAGGGCCTGCAATTGATTCCTCATCTCTAACAAACTTCCAGGTGGATATCCATACACTGGACCACAAACTAAGACTGTGCACTAGAAAGATTGTTCACTGGATTTATCCATCTATGAACTGGTATTCTGTCTCCAAACATATTAGCTACATTTGCCAAAGTCAAATGTTCTCATCTCTAAGTTGATGATGATAATATCAATATCTAATTACACCAATTTTCATTAAATAAAAACTATTGTACTAAAACAGTAGGTGGCATATTGTAGGTGCTTAACAAATCTAAATTCAGCTTTTCTTTAAGAAATGCTTTGCTGGCTGGGCACAAGCCTGTAATCCCAGCACTTTGGGAGGCTGAGACAGGAGAATTGCAAGTTCAAAGCCAGCCTCAGAAACAGTAAGGCACTAAGCAACTCAGTGAGACCCTGTCTCTAAATAAAACAGAAAATAGGGCTGAGGATGTGGTTCAGTGGTCAAGTACCCCTGAGTTCAATTCCTGGTACCAAAAGAAAAAAAAGAAAAAGAAAGAAAGAAAAAGAAAAAAGAAGTGCTTTACTGAGCAAGGTGGTGGTACTTGAGGCAGGAGGATCACAAGTTCAAGGCCAGCCTGGACAATTTATCAGAGACCTTATCCTAATATAAAAAGCAAAAAGGGCTGGGGATGTAGCTCAATTGTAGAGTGAATCTGGGTTCAATCCACAGTACCCAGGAGTGGGGGACTTTACTGGTGTCTTATGGTGACTATTATAGTTTTCATTCCTGAAAGACCTGAGAATTCTTATTTCCTTTGAAAACTTCTTAGAATTCTGTCATAAATCAACTTCCACATTGGTTTAAAAGTCTTTTGTTGCATGGCAAGCAAATTAATTCATACCAGATGCTGTGTAGATGGGGAAAATGCCCCTGGCAAGCAGTGGAGTCTGGAGTCAGTAGGTACATTTTCTACAAACATGGGTGACTGAGAAAAGAAGCTGTATCATACGGCATTTGCGTTACTTTTTATTTTTTCTTCCCTTTGTATTATGGAAAATTTCAAACATATGTCAAGGTAAAAAGAGCGGTATAATGAACCCTATCTACCAGTATATGACCAATGATCAATCTTATTTTACTTTGACTCACTCTCTTTCTCTATCTCTGAGTTATTTTAAAGCCAATGCAAGACATTGAATTGCTTTTTTTTTTTTTTTTTTTTTTGGTACTGGAGATTGAACCCAGGAATGTTTTAACCATTAAACAACATCCCCAGCCTTTTTTATTTTTCATTTTGAGACAATGGTCTCACTAAGTTGCTTAGGGCCTCACTAAGTTGCTGAGGCTTGCCTTGAACTTGCCATTCATAAATATTTCAGTACATATCTTTAAGAAA
>CM053413.1:24657485-24695537 GCA_028644305.1 Xerus rutilus | reverse complement strand
TCCCAGCACTTAGGGAGGCTGAGACAGGAGAATCGCGAGTTCAAAGCCAGCCTCAGCAACGGCGAGGCACTAAGCAACTCAGTGAGACCCTGTCTCTACATAAAAAACACAAAAAATAGGGCTGGGGATGTGGCTCAGTGGTCGAGTGCCCCTGAGTTCAATCCCTAGTACCAAAAAAAAAAAAAAAAAAAAAAAAGAAATAAAGATTACTTTCCTTAGAAAACATGACCATAAGGCTGTTATAATTCATTTCAAACAAAAATATAATGATTGAATTTATAATATATATTTTAATTACCCAACTTTTACTACAGTCTATGAGATATATGTTAAAGTAGAATTCGAAATAGCCTAACACTTAAGAAAAAAGTACAGGCACGTGTTCCCTAAACACTGCTCTTATCAGAGGGGATGGAACTATCTTCTCAGCTTAGCAGTTCTAACATTCTCTGCTTCCTTCCTCTCACTACTCCAGCTGGTTCCTAAGTGGCCAGCCATTCTAGGTGTCAATTGCATCCCCAACATTGTCCTCTGCATTTGGAGTCTTTTCTGCTTAATTATCTGTAACTTGACAGAAAGCAGCCGCTTTTAACTTTCTCCAGGAGAAGTCCCTTCTTGCAAGCTGATCTGAGTTCTGAGCTCATCTCACCCAGAGCTCACGTGTACCTCACAGAGAGCTTCAAGTTCTAGGACTCATAAAACAGAGCTGGAAGGGAGGTCATGCTCAGCCACTAGGGGGAAAAACTGAGGGTGGAGTTAAGTGACTTGCCCTGTCTCAAGATTGCCTAAGATTCTCTCAAAACCACACAAATTATTACAAGTCAAATCTGACCCTTCTGTGTAGTAAAATTTCAATCATCGGGTTTCATCTCATTTTACATTTGGTTACCCTCACTAATTTCCTATTAAGGATCAAACTTTCTTTTTTGACATTTAGAAGTATACGTGTAGCTCAGTGGTAGGACACTTGCTTAGCATGCACAAGGCCCTGAGTTTGATCACCAACACCACAAAAATAAGAAAGAAAAAAGAAAGGAAGGAAGGAAGGAAAGAAGGAAGAAGCAATGCCTGTAATCTCAGCACTTCGGGAAGCTGAGACAGGAGAATCACGAGTTCAAAGCCAGCCTAAAGCAACTCTCAGTGAGACCCTGTCTCTACATAAAACAAAAAATAGGGCTGGGGATGTGGCCCAGTGGTCGAGTGCCTCTGAGTTCAATCCCAAGTACCAAAGAAAGAAAGAAAGAAAGAAGAAAAAAAGAAAGAAAAAAGGAAGAAAAGAAAAGAAATATACACATTTAGTGCAAAATGTTACGGAAGAATATGAAGATTTTCCAGTGTCACTCATTGAAATCCTTCTCAAAGCCAAGCATGATGACACATGCCTGTAATACCAGCAACTTCAGAGACTGATGCAGAAGGTTCACAGGGTCAAGGCCAACCTCAGCAATTTAGCAAGGGCCTAAGCAACTTAGCAAGACCCTGTCTCAAAAATAAAAGATAAAAAGGGCTAGGGAAATAGCTCAGTGGTAAAGCACCTCTGGATTCAATTCCCAGTACCAAAATCAAAAGAAAAAAAGAAATACTTCTTGAACCCATACAAAATTTCCATTATAATTTTTAATTATAGAGGATTTCAGAGTTGGACATGTAGCTCAGTGGTAAAGTGCTTGCTTGGCATGCACAAGGCTAGGGTTCCATCCCCAGTACCATACACAGAAAAAAGATTCAGATATTGGCTGAGCCCAGTGAGGTCCACTGGGCTTGATGATACATGCATGTCTATAATTTTAGCTACTCAAGGAGACTGAAGCAGGGAGATCACAAGTTCAAGGCCAGCCTGGGCCACTTAGTAAAACCCTGCCTCAAAATAAAATAAAAACAATTGGGGATGTGACTCAGTGGCAGAACATTTGCCTAATATGTGTGAACTCTGGGTTCAAACCCCTATGCCACCCCTCCAAAAAGAATTTCAAATATTTAAATATCAAAATAAGGTAATATACACCCACTAATTTATTATTATGTGCATTATACACAATAAATTTAATGTCACCATAGGAGGTCTTTTCCTCTGAAGATTTTTTACAAAGAAATTTTATTCTACTCATCCTTTCCAATCCCTTCTTCCTTAGAGGTAGTCTTTATTTTAAAAATTAGGCAGATTTCATTCTCATGCAGATGTATGAATCTACATTAAATTGTTTTGTATGTTTTTAATTTTTACTGGATTTACTGTGTGTGCACTTTACATATTGTTTTTTCACTCAATATTATGTTTTTAAGATTGAGCCATATGGGCTGGGATTGTAGCTCATTGGTGGAGTGCTTGTCTAGTACATGTGGAGCTCTGAGTTCGATCCTCAGCACCACATAAAAATAAAATAAAAGGCTGGGCGCAGTAACACATGCCTGTAATCCCAGTGGCTCAGGAGACTGAGGCAGGAGGATCTCAAGTTCAAAGCCAGCCTCAGCAAAATGAAAGGCTAAACAACTCAATGAGACCCTGTCTCTACATAAAATACGAAATAGGTCTGGGGATGTGGCTTAGTGGTTGAGTACCCCTGAGTTCAATCCCTGGTACTCCAAAAATGAAGAAGGAGAAGGAGAAAGGGGGCGGGGGAGGAAGAGGAGGAAGAAGAGGAGGAGGAAGAGGGAGAAGATGAAGAAGGAGGAGAAGGAGTGCTGCAGAGGCCCAGACTTGGGAAGTAAGATGTAAGTTTTCCTAAACGTTGAGAGCAGGAAAACCCCCAAGTGATATTTGCGTTTTCTTTTTTTAAAAAATATTTTTTTAGTTGTTGATGAATTTTTTTGTTTGTTTATTTATTTATATGTGGTGCTGAGAATCAAACCCAGTGCTTTGCACATGCCAGGCAAGCACTCTACCACTGAGCCACGACCCCAGCCTGATAATTGCGTTTTCATCATCAGTCATCCCGTTAGTATCTTCTCCAACTCTTTTGCTAAAATTATTTTTTCAAGGGGCTAGGATTGTAGCTCAGCGGTGGAGCGCTTGCCTCGCATGCGTGAGGCCCTGGGTTCGATCCTCAGCACCACATACAAAGCAATAAAATAAAGACATCATGTCCATCTACAGCTAAAAAAATATTTTAAAAAAAAAAAATTATTTTTTCAAGATTTGACTTTGCAGGCTAGGCATATAGCTCCGTTGATAGACTGAGACTTGGTGCTGGCTTTGTCATGCAAAGGTCCTGGGTTCGATCCCCAGTACAAAAAAAAAATTTTTTTTTTTTACTTTGTTCATTTTTTGGCTTTCCTTGTGTGTTTGTAATCCGAGGGACATGAAAAGAAATATCACCTTCAAATTATCTCCTTGGTGGTATGTCATGAGGGCACAATTCCATAATTAGATTTATTTCCTATGGGCCTACTGCATATACAATAACCTTATGTTATCCTAGGGAATAATATACTAATATCAGATAATAAATTAATAATGTTAATTTAGATTACTTGATCCTTTTAGCCCATTGGTATCAAGGAGAAGATAATAGGGGAAGAGCTTGGCATCTAGGGTCAGTTCCACCTGGGTCGAATTCCCACTGGGCTACTTACTACTTCTGTGTCATTGGAAGTCATCGTGTTTCTTCTGTGTGCTCCAGTGTCTGTAAAACGGACACGTTAGGGGTACCTACCACAGAAGGTAGCTGCAAAGGTAAATGAGTTAGACTTTGTCAAGCACTTAAAACAGTATCTGCCTTATAGAAAGTGTTATTTAGTAATGTCTTACTGTTAAAGAGACAACCCCCCCCCCATAGACATCTCATTTAAAGAGAATAATGAAGTAGAAAAAATTCTACACAGGGTATGGCTGAGGCCTAGCAATGAAGGCGGTAGCTAGAATAAGAAGGAGGGCTTTAATGAAGAGGTGTTAAAAATGAATGTTTCCTTTTTTGAAGTTTTGCTGTAACAATGTCTAGATGCCTAGTTCTGCCATGTAGGGAAGTAGAACTCTTTGTCATATATTAGAGAACTTCTTCACACAGCTTCCATAGCTCTCGCCTCAATAGTGCTGCATAACGAGGCATCCCAAAATGCAGTGGTATAAACACTCAGCATGTATCTATTACTGTGGGTCCACAGGCCAGATGGAATTGGCTGCACACTATGGATCTGTGCCATGGAGTTCCTTCTATGGTCCAAACCAGGGGCCAGTGACTACAAGGGACATATTCTCTTGGTGACAATCAAGAGGCCTGACATGCTATCAGTTCCTCCCACATTCATTAGCCAAGTAGCCACATGACCAAGCTAACCCCCATGGGATGGAGAAGTACTGCTCTCCCATGGAAGTCCAGTAGGAAAGCAAGAGGTATGTACTGAACAGAAACCTCACTTTCAATAACTTCTGTCTGATTTTATAGTTATGAATCCTGTCTTCTCTCAGCATTTATTTTTTTATTTTTTATTTTAAAAATATTTTTTAGTTGTCAATGGATGTTTGTTTGTTTGTTTATATGTGGTACTGAGATTCAAACCCAGCGCCTCTCACATGCTGGCAAGCACACTACCACTGAGCCACAACCCCAGCCCATCAGCATTTATTTTTTGAGAGTGAGTATTCCAGTCCTCACCCTCTTGGCTTTCTCCCTGGTCTCTTCACCTTGTTAGAGATGACCTTTATATTTGCCTTCTTGCTTATATGTCTTTCCATATTGAATTGTTGGGATTCAGGTTAAAGCTGGGAAGAGATTTCCATATCCTTTTCTGGGATCAAGATGAATAAAAAAATGAAAGGTAAGAAGCATTTGTGGAGTCAACAGCATACCAGGCCAGGCACCAAACTAGGAAATTCTTTATACCACGTTAGATATTCTTCATGCATTGTCTCTTTTAATCCTCACAATTTCAAAAGCCTCCAGGAAGCAGGCAGACAAATGAGTGAAGTGAGTGGGATATAGATTTCTCACTTCATAGATAACTACATTTCACGACAGCACCACTTATTTTATTCACCATCAAAGGAACCCCTGTTGAAATTGAAGCCCTATTTTTCAGTTAATAAGTTTTGCACAGACATCTTTTCTCTAAACCCATTATATCTCTTCCTATGGGCCACTTCAGAACAGCATGTTACAATATCTACTTCTGATAAAGACCTGCTTTGCACATTAAACATTTAGGACTATATTTTTCCATAAAGAACACTGTTCTCTTTTAATTTTCTCTAAATACATAGCCTTCAAGATCTATATTTAATTTTCCCACTTTTGTTAGAGATATTCATACAGAGATATTTTTCTTTCCTCTTGACTATAAGAAAACAAGGGCTGGGGATGTAGCTCAATGGTAGGGCACTTGCCTAGCATGTGTGAGGTCCTGGATTCAATCCTCAGCACTGCAAAAAATATAATTTCTTTTTTTAAAAAAAGGAGAAAGAAAATAAAAAGACTACATAAAAACGATGCCAAAAAGTATCTGCCTCTGAGCTGTCTTGTTTGGGATTTATACTGGGAGTGGTGGGGACTGTGGTGAAATCCAGAATGCATGCCCACCCTAAAGGGGGCATCGCTTATCTCTAGACGATTATTGTTAGTTAGGAATCCAGCATTGCTAGATCTTGCCTTTCTCAGGACTCTTGAGTCCAGATTTTTCCAACTGTGTTATTCAGGACAGACTAACCAGGCTATGTTGTAGTAACAAATAGACCCCAAAATACCATTGGTTTAGCACGTCATACAGAGTGCATTATACTGGTGCCAGCCAACAGGGATCTCTTACAACTGACAACTCAGGCAACCAAGATCCCTTTATCCTGTGATGCTGCCACCTCAATATGTGTTTTCCAAGTCACCAATGCAGGGGTAGAAAGAGGTACAAGATGTCCCCCAGGCATTAAGTGCCTTGGCCAAGAAATGATCGTTCTAACTCACAGTCCATTGACTGTGTCCAGATCTTTCATAGACCCTCACATAAGTCTTGAGTGGGACCTCAGATTCTGTCTAACAAGCTACCAAGTACTTTTATCACTTCTTGTTCGTGGACTACATTTTAAGTACCCATAGTGGTGAGATTTCAAGTTAAGTCCTGGAGTTGCCTCTAATGGTATGGCCTTGAGCAAGCTACTCCACAGTTCTGAGACCGGGTTTCCTAATCTACAAAATAAGATGAGTTTGAAAGTCTCTTCCTACTTTAACTCTATGATTCCAGGACCTCATTACCACATGCAGGTAGTGCCTTCTTTCATTCTTTCTTTCCTCCAGCCAACATCTTTTTATGTCCATCATATTCAAGGGCCCCAGGATAGAAGGTTGAGTGACTGCCATCTGTGTTCAGTTGAGCAAACCAGAAAAAGTAGACACTGTGCCAGAGGTACAAGTACAGACAGTGCTAGGCAAGTCAGGTGTCTCGAGCTGTTGTTCTTCGGTTCGATGTCCAAATAACCAAACCCAGGCCCTACAAGAATGAAAGACAATGCTATTAATAGTTACACTGGTTGACCAGGAGGATCCTGTTCTTAGGGCCTCACAAAGCCCCAGTTCTTTCCAGACTTTTGTTTTGTTGTTACTTTTAATTTCTTACAACTGTATTAGATTTTTTTTCTTTCTTTTTGGTACAGGGATTGAACCCAGGACCACTTAACCACTGAGTCACACCCCAGTATTTTATTTATTTATTTATTTATTTATTTATTTATTTAATTTCAGACAAGGGCCTTGCTAAGTTGTTTAGGACCTCACTAAATTGCTAAGGCTGACCTCCAACTTGCAATCCTCCTGCCTCAGCCTCCCAAGTCGCTGGGATTATAGGATTATAGGCATGTGTCATCACATCCCACAAGAATTCTTTTTTAAAAATCAAACTTTATTGCATATATTTGAGATTTACAACATGATGTTATGGGACACATACAGATAGCAAAATCGTAACTATAGTGAAGCAAATTAACATATCTCATTTAGTTACTTTTTGTGGCAAAAATATCTAAAATCTATCTATCTAACAAAGACCTTTACTACAACACAATTTTATTAACTGTAGCCTCAAGTTGTAATCAGATCTCAAGACCTGTTCATCCTACATCCTTCCAGACTTTCAAGTCCTCTTTATTTTCCCCACTCTTCACCTCTTCCTGTCCTCCTTGCTTATGTCCTCAAGTGTCCCATTGCATTACCTTGAAAACCCATTGCAGGAGAACAATGGCTTGTGTTGCCATGGCAAAGACGGCACCAAGTCCTTGCGTAATCCCCGCTCACATTCAGAGTTCCTGAGCAGCTGCTCTGGAGGTGGGTGAAAATAACCCACCATTTCAGCTTTTATAACCCATTCAGGAGTGAGAGTGTTATTTTGGGGGCACAATAATGTAAAAGATCGTGCCATCTTGGGAGAGAAATGTCTTCAACCCTTTAGGGAAATGAAATGGGTTATCTTTTCTTTTCCAGCCAGTGTCCAGAATGAGTTCTTTCTTTGTAGTAATAGGAAATGATTCACTACTTACTTCTACCAAAGGTTTTAACTGGAGCTAAACACACTCAACACAGAGAGTTTTAAACTATTAGAATATAGGGCATTGTCCTACTTGATGGCGTTTGTGTTAAGATAAAATTAATATCCCTAATTCTACCTGGGTTTTGGAGATAAAGGTGACGTCCTTCGTTCCAAATGTCCCAGAGCATCATCAGATACAAGCGAATGGGATCTTAGTTTGTATTACCACCCACAAAGTACCCTGAAGCAAGGATTTTGCTGCGAGTGATTTATTCAGGACCACAGCGAGACAGTGAGTAAGGAACACAGGGAAGGGTGAAAGCCAAGTGAGCATAAGCTAATGAGCAGATTTCTGTTGTGGTTAACTGGGGCTTAATCCTGCTGAGGACCCTCAGAAAGTCTGCTAGAACTTGCTTCAAAATTGTCCCACAGAGGGGAAAAGGGTACACTTGTACATTGTTGGTGGGACTGCCAATTGGTTCAACCATTCTGGAAAGCAGTATGGAGATTTTTTAGAAAACTCGGAATGGAACCACCATTTGACCCAGCTATCCCACTCCTTGGTATATACCCAAAGGATTTAAAATCAGCATACTACAGTGACACAACCTCATCAATGTTTATAGCAATTCACAATAGCTAAGCTATGGAACCAACCTAGGTTCCCTTCAAGAGATGATTGGATAAAGAAAAAGTGTGTATGTGTGTGTGTGCGTATACACACGATGGACTATTACTCAGCCATAACAAAGAATGACTTTATAACTTTTCCTGATAAATGGATGGATCTAGAGACTATCATGCTAAATGAAATAAGCCAATCCCAAAAAACCAAAGGTCAAATGATTTCTCTGATATGTGGAAGTTAACTCACAAAAAGGCGGGGTGCATGAAAAATAGAAAATAGAAGTTCAGTGGAGTAGACAAAGAGAAATGAAGGGAGAAGGGATAGGAAAAGGAAAGAGAGTAGAATAAATCTGACAGAACTTTCTAAAGTACATATGTGAATATTTGAATCTCATCATCGTGTACATCCACAAGAAATTAATTTAAAAAAAGAAAAAGGGGGCTGGGATTATGGCGCAGTGGTAGCGTGCTTGCCTAGCACGCGTGAGGCACTGGGTTCGATTCTCAGCACCACATAAAAATAAAATAAAGATATTCTGTCCTAGCCGGGCGCGGTGGCTCAAGCCTGTAATCCCAGCACTTAGGGAGGCTGAAACAGGAGAATCGCAAGTTCAAAGCCAGCCTCAGCAACAGCGAGGCGCTAAGCAACTCAGTGAGACCCTGTCTCTACATAAAACACAAAATAGGGCTGGGGATGTGGCTCAGTGGTCGAGTGCCCCTGAGTTCAATCCCCAGTACCACAAAAAAAAAAAAAGATATTCTGTCCAGCTACAACTAAAAAATAAATATTTAAAAAAAAAAAAAAAGAAAAAGACTATGGGTAAATGGCAGAAAGATCAATAGAAGGAAGGGAGTAGGGGAGCAGGGGAAAGGATAGGGAAGGAGAGGTACTGAGAACTGAATTAGAACAAGATATATTCCATGCTTTTGTAATTATGTCAAAAGGATTCTACTGTCATGTATAACTAAAAAGAACCAATGAAATTTAAAAAAATAAAATAAAACCCCAATATTAAAAAAATTGTCCAACAGAAGCCGGGCGTGGTGGCTCACGCTTGTAATCCCAGCACTTTGGGAATCTGAGACAGGAGAATTGTGAGTTCAAAGCCAGCCTTAGCAACGGCGAGGCGCTAAGCAACTCAGTGAGACCCCGTCTCTACATAAAACACAAAATAGGGCTGGGGAAGTGGCTCAGTGGTCGAGTGCCCCTGAGTTCAATCTCCAGTGCCAAAAAAAAAAAAAAATTGTCCAATAGAGGGCAAGAGAGTTGGAGTATTAACACACCAACTCCCATCACAGTGATTGAGGGTTGCTTTTGGGCCATTAACTGTCTGACAACTTCTGACCTATTCTGGAGTGAGTTAAACCACCACCACACCAAAGTCAGAGAACGTCTTGAGACAAAAGACTTAGGAAGTCCTCAGTGGCGCAGTGACAGCATGTGCTACAAGGGTCATGCTCAGGTTCACAGATGAACTGCCTCAGCCTCCATCTGGGATTACAGGCATACACCGCTGCACCAACTGGTATGGTCTTCTGAAAGACCATTTTTTGCCTTGCAGGTTCTATTTGGTTATAAGTAAAGCAACAGAAATAGCTATTGCTATTGACCGTGGAGCAGAAGCAATTTGGAACTGAAACCTTTACCACTTGCGCTTCCCATCCCCCAACTTCAACTCAGAGTAAATGAGGTCATCCCTCTCTGTAGAGTCAGCACAAGTCTAGGCAGAAGATGACACCATTGACACTCAGTTGAAAACCGAGACAGCAGCATTTAAAGTCACAGGAAAAAAAAAAAAACAAAGGCTCAGACTCTATCATATACTGTCTACGCAGGTAGCAATCATAATTATAGGTGATAGCTATGGGAATCAAGTCCAGTGAGTAGAGGATATCCAGCATAGTACCTGGCACCCACAAGAGATTTGCAGACAAATAAAAAGGCCCAAATATACATATTTTAATTCTTCTTCTGAAAACAAAACAAAACATTTGTGTTTTCTTTTTGTTTATTAAAATAATACATGTTTCTGGCAACTGTAGAAAACTTGGCAAATATAGAAAAAGAAGGAGAAAAAATATAACTTCATTTTATGGTCTTTTATAAATATGTAAACAAAGTTTGTAAATTTGTAAATATGTAAACTTCAGGTATTTTATAATGTATAAGGAGCCAGTTGGGATCCTTCTACATATATGGTTTTATATCCTGTTTTCCATGTAGCATACATAGGCTATATGATTCTGTACATCACTGAAAATTCTTTCAAAAATTTCTATCATCCCAATCATATTCCATCACCTGAATGTGCCACAAACCATTTGGCAATTCTTCTATGAATTTCCATTTACATCAACTGTGGCGAATGTTTCTATGCTGTGCATTTGACATCTGGGTATTTTGTTGGGGTACTCTCACGTGTGTGATAAAAGAGTCAAAAGACAAGTCCTGAAGTCTGGAGACTTAGTTCTAATGGCCTCCTTCTACCAGTGGTCTTCAGTGGAAATCTGTGACATACACAGATGGTTTTCCTTGACTGGAGTTGTAGGCCAGGTCTGTCAACATACAGGATCAGAATCCTCCAGCTTGCAGAAGCCCAAAAGATGATCTCTTCCCACATTCTCTTTGCTTTTCAGATAAGAAAACTGAATCTCAAAGTGGTTATGTCACTTGCCTGTTTTGGCAATTATCTATCACTTCTCCTGGGCACACATGTAAACCCTTGACAGGCCTCTCTGAGAGCAGTACCAATGGACCAGACTTGGCCAGGCCATTGGACTCCAGGCTTGGGTTGTTTTTAGAAATTAAATTACATCATAGACTGGCCAGACAGCCAGCTGCCCAGCCAGAAGGGAGCCTGAAAATGTACCTCCTTCCTCATCAGCTGACAACACATAAGATAGACTATCTCTTCCCACATTGGGAAGAGCCACGTGCTTTGGCAGTGTGCCTAGGAGCAAAAATAGACCTTTGGGGGACATAGTCCACTGGGTCAGACCACGTCAATAAAACCCACAGTGCAAAAGGCAACAAAAGCACTTTTGTTGCACATGTGCTTGTGTGTGTGTTTGTAATACTTGGGACTGAACCTAGAGGTACTCTACCACTGAGCTACACACCCAGCCCTTTTTATTTTTTTATATATATTTTTAGTTGTCAATAGATCTTCATTTTATTTTATTTACTTGCAGTGCTGAGAATTAAACCCAGTGCCTCACACATGCTAGGCAAGCGCTCTACCACTGAGCTGTGATCCCAGCCCCTTATTTTTTATTTTGAGAAAAGGTCTCACTAAGTTGCCAAGGCTGGTCTTGAATTTGCGATCCTCCTGCCTCTGCTTCCCTAGTCAATGGGATTACAGGTATGCACCGCTGCACCTGGCCAAAGAAAGCACTTTCCATGTGCTTGCCTAATTTCCTCTCTTATACATTGAACAGAGACTTGAACTCCCAAGTATAGGGTGTATTTTATAGACAGTATCAGAGCTCTGCTTATATCCCTCAGCTTGTGAGTCAATTCCATGTAAGCAGTCTTTCTGGAGATCTCACGGAACTCCTCCATTTAGATCTCATTATCTCAAAGTTTTTCATGTGCTATCTCCTAGCTACAAAAGAGGCTTAGAAATAGACTTTTTTTTTTTTTTTTGGTACCAAGGATTGAACTCAGGGGCACTTGACCACTGAGCCACATCCCCAGCCCTATTTTGTGTTTTATGTAGAGACAGGGTCTCAATGAGTTGCTTAGCACCTCGCCATTGCTGAGGCTGGCTTAGAACTCAAGATTCTCCTGTCTCAGCCTCCCTAAGTGCTGGGATTACAGGCTTGTGCCACTGTGCCCGGCAGAAATAGACTGTTTTTGTTGGATATGCTGCTAAAATCAGAATTGTTTTACTAAGTGGGGAAGAGAGAATGGCTGTTGGGTTAGGTCACCAGCAGTCTGCCTTACCAAGAAAGATTCAAGGTTTACCAATGCCTGGTGCAGAGGGCTGCAGTGACAAGGACAAGGAACAGGGAGGGGTGTGTTGAATCTCTGTTTTCAAAACTACCGAACCAGTTCTTTCCTTCGCACCTACCTTACCCATGCAGAACACAGACAATCAGAATAAAACAAAATTCAAAAAGCTTAGTGTCCATTGCCTATGACTATACAACAAGATTTTTACAGTCTCAGATTACAAAGATTCATTATTTCTCATCATTTTCTGGGTTGGCCGGGCTCAGCTGTACATCCCTATTGCTCTTACTAGGAGTTTGCTATGCAATCGCTGGCAGCTCCATCCGTTCAAGAGGGTCTAAGCTTGCCCCTCTCCACAAAGTCTTTCATCCGTCAGCAGTCTTGCACAGGCTCCATGCCTTGAGGTTGAGAACATTCCATGAGGGGGAAAGTGGAAGCTACAAGATCTCTTGAGACCTGGAACTTGCAAAACATCACTTCTGCTACATTCAGTTAGCCAAAGCAAGTTGCAAAGCTAGACCAGATTTAAGAGCGATGAGAGGTAGAAATTAGACCTCATCTTTGAGTGGAAGAGCTGCAAAGCCATGCTGTAAAAGGAGCATGGACTCAGGCAGGTGGGATTCACTGGGAACCGTACCCTTGACAATCTATCATAGACCTTTTCCAAATAAACTGCCTAGAGCTCCTAGGGTGAAGCCTACTCCATTCTGGAATGTTAGGATCTTATAACCTCAAGACCTATCCTCTTTTTTTTTTTTTTTTTTTTTTTTAAATATTTTTTTAGTTGTAGATGGACACAATGTCTTTATTTTACTGGTTTGTATGTGGTGCTGAGGATCGAACCCAGGGCCTCACGCATGCGAGGCAAGCGCTCAACCGCTGAGCTACAATCCCAGCCCAAGACCTATCCTCTTTTTGTTCATTCTAAATCAGTTCTGTAATAACTAAGCCCTGCCCACATAAACAGAACTCTCAGTTAAGAGAGAGGCCAAGTAGAGAGACCATATAAAGGAAATCACTATCAATGACCTTAAAAAATCCATGCAGTGTGTGAGGCACTGGGTTAGATTCTCAGCACCACATATAAATAAATAAAATAAATAAAGATTTATCAACAACTAAAAAAATTTTTTTAAATTAAAAAAAATAAATTAAAAAAAATCCATACAGGCTCCTTTTTTTTTTTTGTACTGGGGATTACATCCAGAGGCACTAAAGCACTGAGTTACATCTCCAGCCCTTTTTATTTAGAGACAGGGTCTTGCTAATTACCTAAGGCCTCCTAAATTGCTGAGACTAGCTTTAAACTCACTATCCTCCTGCCTCAGCCTCCCAAGCTGTTGCTGGCATTACAGGCATGTACCACAGAGCCCCTCTATTATGTTACATTTATGAGAGAAAAGCACAAGAAAAATCTTTGAAAGTATAATGGCAGATAAAATAATTTAGTAGAGAAGGGGAAAAGAATAAAGGAAATCTTCCAGAAAATGGAACAAAACCAAAGAAATAGAAAAGATAATGAACACTGAAAACCACTCTAGGAGGGGTGACATCCAAATAATAGGAGAGTGAAGAGATAATGTGGAAACCAAAGAAAGAAAATGATTAAGTGCAGATCAACATTTCCTACAAAGACTGAAGTCCTTAGTTTGAATCTTCTGAGTGCCTGATGTAATATTTTCTCCTAAAAGGAGACCCAAATCTGGAGGTACCAAAATGAAACTTCAGAATGTTATGGATTAAGAGAGGCCCTAAAAGCTTCCTAGAAAGGTCAGAAAGAACAAGTCACCAATAAGGGTCAAGAATTATACTGGTATCAGTTGGGCACTGTGGTGCACACCTGTAATCCCAGCAGCTGGGAAGGCTGAGGCAGGAGGATCACAAAGTCAGCCTCAGCAACAGCACAGCTGAGACCCTGTCTCAGTGAGACTCTGACTCTAAATAAAATACAAAATAGGGCTGGGGATGTAGCTCAGTGATTGAGTGCCCCTAAGTTCAATCCCTACTCCTCCTTCCCCCCATAAAAATGCTAGAAGGATATGAAAAACAACAGAGGAAAAGTAAACCAGTTAACACTGGTTAAGGCAATCTGAGATTAGCCAGTCTTCAGCAGAGTCCAGCAGACATGGGAGTGGACCTGCAGCTCAGTCCCATTCAGAGCCACAGAACTACTCAGCTAATACCTAGACTGGTGAGAGATAACAAATTGTTTTTGTTTTAAACCACCAAATTTGGGAGTGATTTGTTCCACTGTAATAGCTGACTGATATAGAAAGAGAATATTTTATTTGAATTCTAAAAATATTCTTCTTTAGTTTTGGCAATCCATTTGAGTCCAGCCAGGGGTAATATTTACCTCATTATTATAACATGGACTCTGTTTTTTGAATTTTGACATTTTAGGAATAAGTTAAAAACAAAGCCCAGGCCAGGCATGATGATGCACACCGTAACCCCAGCTACTCAAGAGGCTAAGGCAGGAGGATCGAAAGTTCAAGAACAGCCCGGGAAACTTAGCAAGACCCTGTTTCAAAATAAAAAGGGCTGGGGATGTGGTTTAGTGGTAGAGTGCCCCTGGATTCAATCCCTTGTACCCACCCCCCAAAATTAAATACCCAGAAGGCTTCCTTATGGTTACAAAACAGAATGTTAAGTATTATCAACCTAAGAAATGAAAAAGTCAAAGGAAAGCTGAGAAAACTTGAAAGGAGAGCAGGGGGCTGGAGAAAAGGGGGAAGTAGGCTTAGCAGCACTGTGTGTTTGTCTTAGTGGTAGGATCAAGAGCAATCATCAGAAGCTGATGGAGGGTTGGGGTTGTGGCTCAGCGGTAAAGCGCTCCCTTAGCATGTGCGAGGCACTGAGTTCAATCCTCAGCACCACATAAAAATAAATAAAGGCATTGTGTCCAACAAACTGCAACTATATATATATAAAAAGAAGGTTTAAGTAAATGATTGAAGGCTGAAAGGTAACCAACCAGTGCAGGGAGGAGATAGAAAAGCTGAACTGAATGAACGCTCTCCGTGTTCTGTATCTCAAGCATGAGAAGTTGATTCTTCTATTTTTTTTTTTAAATTGAGTTATGGAATAGCCAATGACGTGCGTGCATTGCATAATCTTAAGTAAACAGCCTGATGAATTTTTACATGTGTGTATATCAGTGCAACCATCACCCAGATTGAGAGGTAGAACATTGCCAGCACCCCAAAAGTTCCCTCATGCTTCTTTCCCGTCAATCCACTTCCTCGTAGAAGTAACTTCTGTTCTGACTTCTAGCATAATCCATCTGTTTTGTCTGTTCTTGATCTTCAGATAAGTGAAATTTAAAGGAATGCACTAGTGTGTTTGTCTTCTTTCACCAAACATAATGAAATGCACTTACATTGCTGCACATCTCTGTAGTTTTTTGTTTGTTTATTTTTGTTGTACCCAGGATTGAACCCAAGGGTGCTCTATCACTGAGCTACATCCCCAGCTCTTTCTTTTCTTTCTTTCTTTTTTTTTTTTTAACAGATTCTTTCTAAATTACCCAGGCTAGCCTTGAACTTGCAATCTTCCTACCCCAGCCTCCCAAATTGCTAGAATTACAAGTATGCACCACTGCATCCAGCAATTCATTCTTTTTTTAGCCTTGAACTTGCAATCCTCCTACTCCAGCCTCCCAAATTGCTGGAATTACAAGTATGCACCACTGCATCCAGCAATTCATTCTTTTTTTTTCTCTCACCAATGTAATATGCCAAATTCTTTTTTTCCATATTTTTATTGATGCATTATAATTAGTTCATTTTTTATTATAATGTGATTTTTCCATTGTACGACTATATCAGAGTTTATCCATTTTTCTGTTGATAGACATATGGGTTGTTCCTGGTTTGGGGCTATTACGAATGAAACTGCTATGGGCTTTCCTGTACTTGTCTGTCTTGTCTATTAGTATGAAGCTCTTTTTTTTTTTCTGGTGGTATTGGGGATTGAACCCAGGGGCATTCTACCACTGAGCTATATCCCCAGCCCTTTTTATTTTATTTTGAGACTGGGTCTCACTAAGTTGCCCAGGCTGGCATGAATTTGGGATTCTCTGGCCTCAGCCTCCCAGGTCACTGAGATTACAAGTGTGCACCACCATGACCAGCATGAAGCTCATTCTTTTTTTATTTTTTTATTTTTTTAGTTGTAGATGGACACAATGTCTTTATTTTATTGCTTTGTGTGTGGTGCTGAGGATCGAACCCAGGGCCTCACGCATGCGAGGCAAGCGCTCTACCGCTGAGCTACCATCCCAGCCCATGAAGCTCATTCTTAACTAAGGTCTTTTTTACTTGCCATTTCCTCTGCTTGGACCATGTTATCTCCAGCTCCTTGCATGACACGCTTCTTTTCACTACTGAAGTCTCAGCTGTCAGATGGTGGCTGAGGGGAACAACATGGAGGCTCGATCACTTGGGGACTGGCTGGGAACCTTTCTCTTCTTGTGATTTCAGGGCCTTTTATGTGGTTTGTTTGGGTGTTAGTTTGAGCTTCCTCAAAGCATAGCAGCTTCAGGGCAGCTGGACCATTTACATGGCCGCTAAGAGTTTCAAGAGCAAATATTCCGGCAACCAAGGAAAACTCCATTGCCTTTTATGGCCTGGCCTTGGAATTCATACACATTGTACGAACCATGTTCTATTGGTTACAAGTAAGTCATCAAACCACCCAAATATAAGGGTAAGGAAAATAAGCTCCATGTCTTGATAGGCAAGTGGTGATATTCTAGACGAGCACATGAGACGGAAGATGCTGTTACAACCAGTTCTGGGGTGATACACTCCATCCTTCTGTCCTAAACCTTATTTTATTTTCTTCATAGTATTTTTTATTATTGGACATTATCTTATTTGTTTCTTCGTTTTCGACCAGTCATCTTCCTTTACTAGAATATATGCTTTAAAATGGCAGGAACTCTTATTATTCTCTGCCTTATCACTAGTACCTGAACAGTGCCTGCACATTGTGGGTGTTAAACACATTTTTTGAATAAATTATAAGAATTTTGTAGCATAGAATCAATGCATGGCCTTAGGATTATAAGACAAGTAATTGAGGGCTGGAGTTGTGGCTCAGTGGTAAAGTGCTTGCCTGGCATGTGTGAGGCCCTGGGTTCAAGCCTCAGCACTGCATATAAATAAATAAAATAAAAGATCCATTGACAACTGAAAGGTTTTTTTAAAAAAACAAGTAATGGAAATACAAACACATTTTTAGAAATGTGGACTTAACCACTCAAAGAACTAAAACCAGAAATAGTTGAAAGAAGTTACCTGTAAGGTGCAAGATGGGGAGAGGAAAGGTGAGTAGAGGATTAGAGCTTTTCTGTGCCACTTGTACACATGAGACTTCTTAAATTCTATGTACTTTTATTTCAATATTAAAATTTTAAAAAAATAAAAAGGTCATTGTAGAGCTGGGTGTGGTGGCACACGCCTGTAATCCCAGCAGCAGAAGGACCTCGAGTTTAGAGCTAGCCTCAGCAAAAAAGTGAGGCACTAAGAAACTCAGTGAGACCCTGTCTCTAAGTAAAATACAAAATAGGGTTGAGCCAATCTAGAAAGCAGTACGGAGACTTCTTTAAAAACTTGGAATGGAACCACCTTTTGATCCAGCTATCCCACTCCTTGGCCTATACCCTAAAGACTTAAAAACAGCATACTACAGTAATGCAGCCACCTCAGTGTTTATAGCAGCACAATTCACAATTGCAAAACTGTGGAAGCAACCCAGATGCCCTTCAATAGATGAATGGACAAAGAAACTGTGGTATATATACACAATGGAATATTATTCAGCAATAAAAGAGAATAAAATTATGGCATTTGCAGGTAAATGGATGGAATTGGAGAACATTATGCCAAGTGAAGTAAGCCAATCCCAAAAAACCAAATGCCGAATGTTCTCTCTGATTAGTGGATGCTGATTCATAAGGGAGGTGGGAATGGGGAACATAGGAGAAATGGAGCAACTCTGGATGGGGAAGGGGAGAGGTGGGGGAAGGGAAAAGGGAAGGGGTGTAGTAAAGATGGTTGAATGAGATAATCATCACTACCCTTGGTGCATGTATGAAGACACAAATGGTGTGACTCTATCTGGTTGGCAAAAAATGGAAAAATTGAGCATTATATATGTACTATGACTTGAAAAGCATTAAAATAAATTAATTTAAAAAAGAAAAAAAATAAGGTTGAGGATGTGGCTCAGTGGCTGAGTGCCCCTGAGTTCGATCCTTGATACAAAACAACAACAACAAAAAAAACTCATTGTAGAAAATATGGGAAAACTGGAAGAGAATACAAAACTAACAAAATATTATTTGTAATCCCACCACCTAGAGATTACCACTGGAAATATCTTGGTCTTTTATCTTCTCTTTCAAATTATTTAAAACAGACCATTTTGTATCTTTCCTTTTCCATTTCTTTTTTTTTTAATATTTATTTTTTAGTTGTAGGTGGACAGAATATCTTTATTTTATTTTTATGTGGTGCTAAGGATCGAACCCAGTGCCTCCTGCATGCTAGGCCAGCACACTACCACTGCACCATAACCCCAGCCCCCCTTTTCCATTTCTTTGTATTAATTATATTGTAAAGATTTGCTCTGGACCAGAAATGCTACCTGGTAAAAGTATTTGCCCAAGGTTAAAAATTCTGTTATTTCTTGTCTCCTCTACTTAGAGGTCTGCATACTTACTCCTTTTTCTTTTCCTTTCTCTACCCTCATAGTCCACCCCAAACAACCCTCTTTAACCTACTCTGACCCCCACTTTCTTTTTCTCCTGTTCAGGGACTTTATGAACTCATCATTTACTCTTTTTTTCTTTTTTCAGTTGTCAATGGACCTTTATTTTATTTATTTATATGTGGTGCTAAGAATCGAACCCAGTGCCTCACACATGCTAGGCAAGCACTGTACTACTGAGCCACACCCCAGCCCCTCATCATTTATTCTTTTTCCTCAACCACAGAACAATAGTGTGCGGGGCTTTGTTTTGTTTTGTTAGCTATTACTGTATTGCCAAAACTTGATGATTTAAAACCATCAATTTATTATTTTCGACAATTCCATGGGCAGAAGTGTGAACAGGGTACAGGTCCCTAATCTCCTTTCCAAGTGATGTCTGGAGTGTGATGTCCAGCCTATCTGAAACCTTAGGATGACTGCAAAGGGTGAGGACTGATAATATCGGGGTCATGTGTCTGGGACTTCAGCTTAATTTGTCAATCAGGTGCCAAGTCTCTGTGTGATTTCAGAGCCTTTCCCTCTCACTGAGGTCTTTTTTTAAATTTTTTTAATTTTTTGTTGTTGATGGATTTTTATTTTATTCATTCATTTATTGTTTATATGTGGTGCTGAGGCTCGAACCCAGTGCCTCACGCATGCTAGGCAAGCACTCTACCACTGAGCCACAGCCCCAGCCCTCACTGAGGTCTTTCTGGTGGAATAGTCTACCTTCTTGCAAAGCAGCTCTGGAAGGGTTAGGGATGTAGCTCAGTGACAGAGCACTTGCCTAGTTCGGGCAAAGCCCTGAGTTCAATCCTCAGTACCACAGAAAACAAAACCCACAAGCAAAGCAGCTCTGGGCTCCCAAAGCTGAACCTTAAACCTGGAACTCAAGGCCATTTCTTGAAAGTCACAGGCCCAGACTAGATTCAGGGAAGGGACACAGGGGCATGAGCACCAAGAAGGGTGGGTCACTAGGAGGCACCATTGTAACAAACCTCCCTGCACCAGGCAGAAATGAATCCAAATACTCTCTTCTTGGTTTACTGGCTATTTGGCCTTGGCTTAATTTCGTAACTTCTCTGAACCACTATTTCCTTGCTTATCTGTAAGATTAGCAGGATGTAATTCCTCCCAGGTAGGATCATTCTGTGCTTTGAATTGAAAATCGTGCCTGGCTCCATTGCTACATGGAGTTTCATAGAAAGAACTCAAACACTAGAAAGACGTGTAAACTGTAAATCTGACAAAAGGAAGCTCCTGGCAACCTGAAGAAATCTTTAGGAGGACTTTATTTATTAGTTATTGTGGTTTTTTGTTTTGTTTTGTTTTTGGCAGTACTGGGGATTGAACTGAAGGCCTCACACATGCTAAACAAGCATTCTACCACTGAGCTACATCCTCAGTCCTTTTTCTGGCGAGGGGGACTTTAGACTTCCAAGGAACCAGAAGTTGGACCCAAAGATATTTAAATCTGGGGCTGGGATTGTGGCGCAGTGGTAGCGCGCTCGCCTAGCACGCGTGAGGCACTGGGTTCGATCCTCAGCACCACATAAAAATAAAATAAAGATGTTCTGTCCACCTACAACTAAAACAATAAATAAATAAATTTAAAAAAAAAAAAAAAAAAAAAAGATATTTAAATCTGAAGTTAAAAAGACAAAAGAAGAAGGAGGAGGAGGAGAAGAAGGAGGAGAAAGCAATCAAAGTGGAAAAAAATTGATATTGTTGATACTGTTGTATGATTGTGAGCATGCAGAATTTCTTCCTTTTTATTTTTTCTCTCCATCATCTTACCTTTTTTTCTTTGTTATGCCAACCTCTGGGCTTGATTTTAAGTTTACTCTTTCTCTTCTTACCTATCATTAAATAGTTTCCTCTCCTAGTAACTTTTTATTCTCTCCAAAAATTTGGAGCTTCAAGAAAACCCTCCCCATGTTCATCCAACTTCCCTTGGTGAAAATTTTTTGTACAAAATGGACTCGAGGGATAGGGTATAGCTCAGTGGTAGAGTGCTTGCCTAGCATGTGTGAGGCACTGGGTTCAAATCCTCAACATCACATAAAAATAAAAAAAGATATTGTATCTATATACAACTAAAAAACTAAAATAAAAATGGACTGGAACCTGTCACAGCTCACTAAAGTAGGGTTGAGGGACTGTAGGAAACAAGGAGAAACATTCAGGTCTCAGACGCCCGTTCCAGGAACTCTTTCACAGAACCATCCCAACACAACAGCCTGCCCTATCTTTAAGACTATTTTAACAATGGGATTCTAATTAGAATAACTTGTACTCCATGTGTGTATGTCAAAATACACTCTACTGTCATGCATATCCAAAAAGAATAATTTAGCTGGGCGTGGTGGTGCACACCTATAATCCCAGCACTTCAGGAGGCTGAGACAGGAGAATCGCGAGTTCAAAGCCAACCTCAGCAATTTAGTGAGGCGCTAAGCAACTCAGTGAGACCCTGTCTCTACATAAAACACAAAATAGGGCTGGGGATGAGGCTCAGTGGTCGAGTACCCCTGAGTTCAATCCCCAGTACCAAAAATTAAAAATAAATAAAAAGAACAATATAAAAACAAACAAACAAACAAACCAAAAAGTCTGTTTTTACTTAGGAACTGATGACAGAACTGTCCACTGTGACCTCAGGACTCACTTTGTATTGTCATGACACCAGGCAGAACTTGCCAGATCCCTCAAGCAACAAAAGTGCCAATTGAGCTTTCATTCCTAACAACTGTACAGATTTCCCTGTCATGATAAAGTCCTCAACCTTTTATTTGCTCTCTCCATATCCCAGAGGCCACCCTGGCCTGTCCATGTGTGTCCTAGATTGCAATCCTATTTTTTGTTGCCAAGTAAAAAGTTCCTTGGCTGGTGATGCCTGTGTACATTTTTTGTCTGACTTTGACACTCTAGAAATTTCCCCTAGCCTAGTTCCCATAACTGGTTACCTCTTCAGGAAGAAATAACAGAACTCATACCCCATAGGAGGTCCTCAGAATTATGCCCTCCTTCCTGGCATTCTGCCCAGTCGTTTCCACTATTAGGCCCCTCCTCACAGACTGAGGCTCCCTGAACTAAAGAGATTTGTAAGTAAGTGACCTTTAACCCAATGAGAATCCTCCTCCCACAATCTGGGCTAATCTTCTTAGGTGTTAATATTTAGCATTACCTTGTACTACTTAGCTACCTATAAGGGCAGCTTCTTGAACCCTTCTCAGCAAAACCTTTTAAAACACTTCCTTACTTCTTTTTTTTCCCAATTTATTCTAATTAGGTTTACATGACAACAGAATGCATTTTGATTCATTGTACACAAATGGAGCACAACTTTTTATTTCTCTGGTTGTATACAATATAGAATCATATCATATGTGCAGTCATACATGAACCTAGGGCATTGTTGTCCTTCGCATTCCACCATCTTTTCTGCCCCCATATCCCATCCCCTCCTGTCCCTCCCCTTTGACCAAAGTTTCTCCATTCTTCCCATGCCCCCTCCTACATTATGGATCAGCATCCACTTATCAGAGAGAACATTCGGCCTTGGGTTAAAACACTTTCTTACTTCTTCTCCCTGCTTTGTGTCTCTGTTGTTGTTTTGAGCTGGGGTTTCACAGTGTTGTCCAGACTAGCCTTGAACTTCTGAGTTCAACTGATCCTTCTGCCTCAGCCTCCCACATAGCCCGAGCTACAGTACACACCATTGAGCCTGGCTCCAATACTCTTTTTTTTTTTTTAATATTTTTTTTAGTTGTAGATGGACACAATGTCTTTATTGCTTTGTATGTGGTGCTGAGGATCGAACCCAGGGCCTCACGCATGCGAGGCAAGTGCTCTACTACTGAGCTACAATCCCAGCCCTCCAATACTCTTTTAATGGGAATTTCTAGTCTAGCAAAGGGCTGGTACAGATGACTATTCCTTCGAAAGCCAAGGATTTGATGACAGACACAGGAATTATTACTCAGAGTTGCTATCAACCAGAGGACAATTTGCACATTATTAAAAATCTGTAATAAATGTACAAGTGAAGAAGGTGACCCATGCTTTTTAAGCTTGGAAGAGCAGATTCTGGTTCTATGGGCCCAGGGTTGTGTCTCAGCTTCTGCATGTCTATGGAAGCTCCCAGGAGACATTGCTGCTGCTGCTGCTGCTGGTATAGGAACCACAGTCAGTATGTTAGTCACGGTTCTCCAGAGAAACAGAACTAATAGGAGACACACACACACACACACACACACACACACCTCTCTGCCCAAGTTATCGTATAGTTGTGTATGGATATTTATTATGGAAATTGGCTCACAAATTATAGAAAACAAAAAGCCCCAAAATCTTCTGCTGTCAGAAAAGGTTGATGATGTAATGCAGTCTGAATGTGAAGCCCCCAAAACCAGGCACTCTGATGTTTGAGGACGGGAGATGGATGCCTCAGCTCAAAAAGACAGGGAATTTGTCTTTCTTCTGCTCTTTGGTTTTATTCAGATCCTTGATGGATTGGACAACGCCTGCCTAGTTTGTGAGGGTGGATCTCCTTTATTGGATTCACTGACTCAAAGGTTAATACTTTCTGAAAACACCCTCCCAGACACACTCAGAAATACTGTTTCATCAGCCATCAGGACATCCTTTAGCCCAGTCAAGTAGACACACACAATTAACTGTCACATTGAGCAAGGGAATGCTACTACATAGTATGGGAAGGAAGTGACAGACAAAGCACATCTTCCTACAGCTCAGAGCCAGCAAACATCTCTGTTTTTCCAAGCATCTCTGAACAGTTAAGAGCCTGGATGTGAGGTCAGACAGAGCTGTGTTCATCTCGGCTTTCCACTCACTGTGTGGTCTCAGGCAAGTCATTTAACTTCTCTGTGACCCAGTTTCCACACGTTTAAAAAAAAAGGGGTGGAGATAATATCTGCTTCACTGAATTGTCAAGGAGATTTTATGCCACCATGAGTCTGATGGCTTAGCAGGGTATCTGGTACAGAGTTGGCCTCTAAAAGCAGCACAGCGTCTTGCTATTGCAGGGACAGAATCCACAGACTAAGCATGCTAAGCAAGATCCCACTAAGCAAGGGCCTGCTGTCTTCAGCTTTTCCATACCTCCAGAGAGGATGTGGCTATGTTTTCACAGGTCCAGAGTTAATAAACAGCCATGTCAGTGGATGTGTTCCCTGTGTTCTCTGATTGAACAGGCACACTTGAGTGGCCCCGGGGCAAAATGAGGTCATGCTTCAGAAGCGTGAAGAGAAAGCTTTCTCATTCCCTGTCACACCCTCTGATGTTGAGGTGTCTTTCACCAGTTTGTTTTTTTTTTTCCTGTTTTTAAGTTCATGTAACACCATTGTCATAGATTCTTCTCAAATAGAAGAAAAAAAAATATTTCAGAATTCTTGTGAATTTTCTTTTCCTACACACAAACACACACACACACACACACACACACACACACACACACACACACGTTTTTCTTTGGGGTCCTGTATTCCACGTCTAAGCTTCTTTTTCCAGACTTCCTAATCAAACTGCAATACCTGCATATCCTTTAAAGGATTTATTCTGGGCCAGGTATAGTGGTGCATGCCTGCAATCCCAGCAACTCTGGAGGCCAAGGCAGGAGGATCATAAGTTCCAGGCCAGCCTGGGTAACTTAGCAAGATCCTGTCTCAAAATAAAATACAAAGAGCTGGGGATGTAATTCAGTTGTAGAGTAGCTCTGGGTTCAATCCCTCAAACCACAAATTCATTAAGGATTTATTCCGTTTGCTCAAACTTTTAAACCACTTGGAAAAACAAACAAACAGACAACTCTGCAGACAAGCAGAAAACAAAACTATCCAAACTTTTTCTCTGGGTTTCTGCTTGTTTTGATTCTTGCAGGTTACACCCACATGTTGTTTAAATTTTACTGATGATTCAGCAGAAGCTGCCACCAGCAAAACCAGTTGTTTTAATGGCTGAGAACACCCTTGTTGCTGGCCTGATTGCCTGTGATAATGGCAACAGCCTGATTTCAGAAGGTGAAACTCGACTGTCTCAAGATGCTTGTGAAGAATTGTAGCGACAGTGTGTATGACTAATTCATTAACTTAGATCCTCAAATTTACTTTTTACTTATAAGACTGGTTCATTTTAGATGTGTAAAAAAGATTGTGTCTTGGGCTGGGATTGTGGCTCAATGGTAGAGCGCTTGCCTCGCATGTGGGAGGCACAGGGTTCGATCCTCAGCACCACATATAAATAAATGAATAAATAAAGGTCAATCAACAACTTAAAAATTTTTAAAAAAGACTATGTCTTGAGCAAAGTCCTCTTCTTTTCATTTTGCAATGAAATTTTGAAATTTTAGCAAATTTCAATTGCTACAATTTCTAACCTAAGAGACCCAAATTGGACAGTGGGAAGTACAGAGTATAGCACTGTTTTAAGAAATAATGGATAGGGCCTGGGATTGTGGCTCAATAGTAGAGCGCTTGCCTTGCATGCGTGAGGCACTGGGTTCGATCCTCAGCACCACATAAAATAAATAAAATATTGTGTCCATCTACAACTTAAAAAACATATTTTAAAAAAAAGAAAAGAAAAGAAATAAAGGATAGCCGGGCACAGTGGCACAAGACTGTAATCTCAGCACTTAGAGAGGCTGAGACAGGAAAATGGCGAGTTCAAAGCCAGCCTCAGCAACGGCGAGGCGCTAAGCAACTCAGTGAGACCCTGTCTCTACATAAAACACAAAATAGGGCTGGGGAAGTGGCTCAGTGGTCGAGTGCCCCTGAGTTCAATCTCCAGTGCCAAAAAAAAAAGAAAGAAAAAGAAAAAGAGGGCTGGGGCTGTGCCTCAGTTGGTAGAGCTCTTGCCTTGCATGCGTGAGTCACTGGGTTCGATCCTCAGCACCACATACAAATAAATAAGTAAAATAAAGATATTTAAAAAAATATATAAAAAAAAAGAAAAAGAAATAAAAGAAATAAATGGAGTAATGATTATAGTGACTAGGGGAAATCAAAGCTGGTGCCCAAATGGTTCATTTCACTAGCTCAGAATGTCTTCACCAACCTGGTATGAATTTCAGAAATGTCTTAAATTCAATTTTGTTTGTTTTTGATTTTTTTATGGTTTTGCTTGCTTCTTTGTTTTGTTTTTACCTTAAAGCTACTTAGCACTAGTTAGTATGTCGAATGTTTTACATTTCTAAAACCAAGGTAGGTAATAAGATAAGCTAGCTGCGGAGGAACTTTGATAAAGGGAAAAATATAAACAAAAGCAAGAAAAGTGTAAATTTGGTCTTTCTCCAGAGTCCACATACTCAGGCAGTGTTGAAGTGCAGCACAACAGGGACAGAAAGGGAAGGCACATGTCACTGGATTTTTGGAGGCCCCAATTGAAAGCTCCCTGGCAATCCTACAAATTCCAATTTTTTATGATCCCTTAGATCAATTTGTTAAAGGCCCTAAGTGTTCATTGTTAATGTCTAATTATTGAGTTTCTTTTCTTTAAATATCTCGTTTCCATGGGCATAAAATGGGTGTCTGGCTGGGATATTATGGAAAAAGTTTCTGAACTGGTACAGAGTTGCAACAAGAATAACGACCCCCAGGTTTTCTTCTAATTTCAAGATTCAACAAAAGCCAAGTTCTAGAATGTTCTTGGGTTGTTTTTTGTTTTGTGTTTTATTTCCACAGTCTTTGGCATTCCAGTTCAGAGGACAGCCCTGGGTATGTCTGAGTATTCTCAGTTCCTTTCATTTTATCAAGTCTAACAAAAGCTACTAGGCTTAGGCCAAAGGGGTGCTTTGACATGAACAATGCTTCTCAGGAAAAGAAGTGCCCAAACTTTTATTCTATTATTGAGTTCAAGTTCTAAGTCCTTTCCTGATGTTCTCCAGAATTGTGATTTAATATGACTAATCGCACCAGAACGGAACACATGCTTCTACTTGCAAGATTATTAAGTACATTACACAGTTTCATTATTATCTTCCTGAGTCACCCTGCATGTACTAGTGGCTATATGGATTGCTTTTCAAAGGGTTTAATAGATAAAAATGTTAGAATAGGTGTATTTAAATTAACTCATTTTTACTTTAGCTTTTAATTATTTTTGTGCATTTATCACAGAGTAATTAGAAAATATAGTAAAGAAAAAACAGTATCAGGGGCTGGGATTATGGCGCAGTGGTAGCGTGCTCGCCTGGCACGCATGGGGCACTGGGTTCGATCCTCAGCACCACATAAAAATAAAATGAAGATGTTCTGTCACCTACAACTAAAAAATAAACATTTTAAAAAAAGAAAGAAAGAAAAACAGTATCAGTACTTAATGTGGAAGGTTATTGTTATTGTTTTACTAGTAGAATTTTTTTTTTTTTTCGTACCGGAGATTGAACTCAGGGGCACTCAACCACTGAGACACATCCTCAGCCCTATTTTGTGTTTTATGTAGAGACAGGGTCTCACTGAGTTGCTTAGCACCTCGCCATTGCTGAGGCTGGCTTTGAACTCGCGATTCTCCTGTCTCAGCCTCCCTAAGTGCTGGCATTATAGGCTTGCACCACCACGCCCGGCTACTAGTAGAATTTTGAGTTACATGAGTGGATGGGTTGCAGCATCAATCAACAATTTTATCTAATAGAGATTCTTACTTTTTGAAGTATCTACTTTTAGAAAAGTTTCTATTTCATAAGAACAATTTCCATAAAAATTCTACCTGTTCTAGACTCCTCTTAGGTAATTCCAATAAGTATACCAGATGTTAATATAATTTTGACATTCAACTTTTGAAGATTTAAAATGTCTCTAATTCTGGCCCTGAAACCAAATTGCTCCAGTGAAAGAAATATCTTCAAAAGAAAAAATTCTATTACACATTTTAAGATTAAAATAAAAATACGTGTACATGGTAAAAAGAGTTTAGAAAGAGATAAAGCATAAGAAACTTCCTCCACCCTTTCTCCCAGTCCTTCTCCCCAAAGGGAACTGAATCTCTTTACTTTCAGAATATGGAGAGCAGAGTCAGACAAGGTCCCTGACCTCAAGGGGACTACACCTTAGTAGAAGAGCCAATTATTAAGGAAGTGATCAGACAAGAAATAACACATTGCAACTGTGACAAGTGTCTACAAAGGAAATATTCTGGTTTGGATTTTAAATGCCTCCTCAAAGATCCATATGTTAAAGCTGCGGACCCCAGCTGATGGCGCTGTTGGGAGATGGTGAGATCTTTACGAGGTAGGGCCTAGTGGTAGGAAGTTAGGTCACTAGGGGTATGCCCCTTCCTCTCTCTTTCAGCTTCCCAGCCACCATCAAGTAAACAATATTGCTCCATGGTTTGCTCCTGCCATGATGGGGCCAAGCAGCCATGAACCCCTGAAACCATGAGCCAAAATAAATCTTTCTTCATTACAAATTGATTCACTCAGGTGTTTTGTTACAGTGATGGAAAGCTAACACAGGAAAGCTATAAGATGCTATGAAATCCTATAGCTAGGATACCTGACCAGCAGGTGAAGAGCCTTAAAAAGGTTTCCAAATTTAAGTAACACTGGGGTTGAAAGCCAAAGGCAATAGATGAATGAAGTAGGTCAAGAGGAGCAAGTAGGGTGAACAATATTTCATGATGAAAACGGCATATACAAAGGCCCTGTGGTGGGAGGTTGGCAGATAAGAAAGACTGAAAGAGAAAGAAAAGACCCTGTGGAGAAATAAGGTCAAGAGGTAGATAGAGCCAGACCATGAAAAGATTTACCAACTAGGTCAAAGTTGTGCTTCTAAGAGCAACAGCAAGATAAATGATACTCTACATCCATCTTACCCTTTTGTGTGACTGTAGAGACTGGACAACTAAAACCTACATTCCCAGACAGAATTGCAGCTAAGGTATTGGATGCAATCTAAGTGCAGTCAGATTCACTCACATGAGACCTGGAAGGTAAAGACGAGGCAAAGTCACATTGAACTGCTTCTGCAATTTCTGCAGGTGAGCATGGTCAGGAGAATGACTGGGAAATTCTTTGATGTCCATAGGTCCAATGGTCTAACAGGATGTGAGGCTTTTAAATTTAATTTATTTATTTTAATCATTACAAATCTAGGAGGAGCAGCGTCGCTCTGGAGCCAACAAGTATGGCAATAGCAACGCCCTCGTACCTGGGCTGCTTCTAAGGTGTGCTGTGGAGCCCACAGTTCCAGTGGCAGCTCCCTGTTTCCCTGCTTTGTAATGGAGATAACTGTTCCCTTGGTATCTCAATCCTATCGTGTTCTGAGAGGCATTCCTGGAGGTGCAATGTGGAACCTATTCCCCCACACCTCCTAATAGAGTTGTAAGCACTGAATTCCCTGTATTGAATTATATTTTGCTTAAAAGAGTCATAGTTAAGTTTTCTTATCTCAAATTGCCCAGTCATATCCTTTACAGTAATCTCCCCCACTCCCCCTCCATGATCCAATCCATGATCGCACACCTTAGTCCTCTCTCTCTTTTTTTTTTTTTTGGTACTGGGGGATTGAACTCAGGGGTACTCAACCACTGAGCCACATCCCCAGCCCTATTTTGTGTTTTATGGAGAGACAGGGTCTCTTAGTGCCTCACCATTGCTGAGGCTGACTTTGCACGATCCTCCTGTCTTAGCCTCCCAAAGTGCTGGGATTACAGGTGTGAGCCACCGGGCCCAGCCATACCTTAGTCTCTTAATGTGCAACAATTCCTCAGCTAATTTTCTTTTTAAAATTTTTTATAACCTTAACATTTTCGAAATATACAGGCCAGTTGTGTTGTTCCTTATCAGAAGGAACACAATCTTAGTACAATCAATCCATTGTCTTTATTTCCTCATTTTTCAACCTCATATATGGACCTGAATCATATGTATTATGTCATGTACTCTTCTGTTTCCTCCACAGAGCTGTTCATTAAGGCAGCAAATATTTAATGGGTGTCTAATCCATTCCAGGCCCTGTGCTAGGTGCTAGAGATTATGAACAAAACAGAAAAATAGTGCTCAGTTACAGATACTAATATGGGCATTTTAACCAAAGGTCTTTTGGCTACAAAAAAAATGAGAAGCTAGCTGGGTACGGTGGCACACGCTTGTAATCCCAGCACTTTGGGAGGCTGAGATAGGAGGATAGCGAGCTCAAAGCCAGCCTCAGCAACAACAAGGTGCTAAGCAACTCAGTGAGGCCCTGTCTCTAAATGAAATACAAAATAGGGCTGGAGATGTGGCTCAGTGGTCGAGTACCCCTGAGTTCAATCTCTAGTAGCTCCCCCCGCCAAAAAACGAGAAGCTACTCCAGCAAATATAAACAAAAACAGGAATTTATTGGAAAGCTACTGCTGGAAGAGTTAAACACTAAAGCCCAGGATAGAGCAGAATCAGGCATTTGTGGACATTCTTCTTAGGGTGATGCTCCAACAAGTCCCAACGGCTGTGTCCCATAATTCATGCCTAAAGTTACTGGAGAAGACAACTTGATCAGCCTAATTCCAATGAAGAATCTATCCCTGGGGGCTGGGGTTGTGGCGCAGTGGTAGCGTGCTCGCCTAGCACGCGGGAGGCACTGGGTTCGATCCTCAGCACCACAGAAAAATAAAATAAAGATATTGTGTCCACCTACAACTAAAAAATAAATATTAAAAAAAAAAAGAATCTATCCCTGGTCCAATTAACTATGGCCAGAATGGAAGTTTCCTGTGGCTCAATTATGGCAGAGGGGACCCTACCCCTATATATCTGAATCTTCCCAGAAACTATGACATTTTGGTGATGGGACCCAAGAAGACACTCTAGTTAGTTTCTACATCATACAGTTCTAACATTTACATAGGTTCAGGGTTGATATTAAAAATATTTAAAGGGCTGGAGATATAGCTCAGTACCATGTAGAATGCTTTCCTAGCATGCATGAGGCCCTAGGTTCAATCTCCAGCTCCATCAAAAAAAAAAAAAAAGAGGAAAAAAATTAATAATTTCCATGGCACAGGCACTGACTATACAGAATAAATGATGGCTATATCCCAGGAACAGGTTCTAAGAGAACATTTGCTGGGCCAGGCATTAACCCTTTTTGTTTTTTGAGACAAAATCTTGCTCAGTTGCTTAGGGCCTCACTAAGTTGCTGAAGCTGGCTTTGAAATTGCGAAACTCCTGCCTCAGCCTCCCTAGCCCCTGGGATTACAGGCCTGTGCCACCATGCCTAACTACATTAACCCTTTAATTATTACATCATGAGGAGATTTGGGGCATCCCATGGAGAGGCTGAGAAGAGGTGGACTTTGGGGAATTTTCCTATAAGCTCAGGTGCCCTAGAGGGAAACTCTCGTGTGAGTATTCATGCAGAAGTGACTTATTAAGGAAATGTTCCCGACGAAGTCTGTTAAAGTGAACAAAGCAGTCAAGGAGGGGAAGGAAGTCAAGAAAGAATGCCATAATAGAGTTTTCCAAAGAACTAGAACCAATAAGATATATAGGTATAGACAGATACACAGAGAGAGAGATGGAGATATAGGAAGATTTGTCATAGGGAATTAGTAAGTACCTTTATAGAAGCTGCAAAGTTTTGTGATCTGCTGTCTGTAAGCTGAAGACCAAGAACACCCAGTGGTGCAGTCCAAGTCCAAAGGCCTGAGAACAAGGAGAGCTGAGGTGTAATCCAAGTCCAAGAGCAGAAGACAGATATCTCCGCTCAAATAGGCAGGCAGGAAGCAAAGGGGTAAATTCGTTCCTCCTCTTTATCTTTGTTCTCTTCAGACTCTCAAAGGATTTGATGATTCCTCTCCCACGCTGGGGAGGGCCATCTGCTTTATTCAATCTACAAATTCAAATGCTACTCTTATCCAGAAACACCCTCACACAGACACATACCAAATAATACCAAATATCTGGGCACCCCATGTCCTAATAAGTTGACAGAGAGGAAACCATCACACATGCCATCTCAGAGGAAGTCCCACAGAGGCTAGTTTTAGCTTGATCCCATGGGGTGCTCTAGAGTACAAGCTGTGCCACAGAGTTCTCTCAACCAGAGGGAAAGGAGTTAAGTCACATATCTTAGCATCTGCTAGTCATTGTTGAAGGACTCCAGAGGACAGAGATAAAATTCCCCAAGCACATCTGCTGTTCTGTGCCTGTGGCTAGCAACTCTGGAAGCTAAAGTGCAGCCCTCCTGAGATGAGCTGCCAAAGAGCTACTGATGCTGGCTTGCTGGAGGTGAAACCAACCAGAAGGTGGGGTGGAGAATGGAACCTTGAAATTGTCTGAGTCAGTGGAATTAGGGCAGTGGCTACTTACCAACTGGTTCATAAGTGTTTGAACATTTTAACAATCATTACAGCCAAACCACTGTGTGACAGCTGGAAGTCACATAATGTTACATGAATATGAGGCATAAAGAGTTGCAACCACAGAGTAAGACAGGCCAAACAGTGATCCAGTCTCTTTGACCAACTGGCTGGAGGATGGTAAAAAGTCACAGCCATCTAAGGCATTAGTTTCCCTAACTATAAAACCAAGGGTTGGAGGTAGATGATTTCATCTCCAATCTTCTGTAGATAATTTCTCCTCTAATAACATTGGAAGTTATCTTCATTGTGTCAAGTTCATGCCTAGATTTTGATATTCAAAGGGAAAAAATGGACATAGTAGACACATGGCTTTCTTTATTGTTTTTAGAATCTAGCCTCACTGAGCAGGGTTGTAGCTCAATGGTAGAGCACTTGCCTAGCATGTGTGAGGCACTGGGTTTGATTCTCAGCACCACATATAAATAAATAAATAAATAAATAAATAAATAAATAAATAAATAAAATAAAGGTCCATTGACAACTAAAAAAAAATTTAAAAAAAAAAGAATCAAGAATCTAGTCTCATCTTTCTATTCCCTGATCTCTATTTAGGGAATAGAGATCCCCATATGTGGAGTCTAGGTGAAAAGTAGTGGCAGTTTCCCAAAGGGCCAGGATACTCCCTGATGAACCTCAGCACAGGCAGGTAGTCTAAACCATCTGTCCTACTGTTCGGAATTTGGAGTGAGAGACATCTGGTGGTGGAGGTGGTCAGGACGTGGTTCCTCATAGGCATTAGAGGATTCCTGGCCACACTCTTCTAGGGTGTGGCCTCTGCTGCATTTCCATCTGCCTGGAGCCCCACAGACTGCATCTTTTCCATACTTGGACATACGGACTTGATTTCCCTGATGTCTTTCACCTGTATTCCATTTCTGTTTAGGTACTTTCCACTTAGAAACTGACCTTGTTTCTAAGCATGAGATTGAGTTTCCCATGACTGTTGTTCTAGATGTTTATGTGAAATATTTTTTTCTTTTACTCCTTATAGATAGGGTATCTTTTTTTTTTTTGGTACTGGGGATTGAACTCAGGGGTACTCGACCATTAAGCCACATCCTCAGCCCTATTTGTTTGCAATCAAGAACTCTGATGTAACTAAACAAGCTCACCTATAAGTAAAATATTTGATATATAATAACATACTTGATACTTTACAACTTCATAATTTATGTAGCAGGCCACTTGTAATGGCCCAGACATTAGATTCTACCATTTTCACTCCTATTTCATTGATCAAGAATTGTTGACATCTCTCCATCTCCAGGGTAAACACCTTGATGCCTAGGACTGTGCACTAGAGAACACTCATGTCTAAAAGAAACAAGGTCAGGCTTTTTTGCATTAGTTTTTTTTACTAATGGAACCATGAATAAAAAGTAACATATCATGATACGGCCAAAAAGAAAATAGAAAATTAGCACGCAATTTTTCTGTAATTCTGAGACTTTATGCACAAGAACCAAGATACATAACTGTTCATGCAAGAATTTTTAAACAAATATTGATAAAACACTCTTCCATGTACCTTTTCTTTGTCTAGTTCTTGAACTTTCTGATGAAATTTTGTTTACTCCTGTGCAATGACCTTGTTTCTAAGCACGAGATTGAGTTTCCCATGACTTGTTCTAGATGTTTATGTGGAATATTTTTTTCTTTTACTCTTTATAGATAGGGTATCTTTTTTTTTTTTTTTTTTTGGTACCAGGGATTGAACTCAGGGGTACTTGACCATTAAGCCACATCCTCAGCCCTATTTTGTGTTTTATTTGGAGACAGGGTCTCACTGAGTTACTTAGCGCCTCGCCATTGCTGAGGCTGGCTTTGAACTAATGATTCTCCCGTCTCAGTCTCCCATAGTGTTGGGATTACAGGCATGTGCCACTGTAGCCAGATAGGTGGAGTATCTTAATAACCATAGAATCAGAAACTAAAGCAGCTAGAAATCAATGCCCTAAGTGGTTTTCCATCCCTTCCCACTCTCATCAGAATCCAATAAAAACATTCCAAACAAACAAAAACCTATTTGCTTTGTAGACATGCAACAAAAATTCTGTTAAAGAAAAAAACAGTGATATGAGTATTCCCAACAAGGGAGAAGTTTCTGTTTATACTTCGTTATCATTATAAAAGATGAATTCCTTATTATCCTAGGACATCTTGAGTCAGAAATTCAGGCAACTGATTATCTTGTAAAATCAAAATGATGGCATCCTTAGAGAGACAGTTGCCTGGTAACTCAGACCAGAAGATGGTCTTTAGATTTCTCTGGGATCATGTGTGTCTATTTTGGTTTTTCTGTTGAGCTCATTTTCTTCCCTATGATCCAAAAATTGAACAATTTTTGGAGAAAATTTTTACTCAGAAGAAAGCTTTTTTCCTCCAGAAGATATTTTTATTAGGACGTGCAGCTGTCTGCACGCAGTTGAATCACTCTGTTTTCAGGGTTATTGCAGGAACACAGAAGAAAAGGTGGGGGGGGCAACTAAGGGGAGATTTCAGATGCAGAAGTATATTTTGAAACTGAAAGCCAGACACTGGCTTTCTAAGAAAAAAAAAACTGGCTCAGTATCTCACATAAGATCAAAGTACAGTTTATCCAGGTAAGAAGCTCTGTGACGGTGGGATGCAGTGGTGCACACCTGTAATCCCAGTAGCTTGAGAGGCTGAGCAGGAGCATCATGAGTTCAAAGACAGCCTCAGCACTGGCAAGGCATTAACCAACTCAGTGAGACCCTGTCTCTACATAAAATACAAAATAAGGCTGGGGATGTGGCTCAGTAGTCAAGTGCCCCCGAATTCAATCCCCAGTACTGAAGGAGGAGGAAGAGGAGGAGAGGAGGAGGAGGCAGGAGGAGGAGGAGGAAGGAGGAGGAGGAGGAGAAGAAGCTCTGTGACTTCTCACCTCTTCTCTGGAGCAAGAAGAGCTGAGCAAGTAGGCTCCTCCTCACCCAGATCAGAAGTCATGAGTCTTCGCTCTTCTGAATTAGTCGTCTAGTCCCAGAAGTTTTCTTTTTCTTTTTTTTTTCCCCAAAAGTTAGTTAGCTTATTCTTTTGACTATAAGCAGGAGAACCTGAGTTTCTCTCAAGTTTCCTTATGCAGAAGAAGATTTGCTGAAGGATTTGAGGCCCTTACAAAAGGCTAGCCAGCCAAACAACTTGGAAACGTGTAGGAACCAAGGCTTTAGAAGTTAAGAGGCAGGGATGGGCTCTGCCATGCCTGATTGTAATCCCAGCTGCTCAGAGGCTGAGGCAGGAAGATCACAAGCTCAAGGTCAGCTTGGCCAATTTAGCAAGAAATAACATATAAAAAGGGGGCTGCCGAATGCAACTCAGTGGTAGAGGAGAAGGAAGAGCAGGAGACAAAGGAGAAGAGGCAGGAAGAACAGAAAGATCCAGAAGGAGTCTGCGCTCAAATCAATGAATTTTAATGAATCATTCTTTGTGTTACTCATGGAAGATTCATAATCCCAAGAGAGAGTGTCAGATTGGCCGAGATGAGATCACATGCCTGGGTCTGCTGTACCTGGGCAGTAAAGAGGAAGGATCTAATGCAAGCAGTCTCCAGGTACCTAGACAGGTAAAAGACAGGGACCTAGATTTACAGTCACATCAAGACTATCTGCTATGCACAGGGGAGTTATTTCTCAAAAAGAAAGTCATGCTTCTGTTTTTCACTGATATGATTATGAGTTACGATCTTCGTGGTTTTCAGAGACTGGCTGAAATACTAACTGCTTTTGTGCTAATTGTTTACCAAAAAAGTAATGCTTTGCTGTCTTGTTTATTGTTGTCTCAGCACAATCCTTGCCCTATGTATCCCTTGTCCAGTGACCTGCCATCTACCACTGGGAAACCGTGGGCTGCTCTGATGCTGAATACCCTTAATTATCCATACCCTACCTGATAGAGAACAAGGACTTTGAGTTTCTTCCCCCAACTTTGTCCTCTTTCAGCAGGAAGTAGCTTGGAGATTTTTCCATAGACATAGAATGTAGAAATTGGCAGTGGGGAAATGTAACAATGGTCCACTTTATGTTTTGAATATAGCTCTTGCTGCTCTACCACTACAACTTATTTTTAAAATGCACATGTTTCTTTCTCTTCCTCTCTCCCTGTTCCTCCCTAATGTCTCTCCCTCCTTAATCTCAGGGGAAACAGGATTACCTTTCTTCCCCATTTTAGGCAGATTTATCTTGTCCTTGTCCACTACAGGAATAGAAGTAACCTAGACTTTGGGGATTGCACCAGAAGGTCTCTGAAAATACTATCTCCCAAATTAATAAGTGAATTACAACTCTGATAGAGAACACATGGATGTAGCCTTTGAATCACTTCTTTAAAAGCCTCCTGTTCCTGCTGATGGGCAGAATCACAGCCTCTGGGACAAGAGTCCCTGTGTTTCTCCTTTGCTAGCAAAGTAATAAAACTTCTTTTTACTTTTTCTCAAAATAAAGTCATGGAGTTTCTCAGGGAGAATAATGCTTTGCACTCTGCGAAGTTTGTGCAATGATGAAATTGCCTAATGATTCTTTTATAATATTGTATTTCCATTGTTAAGTGATGCATGACTTTATAGCATATAAGAGGAAGTCCATCAAATAAAATTTGATTCTTTTTTTTAAAATGTTTATTTTTTAGTTGTAGGTGACAGAATATCTTTATTTTCTTTTTATTGGTGCTGAGGATCGAACCCAGTGCCTTATGCATGCTAGGCGAGCATGCTACCACTGCGCCATAATCCCAGCCTCTGATTCTTTTTTTAATATTTTTTTAATATCAAATATTCATCATTGTCTTAGGTTGAGTTCCCAGAGCAGAAACTGAGGCAGGGGTTCTTGTCCTAAACACATATTGACATTGTGCTTTCAGGAGAAATTGGTAAGGAGGTGAGGAAAATAGAATAGAGCAGGCAAAGGGGCTAAACAAGGATGAGGTTTCACAGCCTGATCCCCTGGAGAGTTCTGGAGTGTGAATGACACCACAGAGGTGTCCCCATTGTGGTAAGGGAGCTCAGCTTGTGTACAACCTCCCCGTCCATGTCAGTCAGCCAGTGGCTACAGGATGCTCTGAGGGGAAATATAACCTCCTGGGCATTTCTAGGTAATGTGGTTCCCCTTGTCCAACAGCAATTCTCCAGAGCAGGGTATAAATTTGAGTCATTAACAAGCAACACTTACAATAGCTGGGGATGTGGGCACCATTAAAGGCGATCAGGGTAGAACATCAACAGTGCCTAATACAACTACAATAATAAAGACAAGCTACTTGGATGTGATTTAAGTCCAGGACTTCCTAAGAGCATCCTGGGACTACTGCTAATTTGGGGACAAGGCATATAAAAGGGATTGATTATTGTGCAACTTTTTCTCTGGGAAAATGATGCAATTAACTAAAAGATACCAACAGAATATGATGAGGTAAAATTTCTTTGAAAGTAAAAATGTGGAAACTTTTATGGATATTTTCAAAGAACAGAGTCTAAAGGAAAAAGAGTTCTAGGAAGAAGATAACTGAATGAACTAACAGACTTTCCAATGCATTTGATGAAATGCACCAGGAAAAAAAAAAAAACAATACTGAAGAAGTTTCATAGACATAATGGGCAAATTGGAAATAATTAGTATTATATACATAGAAAACTAAGCAAACAAAAAAGAAGCTATTGTTAACTCCAGTAAAAGCAAAATGTTATACAAGAAAAAGAAGCCGGGCGCGGTGGCTCACGCTTGTAATCCCAGCACTTAGGGAGGCTGAGACAGGAGAATCGCGAGTTCAAAGCCAGCCTCAGCAATGGCGAGGCACTAAGCAACTCAGTGAGACCCTGTCTCTATATAAAAAACACAAAATAGGGCTGGGGATGTGGCTCAGTGGTTGAGTGCCCCTGAGTTCAATCCCTGGTACCA